>CM046347.1:17927892-18275401 GCA_025403435.1 Artocarpus heterophyllus | reverse complement strand
AAAAAAAAAAAAACCATATAGCATACATGTGCCTAAGACACGTGCCTCGTGCTAGTAGTAATATAGAAGAGGCAATCCACATGCTTTGTTTTTGTTCTTCAACCAATAAAGAACTTTGCTCTTCAACTTCTTTATTGCTTGCATTTCTATTTTTTTTTTCTTTCTCTACTTAAAAAAAAAGAAAAAAATGTACTCATAAAGTATTTTGCTTCTTTAATTTACTCTTTTAATAACCTTTCTCAATCGGGTCCCCATTACAGAATTTTTCACAAAGCTTTCTAAAATATTTTTTCCAAAGTGATCATAAAATAACTTTTTAATTAATTTTCTATTAAGATGTTCTTTTTTCTCAAATACCTCCCCAAAAAACTAATTATCATAAATATTTTCTACTCATGGATATAAGTTTAATCATAAAACTCACTTATTCATGAATTAGTTTAAATGTTAGTAAAAATAAAAGCATCCTTATACCATATTTTGAGGTTTTTTTAATCAACATTAGAAATTAAAACTAATTTATTTTAATTTAAGTTAAGAAATTGAGAATTTACGCCACACCACATCCATGTTGCACAATAATTTTAATCATTTTTAGCCTTTCATTTTTCCTTTTGCTCTTGATCTATCTTTTCGCCCGTGTTATTACAGTTCAAATCTCCAAGGTAAAGTTTAATAAAAAAAATGAGATTATTACGCCACATTATTACAAGAAAAACTTTTAGTATAAAGTAAAGATAATATTAATATTTTTAAAAATTGATTTTTTTTTTCCTGTTGTTTACCAGTAAACAATACATGTTTTATGTTCTCATCTCAAATTTCCTCCTGTTGCAAAAAATTTCTTTTACCAAAACCAAATTTTGAAACTAAGTACAAATGTTGTAGGCACAATACACTAGTAAAATAAAAAATTTAGTAATCTGGATTTGAATTGCAAGGCACTTGTCTATGTTTCCTAGTAATGTAACAGCTAAAATTTTAATCTATTTAGTTGTGTATAATTTAATTTATTCAACGTGCCATAAAATAAAATTCATAAATTTGCTTAATTAAATGTCCACATAATTTAATTTTCTTTTTAAACAAAAAACTAATTTTTAGTTTAAATATTAAATCCTTGAATTTCTTCATTTTTATTAATTTTCAAAACACAACTAGCATATTCTCCATAATTACTACAATGCCACTCTACTTTCCAATGCCATTTCACGGATATTTTTCTTCCCTAAAACTAAAAACATAAGCCTTTCCCTTTCTCCCAAGTATGAACTACTTAGAACATTCTCTTCATGCAAAAGGTCTACTTCTCCTTAAAAACCCAGCTCTATGAGGTTTCAAGACCAAAACACTTAACTCACTCTTTCTCTAAAAAAAAGTCTCTCTCTCCCCCCTCTCCTTCTATTTCAAAATTCTGACCAGCCCTCTTGCTAGAAATTCAAAGAAAACCCCCACCTCCATAGTCAAGTCCATAGCCAAAGTCCATGGAAGCTTCAACACCCAATAGTGGCTGAAGTTCTTAGGCGTTTTACAAGGGATTCAAGGTAAGGTTTCTTTAGAAAACAAATCTGTCCTTCTACATATCCTTTTCTAAAACTTTATCACCAATTTCTTGGAAACATGTGAAATATTTTGAGAATCAGATTCCCTAACCTGACACTTGATATTTACATGATTTGAGACTAAAATATCTAAAATTATCCAATTTTTTTCTTGTTTTGTCGAAATTCTGAAATTGATGACCTAAATTGTTTTGAAGCATACAAACTCAAAGAAAATTATTCATTTATGTCTATGCACGTTTATCTTAGTGTTTGAACTCATACTGGTGCATTTAGAGCTGACTTGGAATGAAAAAGCTGAGTGGAAACGAATCAGGTCGCAAAAGAGGAAAACTGGCTTCCAGTCTCGAAGGGAGGACGGTCAACCGGCTAGAGCCAAGCAAGGGTTGTTGTCCTCCTTCGAGCCTGTTGGGTCCCCGTCTCATGCCAGTTTTGTTTCTCGCCATCTTCAGACTTAAAATGCTTCTACAAATGTTGTTTATGTGACTTAAAATCTTGAGAAAATCTTATTAGTATCCTATGATCATTTTCTTTCAAAAGGATACTAATGGTTAGTTTACATATAATTCGAAAAGTGTGGTTCTAATTGTGTTTTTTTTTTTTAACTTGTCACTGACTTTATCAGAAAATCATTAAGGTTGGGTAGTGATAGGAGCTCATATAGCCATGGGATTGGATTGTGAGGTTTGGAGTCATCATATGTGACGTTGCTAAAAAGGTAGGATTTTGATCTCTTTCTCGGCAGCCATGTTTTGAACTATGTTGCTTTGTTTTGGCCAAATTACTTATCTTGAGATGAGCATTTTCCAACAAGTTGTTTATGAAATATGTTTTTCTCTCATATTATTATGAATATGTGAAAAGTATAATATAAGTGAATATGATTGATTTCATTTTGGTAAATGAGTTTGAAACTAGACTTGGAATAAGAAATTCCGAGCATTATTGATTTTCAAATACCACCGAGGATGTGATGGCTCCTAGTGGTCGGTTTAAGTAGCCTTAGGGATTAGGTTACGTAGAGTGTAATCTTGAGGATAGGGCGCTAAACCTCGATTGTGGCACTCTGTAGCGTGGACAAACGACTAAAGCACTATATGTGTTTGATATATGATATAAAATGGTTTGGAAACTGAGAATTTAATTAAACTATCTAATCTCTCTTTTATTTGTTTTTCCATATGTTCATGTTTAAATATTTTATTTATTTATCAGTTTACTCATCTATTCACATAGTTATTCTAAATGTTAAAGTTTATTGAAAGGATATCCTGCTAGGCCTTTCACTCATTCTTTTGTGTTTTAAAATTAACACCTCCATAGGGTTAAGGATGGTATCAAGTAGACCATGAGAGTTGCAATTTTAGAGGCAGAGTTGGACCTCGTGTAAAGATTTACTTACTTGTAGGTTTTTTTCCATTTCAGTCAAGGCATGTAGAACTTTTTTTTTTAATTTTCTTTTCTTGGACTTTACCTTGGACTGTGGTTAATGTCATTTGTATTGCGTTTGTTTTATTTCCCATTGTATGCCTAGAATTTGGAATGTAGTATAATATCCTAACTGATGTTAGATGCCCTTTTCCTTAAGGTTATGTTTGAGATTTTCTTTAGAAATTTTATCTCTTCCAAGTCCTAATTACTCAATATAGGTTTAAGATATTCTAAATAAGTACTAGGATTATATAATCAAAATGTAATTTTCAAATAAACAAACGAAATTAAAATAATTGTTCATTTTTTTTAATCAAACATTGGTTTGAGAAATTAAAGATAATGTCGTTATTTAATTTTGCTTATTTTTTATTAAAATGGAAACCTTTAAAACTTTGCTTAAATTATTTCTTAAACTCACAATATTTTCTTAAACCAAGCGTCCATTTCATAACCGGTTGAGGGTACTGATACTTAAATTCCTACAACATGCTGGATCTTGCAATTCAAATAATTATGGGCTACAACTTGAATACTCTAAATTCTGAGGTGCTAATTAGACTCTATGCCACTTTTAATGTCTATTTTTCTATTTGTACTATTTAATTTGAATATTAGACAAAAAATGGTATTTTAAGGGTTAATTATAATTGTACCTCTTAGTTTTAATTCTTTCTGATTTGTCTTCTGTTTTTAGAATACAAAAATATCGTTTGAATTTAAAAAAAATTTCAATTTTTCCTTTCAATAGAAATATTAGGCAAAACAACATAACTATCCTTAAACAGTCATGAACAATATTTTATAGATTTAAAACAAAAAATCTTAAAATAAAATATCAAATTTTGAAAAAAAGTTCTTAAGTTTTATGTATTTTCAAATGTTAGAATATTATTTAAAAAAATTTCAAAAGAACAATAAATTTTGAAAACAAATTAGATTGTTTTGTTTTATCTCTATGTTTTTTCTATCCAATGGTCTAGGAATGATAAAGTGGATCAAGTATTTTAAATTCAAAAGATATCTTTATAATTTTTAAAACAAAAGAATGATTGAAAAATAATTAAAAATAAGTGTATCATGTAAGTAACCTTTTTTTTTTAATTACCATGTTGGAGGCTTCAAAAAGACTAGCTGGGGTTCGAAGTGCCGCTTCTTTGAATTCTGATTATCTTTGAGTTAATATATATATAAAAAAAGAAAATAAGGACATATATAGATCTTAGTGTTTAAAATTGATGTCTTATGCTCCCTTGATAAAGACAAAAAAACATTGCTTTACATTTCCACCTATTTATAAAAGTCATTTCCCCTTAATTTTCTAATACTTTGTATTAAAAACCTACAAAGGAGATATCTATATGTGTGGTGTGTGTGGTTTTCATTTATCGATAACACTTAAATCCTATGACTAGAAAAATAACAACAGCAGCAAGACAATAATAATAATAAATAGCGCTCACATTATCATTCTTTTTCTTTTTCTTTTTACTTAATCTTGTTATTGGTCACTGTTAGACATGTATACCCGAATGAGTAAAATTTAATATGTTTTTGGAGACATTTTTATTATAAGAGTTCATTATTCATATATCAAATTGTTGTTCTCGTTACGTTCTTATTTTTGAATGTATGATAAGCAAACAAAAAGTCTAAGACTATCGGTCTAAGCCCTTAGGTCAGGCATATGATGGACAATTATGTAGAAGACATGACTCTAAAGGTGACGGTCTAAATTATAAGATCTACAATTGAGGGAATAAAGTTAGGCGCTTTATTCATGCAAAGATTATTATATTGTCTATATCCCTAACGGGAGATGGTTTGTCTTGGCCATCGGAGGTGACTCCGTGAAGAGAAACATTGGTGCATTGTCATGGTGACGATGTATTAGATCGAGGCACAAAGTGTAATTGATTTGGATTAATAATTCTATCTCGGCAAATAAATTCACTTTAGATAATCATATGTATTGTATCTTAATCCTAAGATGAATAGCGGCCCGGTTATCTTGACTTATGCTTTTGATGTACTAAAAAGTGATATCCACATTTTATATTGATAAGCATGCTAGCACGTTGGAGGCATGACTCTTGATAATGTAGACTTATTATTCTTAGATATGAATCCATAGCTCCTCTTTAGGAGTCGTTGATATCCTTTTATATGCGTTATCCTATAATTAGAAAACATAAGCACTTAACCATTAGATACATAGGTGTATACCGAATTGTATACTGTCTTTGAATGGTAAGTTTTCCAATGGTGAGTAATGAGACGTAAGAGAAAAATAATTTGGAAGGTAAGACAGAATTTATCCTTAAGACGATTATGGGTAATCTTGTAGGGATACAATACATTATGATATGTCATGAAGACTTAGCACCAAGGTAAACAAGGCCGTTTGAGATTGTAGAACGGATTAGAACGCTGGCATATCATTTAAATCTACCACCACAATTATCTCATGTATATAATGTATTCCATGCATCGATGTTGAGAAAGTATGAACCCGACCCATCACATGTAATCATGTGGACAAATGTTCCAATTCAGGAAGATACGACCTATAAAGAAATTCCAGTTCCAATACTGGATCGTGAGATAAAAGTGTTACGTCGTCGTAAAATTCCCCTAGTAAAAGTGATGTGGCAACATCATGATGTAGAGGAAGCTACATGGGAACTTGAGTCTGAGATGAGAGAAAAATATCCATACCTATTTTAATATTGTGGATAGATATAGGAAATTTCGAGGATGAAATTTTAAAGGAGGGGAGAGCGCTGTAGCACCCGTTATTTTAACGGGATAATTTTGTAAAATTTGATGCATAAAACGTAACAATTTAAAATTATTCGTGGTATCTAAAATTTCTAAATTCTCCTTGAATGTTCTACATGTAACGCCCCGTACGGATGTCTATATATCGTTACATTCATTCATTACATACTTTTATTCTAGGATAAACTATTTTATGAAAAGATAATTTGAAAACATAAATGGAAAACATACCCAGGATCCAAGCAAACATTTTTCTTATACATCAATATTTAATATTACTCATTTATAATCATTTTTTAAATAGTTTATCTCACTGAATAATAAATTCAGAATTAAAACTCATAATTCAAAATCTGCTTACACAGTTCGGCAGGCCAAAATTGAGACTTTGGCAAGCCGAACTCAACTAGGCAGGCCAAAGATCATCCATCGGCA
The DNA here is from genome assembly GCA_025403435.1 of Artocarpus heterophyllus. Taxonomy (NCBI): domain Eukaryota; kingdom Viridiplantae; phylum Streptophyta; class Magnoliopsida; order Rosales; family Moraceae; genus Artocarpus; species Artocarpus heterophyllus. The sequence goes on along the minus strand of CM046347.1, from coordinate 18,269,192 downwards.
GGCCACCCGAGGCTTTGCAAAAATGGGGTTTTAAAATTAAAAAGATCGACAGACTAATACTTAACAATTCGGCAGGCCGTTTAATTATTCGGCATTCCGACCAGTAATGATCGGCAGGCCGAACTGTTATAAAATTTTGTTTTAAAACTAGTTAAAAGTTTCAAATGCGGAAGAAAATTGATAAAACTATAAAGTTCAAGTAGCACGGTTCAAATCTTAAAAGTCCGTCAAACAAACATACTCAAATTATAAAACATAGTTCATAAGTTTTAAAACTTCTTTGTTTTGGCATCTTCCGTTTCAATCCATCTTGCTTAGCCCACACGTCTTTCCTTACCCTCCACCTATCTATTACCTTCTTACCCTTATCTACAATATGATATAAAACTGAATAGGCTAATGCTTAGTAAGTACATTTATATCTCACATCTTAAAACATTTTATGAACATCATCGTCATCATCATAATAGTGCAGTAGGCATATTTTTAAAGGAACATATCTTTCATTACATTGTCCATATTAAAACTTAATTCAGTTTGTCTTGAGGGCCCAAGTGTTACACCATAAACATCATCGTAGGTGCGCCGTCATGAGAGGAGAAGGGTAGCTAATCCTAAACCAAACATGACATCATAAGATAACATTGGTATGCAACACTTATTAGGTGATACATATATATACATATATAAACTCTCATGCTTTGAAATACGTCATCATCAACATGCATAACTTTTGAACATAAAAATCTTTCATAAGTAATATGTAAATGAAATCATCATAAAATCATCATAGATATCATCATGAACATAAGTTTGAACCTTTATAATATATCATGTTGCAGGTGAGAATGTACTTACCTTTTTAGCTTACTTAACCTTAATTTGTAGGTGACGACGCCACTTCATATTGTGTTCATGTCATATATTCATTAAAAAAAATGACAATTAACATATATTTTTAACAAATTATCACACAACATAACATCCATTACCATATAACATCACACATACATTCATCTCTAGAAACATAAATTTATAATATCTTTCATTAACCGTAAAACATTAGAATAAAACTATCAACACAAAAATGCATTCTGACCTCTATGAATTAATAGCTCAATAACTTAAAAATTACACTAAATTTGAGCACCAAATTTGGCAGGGACAAAGTTAACATCTAAACATATTACCATGATTTTTCGTTGGCCATAAAAATTCCACTAAATGTTTAAAAAAATTCACATATTTCGTGACACAAAATCTGTCAGCAATAGTTAGGCAGTAAATAGTCCATATTTACATTCATAAAATAAAGTACCCACATCCTAAATATTACCACAAAAAGCCTGCATGTAATAGACACCTAGAACTATAACATATTCGAAATTGGGCTTCAAATAAAATTAGGATATATCAGAACATACATTGGAAAATCAGTGGTGAAACTAACTTCAGGTTTGATAGGCAGTGAGTATTCTTTGGAAAACATTTTCAAACAATTAAAATAAAATTACTTAGCCTCCAAAATTTTAATAGAAACTTATTAACATACAAATACAATACTACAAAAATCCTCATCACCAAAAAAAAATCATTTAATCATACAACCATTGAATAAAATAACAGTCCAACAATTCATTGATAAAATAGTCCCCTGACCTAGTCTTAACGAAAATTCCATAACACATAAAATATTCATCAAATCATCACCAAATTTTCTAGTCCACATAATAACATATACATGAACATATTTGCCAAATTTCGTAAAAATCAAAGCACTTTTGCCCCTTGAACAAAAATCACATTTTTGTACAATAAAATCAATCAGCAACAATTCATTATGAGGTGTAGAGCATAAACATTAAATATCTCAGCCTACACAACACCAAATGGTACAAAATTTGGAGAAACAACACATAGCATATACATGAAAATCAGATTAAAAATTAGAGCAAACAAAGATTTATAGACAAAGTTATGGGGGTCAGAACATAAAGAAATTACAACATTACCGATCAGCATTAATTAGCAATGAGTGGCAGAGAAAAGAAAATTCATATCTCAGCCTAGAAAAATGCAATTGAGGTGAAATTTTGAGGGTTAACACATAACACATATATGAACAACATATTAAAAATTCAAAGCAAAAGGAATTTTGTAGAGAAAGATATAGCAGTCGGATTACAGGTGTTCAAAATTACAGAATTGCAGAGAAGAGCCTCTTACCTCCAAAATGTTCTTCTCAAGCCTCCTTGAATTTAACCCCAACGAAATTTCAATATGTCTTTCAATTATTTGCAGCAATATTAACAAAGGAGAGAAGGAGAAATGTGAAGAGAAGTGAGAGAAGAATAGAGAGAAAAAGAGAGTCTCTGAGTGAGAATCACGTAAACGAGACAAATGAGAGGAGATGGTCTAATATCTCTGTAATATTAAAAATAACTTTCTGAAAATAATGGGGGTCTTTCATGTGTATGATGGGAAGTGAAAAAGGAAGGTCAAAAAGGATTGTAGAATAAGGAAAAAGAATAAAAATAAGCCAATCAATCAACAATCATTATCCAATCACATCCAATCATCATAGTCACAATTTTAGGAGACTTTTGCTGACTGTTCGTCAGCTATCATTGGCCTGCCGATGTCTCACTTCCGCCTGTTGAGTCCTTGAAGTCCGGCCTGCCGATCCTTGAGGGCCATTTTGGCCTGCTGAACTTGAAGGTTCGGCCTGCCGAACTGCCCTACACACAAAAGTTTAACAAAACATTAATTATAGCAAAAATTATCATATAACATACAACGTAATTGACATTAACATTTTGAGCATATCGATTCCACGTGTCCGTCACATGTCATCACACTTAAAAATAAAATGGTTAGCACCATTATATCATATATCATAACACATATTAATAAAGAAATTCTTAACGTCATCACTAATTTGACATATTTTTTTACATGAAAATCGGCGGGTGTTACAATTCTCCCCACCTTATAAGAGTTTCATCCTCGAAACTCAGAACAGTTATGGATACTTAGTTCTCATGTCATCTTCACGTTCCCGTGTAGCTTCTTCTACTTGGTGATTTCGCCATAGAACCTTGACCAACAGAATTTCTTTATTTCTCAAGGTTTTGGTTTTTCGATCTAGAATCTCCACTGGCTTTTCTTCAAAACTTAAGTCTTCTCGTATCTCGAGCATTTGTGGCTCAATCACATGCGTAGGATCTGGGACATATTTCTTAAGCATGGAGACATGAAACACATCATGCATTGTTGACATTTTTGATGGCAGTCTCAAATGATAAGCTACTTTGCCTATCCGCTTCACGATTCATAGGGTCCGATAAATCTCGGGTTCAACTTGCCTATCTTCCCGAACCTCATTACTCCTTTCATTGGTGCAACTTTCAAAAACACAGATTCGCCTACCGTGAATTCTAAGGGTCTTTTCTCTTATCAGCATAACTCTTCTGACGGCTTTGCGCGATCTCTATTCTTTTCCGAATCAACATAATCATTTTAGAAGTTTTGTTGACAAAATCAGTCTTTTCAACGTCAACGTTTTCCATCATCTTCTTTTCACCAGTCTCATGCTAACATATAGGCGACCTACATTTTCGCCCATATAGAGCCTCATAAGGTGCCATTCCAATCGTCGCCTGGTAGCTATTGTTGTAAGCGAATTCCACTAACGGTAGCATTTTACACCAACTGGTCTTGAAGTCTAGAGAACAGGCCCGAAGCATATCCTCTTAGATCAAGTTCGTCCTCTCTGTTTGGCCGTCTGTCTGAGGATGGAAAGCTATACTGAAATGCAACTTGGTCCCCATTGCAGCCTGTACATTTTTCTAGAACTTGGATGTGAACCTGCCATCACGGTCTGAGATGATAGACTTAGGAATTCCATGAAGTCGTATAATCTCCTTGGCATAGAGTTTCACTAACCGTTCCATAAAGTAAGTGATCTTGATAGGAATGAAATGTGCCGTCTTCGTCGATCGATCCACAACAACCCAAATAACATCATAACCGTTCATAGTCTTGGGCAAACCGGTAATGAAATCCATTGCGATATCCTCCCATTTCTATTTTGGTATCTGGATTGACTGTAAATCACTGCCAGGTCGATGGTGTTCAGCTTTAACTTATTGGCATGTCAAACATTTCTTGACATACATGGCAACATCACGTTTTATTCTAAACCACCAGAAGTTACCCCGTAGATCATTATACATCTTTGTTGCACCTGGATGAATTGAGTAAGGAGTGTCATGAATTTCTGTCAAGATTCTTTCCTTAAGGCCATCAATGTTGGGAACACATAATTGGTCCTTGAGGTATAGAGTTCTATCATCCGCAATACAAAACTCTTCACATTTCCCTTCTTTCATCTCCTACTTAATCCGTGCGAGGCTTACATCTTCATCTTGCTTACTTCAAATCTCATCATGTAGCATTGGAGCAAGACTGAGTGCAGATAGCTGGCCTGATATAAGTTCCAAACCGAATTCTAGAATTTCTTTCCTTAAGAGGTGAGGCATTGTTTGCATTGACAACAGCGTAGCAACTGACTTTCTACTTAGAGCATCAGCCACTGGGTTAGCTTTTCCAGAATGATAAAGGATTTCATAATCATAATCCTTCACCAGCTCTAGCTATCTCCGTTGTCTCATGTTCAAGTCTCTCTATGTGAAGAAGTATTTTAAACTTTGATGATCAGTGAAGATCTTGTGTTGGACCCCATACAAATAATGTCTCCATATCTTTAGTGCAAAAACAACGGCCGCTTACTCAAGGTCATAAGTAGGATAGTTCTTCTCATAGTCCTTTAATTGTCTCGATGCGTAAGCTATCACTCTGTCATTCTACATTAGGACTGCACCAAGGTCCATCTTAGATGCATCATTGTAAATTACAAATCTGTCACTTCCTTCTGGAATAGCCAATACTGGAGCTATCGTTAGCCTCTTCTTCAGTTCTTGAAAACTCTTCTCACATGCTTCTGTCCATTCGAACTTCTTTCCCTTGCAAGTTAGATTTGTGAGTGGTGCTGCTGTCTTGGAGAAGTCTTCTACGAATCTCTGATAATAACCGGCTAGGCCCAAGAAGCTCCTTATCTCACTTGCATTTGTCGGTTGTTTCCAATTGAGAACAACCTCTACTTTAGCAGGGTCCACCATTATCCCTTCCTTTGATATTACATGCCCTAAGAAAGACACTCTATCAAGCTAGAACTCACACTTGAAGAATTTTACATATAGCTGGTGTCTTTTTAAAGTCTCCAGCACAATTCTTAGATGCTCCACATGTTCTTCTTGACTCTTCAAATAAACAAGAATATCGTCGATAAACACCACAATAAATTTATCGAGGAAATCCTCATATACCCGATTCATCAGGTCCATGAAGGCTGCAGGTGCATTCATTAGACCGAAAGGCATAACCACAAATTCATAGTGACCATACTTCGATCTAAAGGCTATTTTTAGGATGTTTCCTTCTTTAATCTTCAGCTGGTGATATCCTAATCGTAGATCAATCTTTGAGAATACAGATGCACCTTTGAGCTGATCAAAAAAATCATCAATTCGAGGCAACGTGTACTTGTTCTTGATCGTCACCTTGTTCAGCTCTCTATAGTCGATGTAGAGTCTCATAGATCCATCTTTTTTTCTTGACAAACAAGACTGGAGCTCCCCATGGTGAGTGACTAGGCCTAATGAAGCCTTTGTCGAGTAGTTCCTTTAATTGCGTATGTAGCTCCTTCAACTCTGCTGGGGCCATTCTGCCCTACACACAAAAGTTTAACAAAACATTAATTATAGCAAAAATTATCATATAACATACAACGTAATTGACATTAACATTTTGAGCATATCGATTCCACGTGTCCGTCACATGTCATCACACTTAAAAATAAAATGGTTAGCACCATTATATCATATATCATAACACATATTAATAAAGAAATTCTTAACGTCATCACTAATTTGACATATTTCTTTACATGAAAATCGGCGGGTGTTACAATTCTCCCCACCTTATAAGAGTTTCATCCTCGAAACTCAGAACAGTTATGGATACTTAGTTCTCATGTCATCTTCACGTTCCCGTGTAGCTTCTTCTACTTGGTGATTTCGCCATAGAACCTTGACCAACAGAATTTCTTTATTTCTCAAGGTTTTGGTTTTTCGATCTAGAATCTCCACTAGCTTTTCTTCAAAACTTAAGTCTTCTCGTATCTCGAGCATTTGTGGCTCAATCACATGCGTAGGATCTGGGACATATTTCTTAAGCATGGAGACATGAAACACATCATGCATTGTTGACATTTTTGATGGCAGTCTCAAATGATAAGCTACTTTGCCTATCCGCTTCACGATTCATAGGGTCCGATAAATCTCGGGTTCAACTTGCCTATCTTCCCGAACCTCATTACTCCTTTCATTGGTGCAACTTTCAAAAACACAGATTCGCCTACCGTGAATTCTAAGGGTCTTTTTCTCTTATCAGCATAACTCTTCTGACGGCTTTGCGCGATCTCTATTCTTTTCCGAATCAACATAATCATTTTAGAAGTTTTGTTGACAAAATCAGTCTTTTCAACGTCAACGTTTCCATCATCTTCTTTTCACCAGTCTCATGCTAACATATAGGCGACCTACATTTTCGCCCATATAGAGCCTCATAAGGTGCCATTCCAATCGTCGCCTGGTAGCTATTGTTGTAAGCGAATTCCACTAACGGTAGCATTTTACACCAACTGGTCTTGAAGTCTAGAGAACAGGCCCGAAGCATATCCTCTTAGATCAAGTTCGTCCTCTCTGTTTGACCGTCTGTCTGAGGATGGAAAGCTGTACTGAAATGCAACTTGGTCCCCATTGCAGCCTGTACATTTTCTAGAACTTGGATGTGAACCTGCCATCACGGTCTGAGATGATAGACTTAGGAATTCCATGAAGTCGTATAATCTCCTTGGCATAGAGTTTCACTAACCGTTCCATAAAGTAAGTGATCTTGATAGGAATGAAATGTGCCGTCTTCGTCGATCGATCCACAACAACCCAAATAACATCATAACCGTTCATAGTCTTGGGCAAACCGGTAATGAAATCCATTGCGATATCCTCCCATTTCTATTTTGGTATCTGGATTGACTGTAAATCACTGCCAGGTCGATGGTGTTTAGCTTTAACTTATTGGCATGTCAAACATTTCTTGACATACATGGCAACATCACGTTTTATTCTAAACCACCAGAAGTTACCCCGTAGATCATTATACATCTTTGTTGCACCTGGATGAATTGAGTAAGGAGTGTCATGAATTTCTGTCAAGATTCTTTCCTTAAGGCCATCAATGTTGGGAACACAAAATTGGTCCTTGAGGTATAGAGTTCTATCATCCGCAATACAAAACTCTTCACATTTCCCTTCTTTCATCTCCTGCTTAATCCGTGCGAGGCTTACATCTTCATCTTGCTTACTTCAAATCTCATCATGTAGCATTGGAGCAAGACTGAGTGCAGATAGCTGGCCTGATATAAGTTCCAAACCGAATTCTAGAATTTCTTTCCTTAAGAGGTGAGGCATTGTTTGCATTGACAACAGCGTAGCAACTGACTTTCTACTTAGAGCATCAGCCACTGGGTTAGCTTTTCCAGAATGATAAAGGATTTCATAATCATAATCCTTTACCAGCTCTAGCTATCTCCGTTGTCTCATGTTCAAGTCTCTCTATGTGAAGAAGTATTTTAAACTTTGATGATCAGTGAAGATCTTGTGTTGGACCCCATACAAATAATGTCTCCATATCTTTAGTGCAAAAACAACGACCGCTTACTCAAGGTCATAAGTAGGATAGTTCTTCTCATAGTCCTTTAATTGTCTCGATGCGTAAGCTATCACTCTGTCATTCTACATTAGGACTGCACCAAGGTCCATCTTAGATGCATCATTGTAAATTACAAATCTGTCACTTCCTTCTGGAATAGCCAATACTGGAGCTATCGTTAGCCTCTTCTTCAGTTCTTGAAAACTCTTCTCACATGCTTCTGTCCATTCGAACTTCTTTCCCTTGCAAGTTAGATTTGTGAGTGGTGCTGCTGTCTTGGAGAAGTCTTCTACGAATCTCTGATAATAACCGGCTAGGCCCAAGAAGCTCCTTATCTCACTTGCATTTGTCGGTTGTTTCCAATTGAGAACAACCTCTACTTTAGCAGGGTCCACCATTATCCCTTCCTTTGATATTACATGCCCTAAGAAAGACACTCTATCAAGCTAGAACTCACACTTGAAGAATTTTACATATAGCTGGTGTCTTTTTAAAGTCTCCAGCACAATTCTTAGATGCTCCACATGTTCTTCTTGACTCTTCAAATAAACAAGAATATCGTCGATAAACACCACAATAAATTTATCGAGGAAATCCTCATATACCCGATTCATCAGGTCCATGAAGGCTGCAGGTGCATTCATTAGACCGAAAGGCATAACCACAAATTCATAGTGACTATACTTCGATCTAAAGGCTATTTTTAGGATGTTTCCTTCTTTAATCTTCAGCTGGTGATATCCTAATCGTAGATCAATCTTTGAGAATACAGATGCACCTTTGAGCTGATCAAAAAAATCATCAATTCGAGGCAACGTGTACTTGTTCTTGATCGTCACCTTGTTCAGCTCTCTATAGTCGATGTAGAGTCTCATAGATCCATCTTTTTTTCTTGACAAACAAGACTGGAGCTCCCCATGTTGAGTGACTAGGCCTAATGAAGCCTTTGTCGAGTAGTTCCTTTAATTGCGTATGTAGCTCCTTCAACTCTGCTGGGGCCATTCTGTACGGTGCCTTCGAAATCGGGTTGGTGCTTGGAGGAGCTCGATCTCAAATTTGACTTCTCTATCAGGAGGTAGGTTTGACAGATCATCTAGAAACACCTTAGGAAATTCTTATACTACTGCCACATCCTTAATTCTTGTCTTTTCTTCCTGACTTTTATCTACTATGTTGGCCAAATAGCTCATGCAGCCACTAGCTAGCAATTTCCTTGCTTTCATTGTGGATAAAAACATACTGGGTTTCTTCTGAGACTCGCCAACATACACGAACTTCTATTCACCTTTTGGATGGAAAATCACTTTTCATTTCTGACATTCAATGGAAGCATTGTACTTGCTCAAAAAATCCATCCCAAGAATCATATCATAGTCATACATATCGATCACGATAAGGTTGACGAAGAGTTCCCTATCAGAAATCCATAGGGGTACAATATGCAAACAATGCGTAGATATTATCACTTCCCCAGAGGGTAGTGTCGTAGTGAATCACTGTCTCATTGATTCTAAATGAACCCCTAACTTCTTAGTAAAAGACGACGATACAAAAGAATGTGTGGCACCACTCTCAAAGAGAACATATGCATTAATAGAAAGACTTGTTATCTGACCTGTGACCACATTTGAGGCTTCAGCAGCCACCTATTCTTTCGTCATGGCATAGATGCGGGCATTCGTAGGTGGGGCTTCAAGTCTTCCTTGACTAATCAGTGGCCCTTCTAAGGAAGTTTGCAGCTGATGGAGTTGGGCTTGAGGGGCTCTCTGCTGGGCTTGAGCATTCGTTTGGTTAGGGCAGTTCTTAGCAAAGTGATCTTCCCGCTCACAGATAAAACACTAGTTTGTCCCCAGACGGCATTCACCAGGATGTTTTTTCCCACATTTGGTGCATGGCTGGATCTACCTATTATTGTTGTTGGGCTGGCCGCCATTATGCCTCTTATTGCCTTGGCCCTATTGTTTTGAGAATTACCCTTTCTCTTGTCGTTTCTCCAGTCCTGGTTGTTGTTGTTGCTGCTGCTATTGTTATTGTTGTTATTGTTTCTGTGAGGAGGGTGGTTCTGGTTATTTACCAGACTGAGGTTGATTCCTTCTTAACTTAGACAGATAGAACTCAGCACGTTGGGCCCTCTTAACAACCTGCTCTTGGCTTCTAGGTGGACTTTCCCCATCAACAATTGCAGCAATCTCCGTCCTGAGAACTCTGATAAGCCTTCTCACCCTCTCACTTTTATTGCTAACCATCCCTGGGCAAAGATGAGCTAATTGATCAAATTTTGCCACTACATCGGTGACCGACATGTCTCCCTGACGTAGGTTCTCAAACTCATCATAGTGCTTCCTGGTAATGTTCATGTGGAAGAACTTCGTATTGAACTCGTGAACGAAGTTAGCCCATGTTATCTCGTCAACATTCCTACTCAGTTGTATGCCATCCCACCAAATTCTAGCCTCCATGGTGAGGCAGTACGATGCATAGAGAACCTTCTCGTTGTCTGTGAAATCCATGAGTCTCAAAGTGGCCTCGATCGTCTTTAACTATCCTTGTGCGACTAGTGGATCCTTAGAACCCTCGAAGTCTACTGGCTTAACCCTCTTCCATCTGACTAAGAGCGGTTCCTGATAGGTTGCTCTGGGTTCAGTAGCAGGAGCCGGTACTTCATTGACTTGTGGTTGCGGAGGAGGAGGAGGAGGCACGTCATTGCCTCGTCGATCACCGTTCTGGCCGTTGGCCTTTAATTATGCAATCTCTCTTCTTTGATCTTCCAACTGCCTTTGCAGATCAGCGATCATCGTCATTAGCCTTTTGTTGGTCTGGGTGTGAGCTTGCATTCTTCTATGACCGTCCATTGTCAATTTCCTAAAAGAATTAGGAGCTTAAGAATAATCTTCTAATTTATGAGACAGGTTTTCACTACTAAGGTATTAATATATTAGACAACTAGGTCTTACACTTATCATCGTACTTGCATCTTAACATTTAACCTTAAAATATACTTACTTGGAGGACTTGAACTGACGTGTGATGGTATGAATTGAAAACAGAAATCGCTCTGATACCAAAGCCTGTAACGCCCTTGTACGGACAACACAGATATCGTTATATTCATTCATTACATACTTTTATTCTAGGATAAACTATTTTATGAAAAGATAATTTGAAAACATAAATTGGAAAACATACCCAGGATCCATACATACATTTTTTTATACATCAATATTTAATATATTACTCATTTATAATCATTCTTTAAATAGTTTATCTCACTGAATAATAAATTCAGAATAAAAACTCATAGTTCAAAATCTGCTTACACAGTTCGGCAGGTCGAAATTGAGACTTCGGCAAGCCGAACTCGACCGGCAGGCCGAAGATCATCCATCGACAAGCCGCCCGAGGCTTTACAAAATGGGGTTCTAAAATTAAAAAGATCGACAGACCGATACTTAACAATTGGCAGGCCATTTAAATTATTCGGCAATCCAACCAGTAATGATCGGCAGGCCGAACTGTTATAAAAATTTTGTTTTAAAACTAGTTTAAAGTTTCAAATGCGGAAGAAAATTGATAAAACTATAAAGTTAAAGTGTCATGGTTCAAATCTTAAAAGTCCATCAAACAAACATACTCAAAATTATAAAACATAGTTCATAAGTTTTAAAACTTCTTTTCTTGGCATCTTTCATTTTCAATCCATCTTGCTTAGCCCACACGCATTTTCTTGCCCTCCACCTCATCTATTACCTTCTTACCCTTATCTACAACATGATATAAAACTGAATAAGCTAATGCTTAGTAAGTACATTTATCTCTCACATCGTAAAACATTTTACGAACATCATCATCATCATCATAATAGTGCAGTAGGCACATTTTCATAGGAACATGTCTTTCATTACATTGTCCATATTAAAACTTAATTCATTTTGTCTTGAGGGCCCAAGTGTTACACCATAAACATCATCGTAGGCACGCCGTCATGAGAGTAGAAGGATAGCTAATCATAAACCAAATATGACATCATAACATAACATTGGTGTGCAACACTTATTTAGGTGATACATATATATACATATATAAACTTTCATGCTTTGAAATACATCGTCATCATACATGCATAACTTTTGAACATAAGAATCTTTCATAAGTAATATTTAAATGAAATCATCATAAAATCATCATAGATATCATCATGAACATAATTTCGAACCTTTATAATATATCATGTTGCAGGTGAGAATGTACTTACCTTTTTAGCTTACTTATCCTTAATTTGTAGGTGACGACGTTGCGGTCTCGATGTGCTCACTTCATATTGTATTCATGTCATACATTCATTAAAAATGACAATTAACATATATTTTTAACAAATTATCACACAACATAACATCCATTACCATATAACATCACACATACATTCATCTCTAGAAACATAAATTTATAATATATTTCATTAACCGTAAAACATTAGAATAAAACTATTAACACAAAAATGCATTCTGACTTCTATGAATTCATAGCTCAATAACTTAAAAATTACACTAAATTTGAGCACCAAACTTGGCAGGGACAAAGTTAACATCTAAACATATTACCATGATTTTTCGTTGGCCATAAAAATTCCATTTAATGTTTAAAAAAATTCACATATTTCATGACACAAAATCTGCCAGCAATAGTTAGGCAGTGAACAGTCTATATTTACATTCATAAAATAAATTACCCACATCCTAAAATATTACCACAAAAAATCCTACATGTAATAGACAGCTAGAACTATAACATATTCGAAATTGGGCTTCAAATAAAATTAGGATATATCAAAACATGCATTGGAAAGTCAGTGGTGAAACTAACTTCAGGTTTGATAGGCAGTGAGTATTCTTTGGAAAACATTTTCAAACAATTAAAATAAAATTACTTAGCCTCCAAAATTTTAATAGCAACTTATTAACATACAAATACAATACTACAAAAATTCTCATCACCAAACAAAAATCATTTAATCATACTACCACTGAATAGAATAACAGTCCATCAATTCATTGATAAAACAGTCCCCTGACCTAGTCTTAATGAAAATTCCATAACACATAAAATATTCATCAAATCATCACCAAACTTTTCGGTCAACATCATAACATATACATGAACATATTTGTCAAATTTCGTAAAAATCAAAGCACTTTTGCCTATTGAACAAAAATCACGTTTTTGTGCAACATAATCAATCAGCAACAATTCATTATGAGGTGTAGAGCATAAACATTAAATATCTCAGCCTACACAACACCAAATGGCACGAAATTTGGAGCAACAACACATAGCATGTACATGAAAATCATATTAAAAAGTCAGAGAAAACAAAGATTTGTAGACAAAGTTATGGGGGTCGGAACATAAAGAAATTACAAGATTACCGATCAGCATTAATTAGCACTGAGTGGCAGAGAAAAGAAAATTCATATCTCAGCCAAGAAAAATTCAATTGGGGTGAAATTTTCAGGGTTAGTACTTAACACATATATGAACAACATGTTAAAAATTCAGAGCAAAAGGAATTTTGTAGAGAAAGATATAGTAGTCGGATTATAGGTGTTCAAAATTACAGAATTGCAGAGAAGAGTCTCTTACCTCAAAAATGTTATTCTCAAGCCTCCTTGAATTTAACCCCAACGAAATTTCAATATGTCTTTCAATTATTTGCATCAATATTAAGGAGAGGAGAGAAGGAGAAACGTGAAGAGAAGTAAAAGAAGAATAGAGAGAAAAAGAGAGAGTGTCTGAGTGAGAATCAAGTAAACGAGACAAATGAGAGGAGATGGTCTAATCTCTCTGTAATATTAAAAATAACTTTCTGAAAATAATGGGGGTCATTGACATGTAATTCACGATTTCAAAATAGGAAACCATATTTCACGATTTCACGATTTCAAAATAGGAAACCACATCAAATCACCAATCAACCTAAAAGTCAACATTTAATTACCTAGAATAAGGAAAAAGACTAAAAATAAGCCAATCAATCAACAATCATTATCCAACCACATCCAATCATCATAGTCACAATTTTAGGAGACTTTTGCTGATTGTTCGTCAGCTGTCATCAGCTTGCCGAGTCCGTGAAGTCCGGCCTACCGATGATATTCCATCAGCCTACCTACACACAAAAGTTTAACAAAATATTATATATAGCAAAAATTATCATATAACATACAACGTAATTGACATGAATATTTTGAGCATATCGATTCCACATGTCCGTCACCTGTCATCACACTTAAAAATAAAATGGTTAGCACCATTATATCATATATCATAACACATATTGATAAAGAAATTCTTAACGTCATTACTAATTTGACATATTTCTTTACATGAAAATCGGCGAGTGTTACACTACATATCTTAAAAAATGCCATTCTTGGCATTTTGCCGCTAAAGTCTCCAAATGAGACATTCAATACCAAACTCTTAACCACTTTTTTGTTCTTTCTTTTCAATTTCTTCAGTGGTTCACCTGCTTGTCCCCTCCCTCAATCATTTATTTCTTTCTTATTTAGCTTCTTTCTTCTTTCTTCTCACACATCTTTCTCTTACGATCTCCTTGCTTCTAGCTTCTCTTTCCCTTCTCACTTTGACACAAAGCCAGAGAAAAACTAGAGAAAGGCTCAAGCTATACTCAAGGTTTCTCAACTAATTTTCTTCCAAAATCTCTACAAACATCCTTCTCACAACTCATAGAGCTTGGAAAACAAGAGGGTTTGGGTGATTAAATCAACATATTGGCTTAAAATTGAGGTAAACTTTTCAAACTTAAAGCTTAGATTGTGATTTTGTTTTGAGTATGGAAATATGTGGAAATGGGTTTATATTGTATAGAAATGGTTATATATTGTTTATGCATAGTTTTTATGCTTAAAAAGCTGTTCAAAAACTAAGAATTTGATTAAAAAACTTAGAACTCGAATTTTAGGTTCTCTGTATGAGTTTTTCCTGTAAACTACATGTCGTTTTTTTACAGAAACTACATATCATTTTTCAATACAAAAATTCAATAAAAAAAAAAAAGCTTTAGATAGGATTCGAACCTCCAGACCACTAGGACAGAAAAACTTATTTGATAGTTTATGGTTCGAAAATAATAAATAGTTTTTTATGCAGGTTGTAACTTTAAATAATGTTTACAAATATCAAACTTTTAATTATTTTAATTATAAATATTTTAAAATCGTAGTATTTATTTTAAAAATCTAATTTAACATATTTTGTACTAAAATAAAATTCATATATATTTTTTTATTATTTATTTTATTGTTATTTTATAATTTACTAAAATTAAGTTAGAAAAGTGATATTCACAATTTTAGTACATTAATGATTATGGCACACTAATAAAAATAAATGATGAATTGACATAATTAAAAAATTAAGATTTAAGTTAAAGTATGGTTATTTACACGTTTTAGGATAACGGCGTACTTGGAGTTTACGTGGTGAATTGTATAAGCTGAAAATTGTCAGTGGATATTTGTAAAAAGTAGGGATTCTATTACTCAACTTTTGTGAGGTTTTTATGGAATTAAAAATTGGTTGTTCTACTACAAGATATATATATATATATATATCTATATTGAACTGCTATTATATGAGTGTCACATATGAAATTATGACATGAACTCGTCCTGTATTGTACAGCGAGAAACATAATGAATTGACACATGTTGTAAATTGAAAAGCATGGTTAGAAAAACTGACTCTATAAATAATGATTGAATATAGAGAAATTGTGAGACGCGAAGAGGGCGACGGTTACGTTTTTGGGCACGAATACCCTAAAAGATAAAATAGAGGGAGGTGATGACGCTCCCTTAGGTCGGAAGTCCCAGAATGCACTATACAGGAATCAACTTGATGAGGACTTGAGGGTTGATGTCCCCTCATCGAAACACCCTTGGAATGTTTGCAGGGTGGCCAAGCGCGTCCATTTGGGTTTCGATGAGTTGAGTGATACTTTATTTAATGTGGATACCTAAGAATAATGATAAATTGCAATATTTGTATATATGTATAAGTATAAAACTCGGTCCCAGAATGCACTATATAGGAATCAACTTGGTGAGGACTTGAGGGTTGATGTCCCCTCATCGGAACACCCTTGGAATGTTTGGAGGGTGGCCAAGCGCGTCCATTTGGGTTTCGATGAGTTGAGTGATACTTTATTTAATGTGGATACCTAAGAATAATGATGAATTACAATATTTATATATATGTATAAGTATAAAACTCGGTAATAATTAACTATGGTATCCACAAAATATGATCATAATAAATCTCATAATCTGGAATATGATGGAAATTAACTAACCATGTAGTTTTAATGTGGTAATGAATAAAACCTTAAGGTGAGTAATGGTTTTCCCTATTGAGCATGTTGATGCTCATCCCTATCATTCTTACATCTCTCAAGTGGAACTCAGTGTAACTTATTTGACGAAGAATACGTAACAACACTGCTCGTTTCATGTTAGAAGATTATGTTTATTTGTAACTCATCTAGAACATGTAAGATTTGTATTACTTTTGTGATGGCTGTGTTAAGTTATGTGGAAATTGTACTATGGTAATGATAACTGTATTTTAAATATTTGGTGCTATACTAAAAACTATAGTTTATAATTAAACGTTTATTTTTATTTTTGTTTAAAAGCCCATGGGCACTATTTTATTGATTTGAATGATATTGAATTTAAGTTTATTTTCATTTATTCAATACTATTAACCCTCATAAGCGGCATTACATCTCCATTTTCAATTACATGCTTAGCTTTGTCACCCTAATGTTTACTGCCATTTGGGTGCTTTGGGGCTCGTTAGGGCTTCTATTGCTAGCATGGGAATTCAAGGTCTTGCTTACGAAATCATGGTATGTCTTAAAAAAATTAATTTCGTTAGTTTATTTTTTATTATTATTTTTATAATTAATTTGTCTAGTTCATTGTCACTAGTAATTATACATGTAATTAATATGAACATGGATTCTTTTATAGTGTCAGAAAAACAATTCTCGACAATGGTGTTAGGAATATGATAATTTTTGAATTTAAAAGTTACAAAAAATAAAATGATAAGACTTACTTTAAGGGTTTTACCGTTAATGTCATAAATTACCTTGTATTTGACAAAGTGGTTCACACAACTTTTTTAGTTATAACAGTATAAAGCTCTCACATGCTACAGTAACAATAAAAAATTAATACAGTATAAAGCTCTCACATATTACAGTAAAAATAATTTTAACCAATGATTCTCACCGTCCTATAAACACTCTATTAATTTTGAGAAACAATATGTTTATTTGAAATTACGAAATAAACCGATGTACTTTTGACATGAACATACTCAGTAAATTTTTGCTTCGGTCGCGGAAAAAGGACTCGGTGAATAACATTTGACTCAATGACCATCTCTTTTTGTGCCCTGCTCATTTTACACCCACAAAAAAAAATAATAAAAATAACAAAAATAATAAAAACTTTTTGGTCCTAATAAGTGTGACACTTGAGTCCTGCTTTTGGAACAGTTGGGCATGGCTAGCGCTGTACAAACCGTATGTGGTCAAGCGTACGGAGCCAAGCAATACTCAGTAATGGATATCATTTGCCAAAGCGCGATCATCTTGCATTTGGAAGCTGCAAATTCCCTTATCATTCGTCTATTGGGTCTCAGGCCCACTTCTGATCTTAATGGGGCAGTCAGAGAGCATTGCGGGTCAGGGCTGATCCTTGCTCGTGGTCTGATCCTCCAACTCTATGCATTTGCCATAAGCTGCCCAATGTAGAGGTTCCTTTAGGCCCAGAACATATTGCCAATGATGTCTGTTGGGGTTTTCATTGTCCACGTGCTTCTCACGTGGCTGGTGGCTTATGTCTTTAAATGCGCCCTTCTGGGTGCCGCTCTCACACTTAGCTTCTGTCGGTGGCTTCTTGTCATTGTAAATGGGCTTTACATTCTTTTCAGCCCAAATTGTAAGGACACCTGGACTGGCTTCTCTTGGAAAGGCTTTAAGTGGATCCGGCCATATTTCAAGTTGACCCTAGCCCCTGCGGTCACGTTGTGGTGTGTATAGAGTCCCAAAATTATGAAAAATATTTAAGAAACCAATTTAAGCACCACAACTAACAGAAAGTCGATCTCATTGTAGGTCTCATACCATGGAATCTTCCTTCTATAAATGTGGTGGTGCTCACCATTATTATCGATGTTTTCTTGCGTTAGTCTAATATTTTCTTTTTGCCTTATTTTCTTTTTTTTTTTTTTTTGGTAAAAGAACAACTTGATGAGGTTTTTTTTTTTTTTTTTTAATTACAGCTTGGAGATATGGTAGAACCAAGGACTAGTTCTTATATCAGGAATCCTTACCAACCCCACAATCTCATTGGACTCCATTTCCGTTTGGTAAGTTTATGTTGATGCTGCATTTTTTTTCTTCCAATTTTCTGAACAAGAATTGTTGGTGACAAGTTTCTATTCTGATAATAACTTGAGCATGAATTACTTGAACTGGGACATGCAGTTTATGTTGGGCCTAAGCACAGTAGCCACGTATGTGACGATTTATGTTCTTTTTTTTTTTTCTAATTTGTATATTAATCACATAAAATGTGTCCCACTTGGTTCATGCCTGGCTCATAAGTATGAATAGAAATTTTTATAAGAAAAAATATCATAACAAAACAGGATTTTTTTTATTTTTTTATTTGGGTTTAGACCTATGAAACGTAGTGCTTGCCTGATTGCAGTGTCCGAGTAAGTAAGAGTTGGGTGCAGGACATCCAAGAGTGGCAAAGTTCTCTGTATTTGTAGTGAATGGAACAAGCATCCTTATCAGTATTGTCTTTAGTGCAATTATCTTGATATTCAGAGTTGGATTAAGCATGCTTTTTACAAGCCACTCTTAGATTATTGAGGCAGTTTCAGAGTTGACCCCATTGCTTGCTATCTCTGTTTTCTTGAATGGCATCCAACCTATACTCTCAGGTCCGCGCGATATAAAAGCATTGCGTTCTTTTTACTAATAACTTCTCAAAATATTCATATGTCTAACTCTGGCCCTTAACATTTACTTTTAGAGATCTAACTACGTGACTTTTTTAAGATACATTATGTTGACATAATGTTAATAAATTGTCTACTTTTTGACGAAACTTTACATCGGAGGAATGATACCCAAGATTTTAAGAGAGAAAATGATAAGAATAAATTTGAAAAAGAAAAAAGATATATATATGTATGAAAAAAGATTTGAAACAAAAGCAAAGATAGCTCAGATCTAGTCCTTTTTCTTTCGAAGTTTGTCTTCTAAATATGTTTTTGTTTTTGGTTTTTTTTTTTTAATTTAGCAATCAGTTCCTCTTAAGAACCCTTACGTACCATTTTTGTGCTAATTTCCCTATGAAAAAAGATAGTTTATTAACAGAGGGAGCAAAATTGTGCATTTAGGGAGTAGCTAGACCTTTAATTCTATGTTTGGTAGAGATGAAAAGTGGGAGGAATGAAAAAGAGTGGAGGGATTTTTGAAAAGAATATAGAAAGTAAAGTTGTTTGGTATATACGAAAATTAAAAAGAAAAGAAATGTGAAAAGATAAATAGACATATGAGTCCCATTATTTTTTATTGCTCTAAAAGTGGAGAGATTATTAGAGAGAAAACTTGCTATTCTTGCATAATAGTTAAATTATCTTTTGTCCTCATTTTTTCAACTAAAATAATATCACATAATTGACATAATAGTCATGGAGTCGAACACCCTTTTTTTCCTCCTAACTTACCAAACGGAGCACAAACTATTATTGTTAATATTGGGGTAAATTCTGCATGGTTTTTAGATGTGGCCATTGGAAGCGGATGGCAAGCTGTAGTGGCTTATGTCAACCTTACTGCATACTATGTTATTGGTCTCCCAATAGGGTGCGTTCTTGGATTCAAAACCAGTTTTGGAGTAGCAGCTAGTTGGAACCTTTTTCTCACTCTATAGATTCTGTGGTGGACTAGGCCTTCATGAATTACAAAATGGTTGTTTTTTTGCAGGGTATTTGATGGGGAACGATTATTGGAGTCCTTATACAAACACCGACCTTAGTTATAATCACCGCCAAAACAAACTGGAATGCTGAGGTGATGAAAATTTGACCAAGGAATCAATTTTCTTTTTAGTATTTGCAAATTTGAGGAAGGGTTTTCATCAGAAGGATGCTTTGTTTTTGCAGGTTGCAAAAGCTGCTCATCGGTTAAGGACGTCCGCAAACGAAGAATACTCGGACCTGATTACCAGTGCATGAAAACTTAATGGTGTTCATCGTCAACTTCTTTAGCATTTTGGTTTTATAATTCTCTGATTTTCCTCCAAACAGTATAAACGAATTGGTAAAGTAACAAATTTTTTCCTCAGATGGTGGAATCTTGCAAAATGATTCTTGAATTTGAATGGGAAAAATGGACCAACAATTTTAAAGAGTTGCCCAAAAGTTAAAGATCTTGACAAAGACATGTTATTAACCAGACAATATCAGCATCATCAAATCTCAACACATAGACACATAAATAAAAAAAAAAAAAAAGAAGCAAATGGTACAGATGATTGATAGTATCAACAGAACCTTGTTTGATGCCACGATCAAAGCAAAACTGACATGCTTAAAATGCCACTATGATACTATGGGGAACCATTTCATTCCAATATACAACTATCAAGTCTTTTACTAATCTCATGATCACTTTTTGTGGACTGTGAATAACTGTACCCTACGATGCTAAAATAAAGTGACAAACTAACTGATGTTTACCACATGTAGAGCTTGAAGGCTTTCTTGATGATCACCAACTAAATCTGTGAGTTCATGACCTTGTTTCTTGTCGCGAAAACTTGTCTGTGATGGAGCATTGTAATCATCGTGATTGTCGTCATCATGGTAGTCATCATCGTCTTCATCCTCATCATCAACAAGCTTGGAAACCCTGTTTATTCTTGGTTCATTGATAAATTGACCTTCAAGTCCTACAAGTTGGTTAGCTTCCTTCTGTTCCTCTGCTGTTTTCGCCAAAGACAAAAGGATGTTCTTCGCCTTCTGATCTGGATTAAGCCCGCAAGATTCCATTTCCTTGTACCAAACAACAGCGCTACCAAAATCCACATTCTTTCCATATGCATCCATAATTATCGTCAATATCTTCCGATTTAACTTGATGCCTTCGACCTTCATTTCCTCATATTTCTCCATCATCTTCTCTAGATTATTTGTCCTCGCATACCCTTTGATCAAGGTCGCATATGTAATGTCATTAGGCTTAAGTCCATCTTGTTTTAGTCTGGTGAAGAACTTTTCAGCACCCTCCATATCGGATGCATTCACGTAAGCGGATAACATGGTTGTATACGAACAAAGGTCTGGAGTATATCTGCCAAAAACAAAGAGTTGAAGAGAAAAAGGGCATTAACAAATAAAAGGATATGACAAAAACAAAATGGTAAAGGCACTTGTTAATAAAGCCAGAGTTAATTCTACTGCTACATTTAGTGGACAAAAAAAATAGTTTTAGAATAGCAAAGAAGAGTATGACAAATTATGTCCTCAAACGAGTTCACCAAAAGGAAGGTTAACATTAAATAAATTAATAAGCAAAACCACCAAAGGATGTTCTTTATCCAAAAGGAGGAACCCATGTACACTTTTTTGTGCGGATGCAGAAAACTTTACCTGTCTCTTCTCATACTCTTAAAAATAGTTTTTGCTTGCTCCACCATTCCAGATATTGCAAATGCGTCCAACAAAATGTTATAAGCTTTGTGGGTTGGCCTGGAGAAGAGACAAAAAATAACAAGAGCTATAACTTTTTTATAAATGGCTAGATATATAGATATTAAGTACATTATATTATCTACTTATTTAACTAATAGGTCGCATTTTGGGTTACGTTGCTTCAGAATCCACTGTGCACTTGACTTGCTGAAGTCCAAAGTACACTTCCCCCCCTTATTGAAAATATTAAAGAATAAATAGTTCATATGCAAATGAAAAAAGCACTTAACAAAAATTCAAAAATGTTGGGAAACCATATCACAAGAAAATTTAATGTTACATACCTAACACCAGCATCAAGCATCTCTTCAAAAACGGCAAGCGCTTCTTCCTCTCTTCTAGCTTTACCATATGCATTAATGAGCAAGGCATAGCTTACCACATCAGGCTTGAGACCCGCTCTTTGCATCTTCAATAAAAAATTTGTTGTTATATATTGTTAGAAAGTTATATTAACACCTAAATTCTGAATAAATGAGACCCTCGTCGTCCTCTTTTCATCAAGCAAATCCAACAAATGATGCAAACATCAACTACACCAGAGACAATACAAAGGTGAGGAATCAAAAACATAGACGTCTAGAATAATAACATAGCATCCGATGCTTCTTTTTTATAACACAAGAAACTTATTGACTGGAATACAACTCATTAATCTTGGTAAACCAAAAACCAGCATAACAAACAAAAAAACTAAAAACCATGATCTTATGAAAGCTGTACAGGCTACTATTCCTGCAAGCTAGTGGTATATAATTTAAAAAAATAATAACAAATGATGATTAGCAACTATATGACATATGTCAACCAAGCTTGTTGACAATTAAGTAAAATAGTCTACTGGTTTTTTACCTGGTCATAAATTTTGGAAACCTCCTTGTAATTAGTTTCAAATGACATTAGGCTATTATATGTAATTGTTGATTGTGGTACTCCTCTCTCAGCCATCAGTGCAAATAATCTACGAGCCTTCTCATAACTTCCAGCCTTCTTATGCATATAAATCATCATGTGGAACATCTTTTGATCAGGCTTCAAAGGTGGTTTCTTGTCATTCAAAAGGGTCTCAAAAATTTCTTCCGCTTCCCTGAACTTACATCCCTGAGATACCACAAGTTATACTCGCGAAGTTGAAAGAAAGACACTCCAGTAAAACCATGCATGATTCGATAAAACATATCAATAGGATTACCAAATTTCAGCATAAACTATACACCAGACTGAAGCCAGAACGGCGTTTTTTATGCCAGCAGGGGGCTAAAATTTTGCATTTACAAGAAAATTTATATTTGAGCACTGATTATTAGTAAATTACATGTAGATAGCAGATTCAATTTGATATTAGTTTTGTGTGCTATAATTTATGAAGAAAAGTAACGCAAACAATTAAAGTTTAGTTCTAAGAAAAGGCAATTTTGAAGCTTGTCACATAAGACCAAGGATATATTTAACGCACTGAATTGCAGACTTTATTCTTAATAACTAATCTCAAAGTACTTGGAGATGCAAAGTTTTTCTGAAGAAGAATTTTAGTTAATGATCTAAAATCAGAATAGTACCTCAACAAATGTCTTCAGTATTATTTGATAAGTCAAGGCAGATGGTTCAGGACCTGAAGATTTCATTCTTCGAAATATTGCCTCCGCGTTACTGTACTGCCCTCCTCTTCCATATGCTTCCATAAGAGCGGTATGCGATACCACACTTGGTGCATAACCCTTTTTATTCATCAGACTCAAGACCTTCTCAGCTCGGTTGAAGTCTCCTTGCTTTCCATAAGCTGTTATAAGCATTAAATAATCCATTTCACCAAAGTTCCACCATGTTTGAGTCCTGAGCCATTCAAGTATCTACACGGCCAAGGAAATAACCATTGAAAGACTGCTTAGTAAATCCAGAGACCGAATAGTAGACTCGGAGACAGACAGAAATCATCATTCACAGTACAAATTTCTAGGGTGTTTGTCATTCTTAGTTTCAACCAAAACTTGTGGTTGCTACAGCATAAACCACTCAAATGCTAGAGTGTCAAAAAAAAGTGAGTTACAGTTTCAAACTCTCATATGTTACAGTGGTTTTAACTAAAATTGGTTCAAACCATTGCTCTCAAACACTTTTTCTTTAAGATGTTGGTCATAATAAAAAAAAAATGAGCATCTAAACAAATCCATTTGCCAACTTGATTGGCTACATACTGTTGCAATGCTCTTCAACCTTATATGGATAACTAACTGCCCATTTGGTTCATAGGTGTGCACAGGAAGTCAAATTTTCGTGAGAACAAACACTGAAACAAAAAGGTTTGAATTGCAGCTCAAACTGCAAACCAAATGGGGGTAAAGTTCTTTTGCTTATTGACTCTTGAACTGAAAGAAAAACAATCTTATTGGATAAATACGTTTTTAAACCTAAACGTAAATAATATGTACCTCGGTAACAAGTTTCCATTTCTTGAGTTGCTTAAACCTAACCAAGGTGCCAAGCACAAGATCCTTGGGAATTTCCCTGTTTTTCATCCTTTCACTTCTAAGCACTGCAACTGCGGAACCGGTCTCTTCAATTTCGTTCATCAGTCTCCTCCAGTTCTTTTGATCTGCTTCATCAGCTGCATCTCTAAAAACCTCTTGTTTCTTTCTTCTCTGCAAGAACTTCCTCGGCGCGAGCATTCCCATACAAACTACCCCGCCGACTCTTCTGTCTACCTTAATGTTGACATCTATACTATTTGTATGTACATTTGTTTTCCTGGAGTAAATGCAAACGGAACAGACAATCCCAATTTCTCAAAATCAAAATGCACTAAAAAAAAAAAATCAACTTTTATTGCTTTATACTAAGTTTATGTTCCACCCATATAATGATTCATGTGCCCATATTCAAATGTACATGCCAGTGAACTGGAACTAAACAAAATTTTGATTTTCCCAACTATATTTCAACGGGTAAACAAAAAGTAACAAATTAAATAAAGAGCATACATAAATATGCAGCCACTAAATTATTAGAAACTTCGAAAAATAAGCAATTCTAAAGTTAACAGTTAACACCCAATTAAAAAATTAAAACTTTTGCATCGCTATAAACGCACTCCATGATTAACTCTAACAGGAAAAAAACATGGGAGAGAAGAAGAACAGACCTCCAGTTATTTATAGGAACTGAAACGAAGGGCTTTAGGAATAGGGTTTGTGGCATTTTGGGTCTCCGTCTTAATGGGAGTAGAACCAAGTTTCAGAAGGATTTCTGTGAAAGAAGATAGTTAAGAGTAATTTGATATTCGCGTTTTCTGAAGGAGGAAAAACAAAAATCTTATCTGACTACTATGGTGTGGGGTCCTTGTTGCTCCTCTACTTGGACTAATATCTAACGGCGGTCGACAGCGCGAGGCAAAATGAATAAAACGAGCACAATTTGCGCCCTCCAACATGTTCTGAGCTTTTAAAGAGTTGAGGGGGTAGTGAAAAGAAAAATTTACCCTTGTGTCCTCTATTTTAGCTTTGTATAAGAATTACATTTTTAGTAAAAACATTTTACCTTATCAAACACATTACTTCGTATTAGATTTAGAGGTTATTAATACTAATGGCTTTAAAACTTTAAGGTATCTATCACTTTGCCCAATAAACTTAAAAATCATTACTTTTTCCCCCCTAAACTTTTAAGACTCCTTCTTTACCCCTTAAGTTTTAAAAATCACTATTTTGCCCTTATTTCAAGGCTCTTTATTTTGTATCTTATTTTATGATTTTATATTCAAATTGAGAGAATTAAGCCCACATCATTTGCACATGGGTCACCTATAAGAACAAAAATAAGATTTTATCACTCTTAGAATTTGTTTCATGTTTATACTCTCATTTAACTTTTTTTATTTGCTTTCGTTTAAGAACGGTCTATATGCATATCTTTTTATTGATATTTGTAGACGTTGGATCTATAATCAAATACAAAATGTGTTAATTCAAATTATCGTGTTCTTTTTAATGGATTTGGGCTCTTAAATCACCGTTATTTGGATCTGTTAGCTTCAAAGGAAACCAGTTAGACTAATTACAGTAAATGATCAACAAATTAAATCAAAATGAAATGAAATAATGCTGAAGAAATAAAAGATACCACACGCAGATTTTTATAGTCGTTCACTTCATAACGAGAGCTACGTCAACTGTTCTTCATTATGTAGAATTTAAAAGGTATGGATTACAGGCATAAAAATGTAGAGGGATTTTGACAAAGCTTCTATATGTTCTATTCTGTCATCTGTATAATTGAAGATGGTATCTCCTTATATAGAGAATAAGATAAGTCATGGCTTCCAACCAACTAGCAAAGTGGAGTGATGACGCTGGAGGTAACCGCAATAGTGGGACACATGTCGGTCTGTGATAGGCCGCAAGAATCATGCTCTTCCCACGTTTCAGTTCATGGTTGGACGTGCTTGTAACTGTCAGTTCATGTTGATCGATTCGATCGAATGAATACTTGAGAAACAAACCTGGACACAAAACCTTCAACAATAACAGAATGTTATCCAAATACATATTGATTGTATGCGGGATCGAACCAATTGATCCAATTGAAGCCTTAACTCCATTTATACATGTTATTCTTACGTCGAATACTAAAGTCGTTCCGTTCTATTCGACTCGCTCTAATCGCAACAATAGGCCGTCATTTTGGGCCTTTAGACAATATAGGGCTGACCAAATTATACCCCAATAATATTGTCTGCCGATATCTTCTCATCTTTAATGTATAACTCATCTTTTTTAATATTTAAATTCAGATATCAGCAAACAATATTGACTTAATAAATGAGTCATGTACGCATTAAAATGAGAAGAAATGTGCAAACAAACCCTTCCTAAATGAAATTTTAAATAAAAAACAAAGACGTCAAATGAAAGTCTAAACTTAAAAACAAAATTTAGGAGTGATAAAATCTCCTTTTTATCCTTACAGACGACTTATATGCAAATTACGTAAGCTTTATTTCATCTATTTGAATGAAAAATTAAAAATTTAAAAGACAAAGTGAGGAGCTGTAACGACTTGAAAATAGGGCATAACATGGAGACCCCAAATTTATTGAAAATTTATATTTTGACCCCTCAAACTTAAAAAATTACATTTTGGCCCCTTATATAATATGCTATACACTAAGCACTGTATTGTATTATGATAATACAACATAATACATTACAATTTAATATACTTTATACAATACTATATAATACAATACGGTTTACCAAACATAACCTAATTGCGTCGTCTTATGTTATTTAGTTGTATTTTTGACTTTTTAGTTTAGTTATTGGTGAACTTTGATTTATATTATTGTGACTTTTTAATTTGGTTTTTGGTTTGCATTAAAACTTTGAAAAGTAAACTTTTAAATATTTTATAATTTTTATTAAATATTAAAAAAATTAATATTAAACACAAACCGTCGAAACCAAACTGTCTAAACTGATTATGAGTGATTTGATTTAGTTTGGTTTTATAAAATATATCCAACCGCCCAAACAACCTAAAATAGAAAATTTTATTTTTGGTTTGGTCGGTGGTTTAAAGGAAAAAAAACCATTCAAACTGCCCACAAAATGTTATTTATTGTTACTGTTTAAAGGATTTTGGAGCACGTATGTAAAATGGATTTATTAATATTAAAGAAAAAAGGAAAACTCCAGATTTGATCTATTTAATTTAAATTTGCATTAAGTGGCTTCGAGTTTTGGTCGGCAATGAAATGGGTAATGTTTCTAATAGTGACTGCTCGCCCTAGGCACATGCACATGTGGGCTCAATTTGTTAAATTATTCGGTCATGCATAAATATTGATTTCTAAACCTTTAGTTTTTTTATTTATTTATTATTCTCTTAGAATTTAGTTTAACATACGTATATTCACATATAAGTAGAACATTTTTTTTAAAGAAAAGTTTTTAATGGAACAAATTTGATAACAAACTATTTAGGGCTACATATAAGAAAAACCGTATATGAGAATGCTGTTAAGAAAAAATGTTTAAATAAAAAGATGTTCGAGAAAACCAAATATTTATAAGGATCACACTAGGAAAAAAAATTTATTTCCTAAAAAAAAAACAAATATTGTTTTAGAGGACTATGAGAAAAAAAAATAGAGTATGGGTACATATGTAAAAAAATTTATCATGGATAATAAAAAAACTTATAAGGAACATTTACCTAAGATTAAAAATAAGAAAAAAATTATTGGTTCTAACTTATGTTTTGCTTCGATATACTATATCTATAGACAATTAAAGCTTCTTTTTTTCCCCTTTGATTGGAGGTTATTTTGTATTTTTAAACAACAAATTAGAAACTCTTTTTGGTTGTACATACTATAATAATAACTATAAAGAAGAGCACCAATTTCTTCCTTCTTAAAAAGAAAAATAAGGAGAATAAGAAGAGAGAAATTTACATAGAATGCCCCCCAAATGGCACCATTTATTAAAACTGACCTCGACATGATATTTGTTGAAAATTTTGTTTGAATCAACTCATAAGTATTCCCCTTTGAATTACTCAATTGATCATTTAATACGTTTTACAAATATTGAGATTATATAAACAGCATGCTTTTTATTCTTCAAAATCAATTTTGTTTATATACAGGGGTTATTACTGATTTTATATTGTCAATTCAATTGTTTAGGCAGGTTGTCTCAATGACGCTTTTTTGTAATTTAATTCTAAGTATTTGTTTAGTGTTTTCTTTTTTTGGTTGATATTGTGATATTTTAGTGTCTTATTCACTTTAATAAAAGAAAATATGTTGGAATTTAGAGCGACCAAAGGCAGTTAGTGCTTCTATTTTTTCAAAGAAAATATATTAGAATCAGATAGGTTCTACTTCAGAACCTACTAGATTCCAATCTGGTGCCCTGCACCGATGACTGAATATAGTTGGTGCTTTTTTGTTTTAACAAAAATATGTTAAAATATGGTAAGTTCCACTTTAGAATCTACTAGATTCAAATCTGGCACCCCACTCAGGAGACTGGAGGCAGTTGGTGCTTCTTTGTTTTAAAAAAATATGTTGAAATTTGGTATGTTACAAGTTAGAACCTGGTAGGTTACAACCCGGCACCTTGCTATGGCAAATAAAGGTGGGTTCCATGACGGAATCTGATGGGTTCTAGGACAAACCCTGGAAGATTCTATTCCAGCATCTTGTTGTTGGGTTTTGTTGGATTTTGTGATTCAAATAAGCAACGGAAAATTAAAATTAATTCCCACAAAACCTTCGCAGGATCCATGCAATTCGATTAAATTGATAGGAAAGCCATAGAATCTTACCAAGATAACAAAAAGGGCAAGATTTTTGGAAGGAAGAGAGCAGGTTCACTCCAATGACACCCTAACTCTAGCTTTTTGTATTCGGGATCAAATCCAGACGTTGTTACTTAGAGTGACGCCCTCTGCAGGTATCCACACAAACAGACTCTCTCTAAACGAATTGGTGTGCTAGCACCCTCTCCTTTGCGTTAAATGACTCTCTCTAATTTTTAGGGTTTTTAATGTTTTCGCTTTTTAGAATAATAGAATGCCCTTTTTTTTTCTTAATTTGGCTAGAAACCTTAAAACAACTATATATATATATCTATTGACTTCGAGATAGAGTCAGATTTTAACTAGGATAAACAGTAATTCGAATATAATTCAGAGAATCTAGGCAATGTCTGTAATTCGATTATGATTCAGAGAATCTAGATAATGTCAATAATTCGAATATGACTCATAGAATCTAAATAATGTCATATTCAATAAACCTAGACATATCTAGTACATCGAATCTGGACATTATCAGATTCATTGAACTTAGACACAGTAAACCCAAAATTGATTTTTGGTCTGTTCTAAGTGTGCGACCCTGTAGGTTTACATAACTTTGGTAGTGCGCTTGAAATTCTATTTTTGGCCCACAAATCATAAGCGGCCTCTAGCAAGACATATGATTACCCAAGTTATGCGAATGTCAATAATCCGACACAACCTAATCCACAATAAGTATTAAGGTCCTTTTGTCACTAGATACCTTGATTGAACATAAGGCATGGTTTATGTCAACCTTATACTATTCAATCATATTATTTCTCAATTTTAAGTCGACTGATATTGATAACACTTATCAATTCATCATAGTATGGCCATACATTTTTCTTCAGTCTAACTTATCAAGGGGCCCATAGATATCTTTCCTATAATAAATGGGGGACAAATTCCTTCTTGATCACTCATATTCCTCACATGATTCACTCTATATTCAATTTTTACCTAAGAGTTTTACTATCAAGTCACATACTTGATGACCTTAAGCAGAATTAACTATTTATGGAATTAGAATAAAAAAACAATAATAAAAATGCCTCTTCATTAATAAAATGCAAATGTAACGAAGTCAAAATGTGGTCATTACATAATTGGCCTAGGGCACATCACTAACACTGGCATGAGTGAATGGGTCGTGGTCCTCGTGGAATTTATTGGGTTTTGTTCCATTTCAGCATCTTGCATGAGTGAGTGGGAGGAAGAATAACTTGCTCTTTTAATAAATCATCAATTTTTAATAAAAGGGCAATGTTGATAAGTGGTTTGTTAGAAGACATTTTAAATAAGGTGGTATATTTAAAGGCATTCTTGCAAGTTGCTCATAA
Organism: Artocarpus heterophyllus; assembly: GCA_025403435.1. Lineage (NCBI taxonomy): Eukaryota > Viridiplantae > Streptophyta > Magnoliopsida > Rosales > Moraceae > Artocarpus > Artocarpus heterophyllus. Next base: position 18,238,809 of record CM046347.1, on the reverse strand, counting down.
GAAAAAGAAAAAGAAGAAAGAAAAAAGGGCCCAATTTTCTTAAAATCTCAAATGACTATAAGCAATTGAAGAAAAAATGTGAAAAAAAGGGGGTCAAAAATGCTAAGGCGAAAACTTTTAGATTGAAACCGAAAATGTATAGTGGTTTTTATATACGTTAACGATTAATGATAATGGACCACTAATGAAGTTTTTAAAAAATTCATTTGAATTAGAGGCATGTACCAAGAAATATCGTTTCCTTTCCTCTTTTTGTTTTCCTTTCATTGGGGCCTTCTTGTCACCTTCAGCTTACTCTTCACACTCTTGGCACACTGTATTAGAGCACCATATTGTAAAATAATATACTAATACAATGTTTGATACGATTATTATATTAGGCCGAAGTCTATAATTTTTCAAACTTTGAGGATAAATTTATATTTTCTAAAATACTTTAGCCCCTCAGCTTTCTTAAATTATTTTTGACCCTCTCATTTTGATAAAATTATATATTGTCCCTAATATTTTTGTAAAATTATAATTTGACCCTCAAACTTTAAAATTACATTTTCGTCCCTTATACTATATGTTATGTACCAAATACTATTTTGTATTATTATAATACAACACAATATAATTAAATATGCCTTATATAGTACAATATACTGTGGCCTACCAAACATGGTCATTGTGCATATGCGAATAGTACTAGTAACCTTTTTTTGAGAATATTGTGGCCAGATATGAAATATATATATCTATTTTAAACATGGGGAGGGGAGATTCGAACTCTTCACTATTAATAGAGTCAGGTATAGTTTTACTTCTAAGTTATACATGCAACCATAGATATGAAAAATATTTTAAAGATAAGGCATAATTTTTTATTGTCAAATTAAAAAAAAAATTGTTAAATCATTATACTTTTTTTATTCTAATATTATTATTGATAAGATGTGATCATTTAAGTTTTGTTCTACTGTAACTAGGGTAGTATTTTTATATCTTATCATATGGTTTATGTAATACCCTCTAAGCATTATTATGAATTTTATGACAAGTTTATGGAATTATTTCCATCTGCTGTGTGCTATGTGCTTGTAATTATGATTAAAGAGATATAAGATTTCCTTAATTTGCGGACACTCTAACAAATGTATGATTTATAGACAATTTCCTATTAAAATAGATAACTAGAGAGAATTTATATAATTAAATGTTGGATGTCATACATGTTCAAGTGTGACATAACTTAAACATATAATATGGGTAGTAATGTAATACAATTTTTTAAGTATAGTATGAATAAACATAATTTTCAAAAGTATGGCATAACATATAATTTTCTGAAATTTTTATCATCAAAATCTTAGTTAGAATAATAAAAATAGCTTGGAAATTTTAAAGGCAAAATTTATAATTTTTTAATGATTCAGTTCCTAAGATCAATTATAAAAAAAAATACAGCATTGAGCTTGAAATAATTTAACAAATTTAGTATCTAAATTAAACAAATGTAGGAGGTGGAAAGCTCAATGACACATAACATGCCCTTCCGCCGATAAGAGAAAAGACAATTATAACTCTCCTTAAAAAATTAAAAAAAAAAAAAGGAAACAGGATGGCGAAACACCTACACTATCAATCCACATTAGAAGGTTTCAAAAAACCTTGTTATTTTTCATCTTTCCCTGTCCCTCCAAAATTTTGTAAATCACATAAGCCTAGAGAAGATATCATCTAACATACTTCCAAACTTCAAGTTTCTCCATTTTACGTCTACGGAATCCAAAGGCAGACCAGTTCCTTGCTTTTCTCATTCTAAACATGAAAAAAACTATCGATTGAAAACCTGATAAGGGAGTTGAAGTTTCTTCAATATAACGTTGCTTTTGGTAAGTTTTCTTTTCTAATCTTATTCTAAAAACCTTTTACTAAATGGGCTCAACTCAAATAGGTTTTTCTTGTATTTTATCATAATTCTTTAGTCTCAAATCCATTCCTTTATGGCCAGCTATTTTTTTGGTAGAATCTTTAAGGATGGGGCTCTAAAACCTTTAGAGTTTTCATATTTTTTTTGTTTGAATGTGATCACTTCATTTAAAGAACGAGGGAATGATAATTAATTTGGATTTTCAACTTATGATGACATGTTTTAATGATTTTACTATTACAACTACGTCATTTAACGACGTTTATTAGGCAACGTTTTCCCAAAAATCAAAGTCTAAAGTTTTAAAGAACCTCAAGATTAATTAAGCATTAGTAATCAAATTTTCCTAAGTGTTTTAGCTAAAATCATATCAAAGATTTTAGAACCTTAAGATTTTTGGAAGAAACATCAGTAAAGCTCTTGGATAATAAAGCTTCAAGACAGTGGTGTCAATTTAGGCCACTTGACGAGACTGGGCCAACCTCATGTTTTTTAAAGAGAATTACAGGTATGTTTGTTTTATACATTCTTTGAACTCAATGAACTCAAATTTAGATTCGACTATCAAGAATCCTTCAAATACGTATTTGTTTCCCCCAAAATCCAAATCATTTGAGTATCAAGAATCCAAGTTCTTAAAGTTCTCATCCCCCTTAAACTTTTGATACTCAGATATCTTTGCTATAGTAAAAACTAAAATTCTTAAGAAAAAAAATATAACTTCTTCATTTAATATCTAATTGAGATTATTTTTTTTCCCTGTGTTCCTAATAAAGAGAGGAATAAATCAAGATCCATATTGTATTTTTTTTAAGATCATTAACATTAAGATTTTATTAGATTTATTAATAAATCAAAAATTATCTTCATTACCTCTCCAAACACAAATTCTAATTTTATTCCATACTCAGATTAAAACTTAAATGCACGTCCAAATGTCAATTCGAATAACAATTCAAATAACTAATTCAAATCACACTAACTCAAATTAAATTACTAACTCAAATCCATTTACCAAATGGACCGGTACACTGCCATAGTTTTTGATCTCCCATTCATTGACGCCACAAAAACTAAAACTTAATAAAAGCACTGCCACAAAATTGAAACTTTAAAAAAGCACTACTACACGAGAAAAAAATAGAAGGTTCTATGGGTATGTTTGTTTCATGCATTCTTTGAACTCAATGGACTCAAATTTGGATTCGAGTATCAAGAATTTTTTAGATACGTGTTTGTTTCCTCCAAAATCTGAATAATTTGAGTATCAAGAATCCAAGTTTCAGAATTCTCATCCCCTTAAACTTTTGATACTCGGATATCTTTACTACAGTAAAAAACTAAAATTTTCTCTCTTATATTTAAGGAAAAAAAGCATAACTTCTTCATTTGATATCCAATTGAGATGATTCTTTTTTCACTGTGTTCCTAGTGAAGAGAGAAATAAATCAAGATCTATATTGCATATTTTTTAAAATCATTGACATTAAGATTTTATTAGATTTATTAATAAATCAAAAACTATCTTCACTACCTCTCCAAACATAAATTCTAATTTTATTCTATACTCAGATTAAAACTTAAATACACATCCAAACGTCAATTCAAATAACTATTCAAATCACTAACTCAAATATTAATTCAAATCACACTAACTCAAATTAAAATACTAATTCGAATCCAAAACGGACCCTATGATTTTCTTATACAAATGATATTTTGTATCTCTCTCTCACCTCGTATGTGTTTTCTATCTTAGTTTCATCCCCTCTCTCTCCACGTGTTGCTCACCCATGGCCCCTCACCCAAATCAGGGGTTTTTTTTTTTTGCCCTTTTTTGAAATTCCTGCCAAATCAGATGATCCTCTCTCTCTCTTCTCTCTCCCTCTCCCTCCCAATCATGTTGCTCCGGTTGCTGGTGGCATTTCTCCGTGATCCTTACTTTGGCAGACGTAGCAATCAAAGACAGGATCAAAGCAGCTTGAAGAAAGAGGAAGGTGGCATTTCTCCTTACTCCGGTGCCATTTCTCTGATGTTATGCTATCCACCACAATTACCGATATTTGCGTAGTTTCTGGTTGGTCACCATTAAAACCTGCTAGGATCTGCTGCCGAAACCACCATTTTTGGTGGCCACCACAACAAAATACGTGAAAAAAATACACAAGAACTTCCAAAATTACTAAAATTATTTGACAATGCACAAAACCTAAAAAAATCAGACAGATTCTTCCAAATTAGAAGATCCAAACAAAGGAATTTTTGCGGGAGAAAAGGGACGGGCATCGAATCTGCCGACTGCGATGCCAGGTCTACAGCAAAAGGGGCATCGAATTTGTCGCAAGGACACGAGGCCGACGGTGGCCCTGAATCTACAGTGGGAGGAGTTGTTGTCGCAAATCTCACAGTCCGATTTCGGACATGGTGACTGCCATGTTGGCGAGGCAGAGATCGTGGACGAGCGAACGACTGGAGTAGGCCATGGCTGATCGTGTCATCGCACGGCTCTCGAAGTCGGCAGTGCTGGTCGCGCGGCTCCTAAATTCGGCCATGGCTAGTCGTGTGGCTCCTGAAGTCGTTGATTAGATTGCAGTCTCAGCTCCAGTGCCAATTTGAAACAAAGACTTCAATGCAGATCTGTCTCCTCCGTAACGGACTGAGCATCGAAACTCGTCGTTCTCCATGTCGGTTTGAGCATCAAAGCTTGTTGTTTTCGGTGCTGGTCTAAGCATCGAAGCTCTCATCCGCATGATTCACTAGTGGCTACCATTGATGACGTTCGATGATGGAAAGTTTGGAAGTTGAAAGGAAAAGAGAGAAAAGCTAGTGGCAGCAGGACGTAGAGAGAGAGAGAAAGAAAAAAAACCTCCATCACGGTGTTGGTTGCTAGAGAGAAGAGAGAGAGAGGAGGAAGAAGGAAAGGGGCAGCTGGAGGAAAGAAAGGGAAAGTGAGGGAAACAAGGGGAAAAAACCCTAAAAAATAAGGATACATTAGTCTTTTTATTTTCAACTTTTAGTTTGCGATAACGTATAAAATCAAATAATTTTATGAAGTATTACATATATTAATCCACCCATAAAAAAGGCATCAAACATAAATATCTCTATTCAAACACCTTAAATTTTTGGCTTTTTTTTTCATTTATAAGAAGCTTTCGAGGTTAAAACTGCAAAATATCAATATTAACGGCTCTAAACGTTTTTCAAACCCCTTTATAGTCTCGTATTCTCTTCCAAAACCACAAGTAACATTTATTTCATCTTGAAAAAAGTATTCATCACATACACTCTTTTTGCCAAATTTTGCGATAATCTTTTTTTCTTTTTTGAGTGTTCGCAACTCCCAGGGCCTTTTTGGTATGAAATCGAAATCATAGGAGATGTTGTTGGATAACCAAAGTTTCAAATCCAAAAATAAGTTTATAAGTTTCCAATCCCTTAGTTAATTTGGTGTTGAACGCATAGCCAAAATCTCAAGTTAAAGTTGGTGGTTGTAGAAAGTGTGGCGATCCTCTAACAGAGAAATCATCGTTTGTATTTGGAGACATCATGCCAAAAAAATGATCAAGAGATAGTGGAAGATGTCAAGCAGTGATTTATTTGACGGTAGTGAATGTAGATATTGTTGGAAACAAAGTGCGCAGCGGAATTTTTTTTAAAATTTTCATCAGAGTATTTTCCAAAATACAAGTATGACATGTTATATGTATAAATTAAACAGATCTTACTAACCTCAGTGTGCCGAAGAACCTCCGCGACCTGTGTAGAGAAGTAACGTTCCAGAAGAGCCTCAACCAACTGGTCTTCTTTGCTATTCTCTATCCACAACCGGAGTGAGTGTGGGCTCACACGTACAGCTCTTCCACCGGTGACTCTCCTTCCAACCAATAGAGAGAACCCAAAGCTAGTGTTCGTGATTTGTGAACAAAAGCTCTCAGGGAGTTTTCAGATGCTCACTAGAAGAGTATCACTCTTAATCTCTCAAATTGATCTGAGTAAATCATTAGACTCACTCCCTTTTTATACCTATTGGTCCTTGGGGTCAGTCCATATCAGATTAGGTCTCAAAAATCGAAATAGAATCAAGTTCGGATCAATATCTGATAAGATACGCGTGAAAAACGCGTAATCTTAGCTGTCGCGGTCGGCATGCCGAACTGTGAGATAGGCAGGCCGAACTGGCCAGTTCGGCAGGCCGAACTTTCTGATCGGCAGGCCGAACTGCCGAGAAAAAATCTCCGCGAATCTTTTATTTTCCACCCGAGATTCTAAAGGATAAAGTCTCAGTTTTGATTCAAATAGCCCAATAGAAAAGATATCTGATCAAAACAAACTCTATCAAGATAATCTCTAAGAAAATAAATAAATTCAAATAATTCTACAAGTTTATCTTGTTCTAATTGTCCAAAATTAAAACAACCGATAAACAGACAAGAATTATCCGAACGCCATAATTCAACAAGTTCATCTTGAACTAATTTCTTACAAAATTAATTCAACCGATAAACAGACATGAATTATTTGATTCTTATAAATTTTAAACCAATCTGATAAATCCGACATAAGTCACCAATTATTGGAAAAGCACGCCGTGTCGTTACAGGATTTTGTGAGCTAGCAAAGGGGACCAAAATGGACCTATAAAGTTCAAGCTCATGATAATTATGAAACCCAATATCCCAGATATACATTTCACAATTATCAACTCCAACGCTACTCCACTAAAAGCTTGGAGCTGCACTCTCGAACTTTACAGAATTACGAAGCTCATGTAGCTAAGTCTCCATGACATATCATAGTGTATCGCATCCCCATATGATTATCCATAATCGGCTTAAGGACAAGTTCTGTCTTACCTTCCCGATTATTTTTATCTTACGTTCCATTGTCTCACCATTAGAAAACTTACCATCCAAAGATAGTATACCATTCGGTTACACCTATGTATCCAAATGGTTGAGCGCTCCAGTTTTCCAATTACAGGACAACGCATATAAGAGGATATCATTACTCCTAAAGAGGAGCTATGGATTCCATATCTATGAATAACAAGTCTACGCTATCAAGAGTCATGCCTCCAACGTACCGGCATGCATGCCACTATAGAGATGTGGGAGTCACCCATTGGTACATCAAAAGACACAAGTCGAGACAACGGGCCCATTATTCATCTCAGGATTAAGATACAATACAAACGACTGTCTAAAATGAATCGATTTGCCAAGACAGAATTATTAATCCAAATCAATTCACTTTATGTCCCGATCCAACACATCGTCACCTATGACAACGCGCCAATGTTTCTATTCACGGAGTCCAACTCCGATGGCCAAGACAAACCATCTCCCAAAAGGGATATAGACAACATAACAATCTTTACATGAATAAAGCGCCCAACTTTATTCCCTCGATTGCGGATCATATATTTTAGACCATCACTTTAAGAGTCGTGTCTACCGCATAATCATCCCATCATATGCCCAACTCTTAAGGTTTAGACTGACAGTCTCAGACTACTGTTTGCTTATCATACATTCAACGAATATGAACGTAAAGAGGACAATATTTGGTATATATAAATGAATAAATTCTTTATTGATAAAAAATGTCTCCAAAAACGTATTACATTTTTACTCCTTAGAGCATACATGTCTAACAGATATATTGTTAAACTCTATAAACGACGGTTGTACTCTCTATCCCTCAACTAATTCTTTGTTGATTATTTGATAGATCATATCTTTTAATGCATTTGGGATTGTTTAAGTTAAGATCCAAATGTATTATTGTCATTTAGGTTGTTTGAGTTATTGTGACTAATGAGAAATTTTCAATCATTGTATGAAGTTTGCAAAAGTTTTGAAACCTAATTCACTCCCTATTAGGTTGTCATTCTTAGACAAATAATTTTTCACTAAAACTATAAAACATTGCATATCTATTTTCAATGAAGTTTAGCAATGAAATATCATCTTAGAAGATTGTATGCATTGTTCAATTATAGTTCACAAAGGTGACCACCATGAGTGGGTCGTGGCGCACATGACGTAAGGCGGTCGCATAGCTAATTAAAGAATTACGTTTTTTTTTTCTTTTTCTTTTTGTCTGACACCATAGCCCTGCCTCGTCTAAACACCACAGCCTTATTGGGATGTTTCTAAAGCTTTTGGCCCCTTTTTTTTTCTAACTAAAAACCTTTTAAAGTTGAGGTTAGGCTGTTAAAAAAAAAAAAAAGAAGAGTGGTTATTTAAATCTAGAGGTCTAACTGAAATAAGATGCCTTCCTCCTCCGATCTTCACTGCTTCACTAAGCCCCCAGCACCGCGGACATGATGAGTAACATGTTCTCATTTGTTCCGGGGAGAGTTTCTCTTTTTTTTTTTTTCTTTTCTTCTTTTTTCCCCTCCCGACTTGATATAATATTGTTCGTTTTGAGCCTAAATCCGCACGGTTTTTCTTTTAAGCTTTACCCTCATTGGCCTTATATCATTAGAAGATGTCTTTACTTATAAACAATCATTTATTACCTTCTCCAAGTGATATGGGATTGCACAATTTACTATTGCTTGGCCTTTTTGCTTCAAAGGATTGAAGACTGCCGCAATCACCTTATCTTTTGGAGTTTAACAACCTTGCGCACTTTTGACTAGATCATAGCTTTGATATCGTACCATCACTTGATATGATATCGTCCGCTGTGAGCTTAAACCTGTACAATTTTTCTCTTATGCTTTGCCAATAAGGCCTTGAACTATTTAAAGAGGATGTCTTTACTTATAAACTATCACTTATAACCTTCCTCAAGTGATATGGGACTATACAACTTGCCATTTCTTAACTTTTTGCCTGAAGAGATTGATGACTCTCCTAATCAATCCACCTTTTACAGCCGGGTGCTTTAGGTATTTACCGTTAAAACTTGGAAGCTTTAGTTTCATGTCTTTAAACGTTGCAACTTTTGTTCCATACTCTTAGTTTAATGAATTTAATATAAGTCTCCAAAATTGCCCCTCCTCTGAATAATAGACATTACTATTAAAATCTCTAATAAAAATTAAATGAAAAAAAAGCAAAAAAAAAAAACAGAGAGAGAAACATACGTGTACGTGAAAGGAGAGATGGAGAAATGAGAGCCTACTTTCAAACTATATTTAAGGTTTTGATGAAGTTTCTGTCCTTTTTTATCGATTCCATGGTGAAACCTCGTTAAATTCCATCTACATTGTTTGTTTTAAGAAACTTTACATCAAAATATAGAAACCAGAGATTTGAAGGTATGTTGATTTCTTGTTAATTTTTTGTTTGTTATAAATGTTATTTAAAACGTAGATGTTTTTATTATTTTTTATTTTTATAATTTGTTTCAAAAAATGAGACACTTTTGCATTTTGGAGATCAAAGCTCCGTTTTTGGAGCTTCAAATCGGAGGTTGAAAATGATGCTATGATCTCTGCTGCTCGCTGTTAAGATAGCCACTATGTAATAGAGATATCATGTAGAGATCTACTGCCACTGGTAGAGAAAATGGATACACAGTAGAGATATACTATGAAAAGAAAAAGTAGAGACTCTATTTTATAAGCAAAAGTAAAGCTTAAAAGAGTAGTAGGGTTCCACTATGAAAGATGTGCACATCATGTGGTCAGCTAGAAGATAACAAGTTGAGTTGCTCCCTCACAGCAACACCATCAGAAGTGAGCACAGTGAATTCTGACACGACCTAAGCCAAAAAGTGAAGAAAGGCTAAAAATGATGCGCCTATTAATTCACAATGAGCTTTAAATTATTTATTTTTATTTCAAACATTGCGTTATAGTTTGTGAACATTTTTTTTGTTTTGTTATTAATGCATATTTGGATTTATATTTTAGAACATCATATATTACAGGTATTTTGATTAAAGATTTGATATAACAAAGTTTACCAAGTCATAAAAATTAAAGATACTCATGAAATTGAATTACTTACTACACGGTAGAGATTTTCTACTCCTAGTAAAGATGCATAATTTTCAACTCTACCGTCAATAGAGCATCTCTATAGGCAATGGACACTCTAAAAATTTAATTGAAAAGGCTACAAATTCGGAAAAATCTTCTTAACCTTAAATAGTTGATGTTTTAGTTAAAAAAAGGTTAAAAAGTTTAGTAACTTAGAAAAATCAGTCATTTTTCTTATTATTAGTTTTGTTTGGTGAAGTTTATTGTGCAAGAAATGTGAACAAGGCAATCACATGTACTTGTGCTTTGTGTATTTGAAAATCTAGCTCAAAAAATCAACAAAAATAATATTTTCAGGTTTTTGATTAAAGATTTGATATAACAAGGTTCACTGAGTTATAAAAATTAAAGATAGCTCATGAAATTGAATCACTCTACTATGTATTAGAGATTTTCTACCTCTGTAGAAACGTTTAATTTTCAACTATTAGTCATTTTTCTAGCTATTAGTTTTGTTTGATGAAGTTCATTATGCAAGAAATGTGAGCAAGGCAATCACATGTACTTGTGTGAAAAATCAATAAGACATAATATTTTCAAGTGTTTTGATTAAAGTTTTGATATAATGAAGTTTACCAAGTTATAAGAATTAAAAATAGCGTATGAAATTTTATTATTCTATTGCATAGTAGAGATTCTCTACCCCAATAAAGACATTTAAATTTGAACTCTATCTTCCGTAGAGCATCTCTACTGGTAGTCTAGACACTCTAAAAATTCAATAAAAAATGCTCCTAATTTGAAAAAATCTTTGTAACCTTAAATATTTGACATTTTAAATAATTGATATTTTCTCAAAATTAATCATCTCAGGGGACATTGGGTTAATTTTCTAAAATAACAGTTTTGAAAATAGAATTTTTGGCTAGATTCGGTTGGATTTTAAGGAAACTTTTTCCACGAAAACGTTTATCTCGACATTTCTATTAAATCATGTGTTGAGTTTGGAAACCAAATCCGTCTCTAAGTATAACTTAGACTTTTCAAAACTAGTTTTAAAAGTGCGTCACAACACTTTTACATTAAAGTTTTCTTTTTGATCAAAATCACATAATCTAAGCTCAATCATCACATTTAAAGCCATACAACATGCAAATAAATCATGCCATCAAAGTCCTTTAGATGCCAAAGTTCATTATCATACTTTACAACCCATGAAAACGTAAAAACACAAACTTTAAACAAAGCTTTAAAGTTAGAACTTATACCTAATGTGGTCCAAGTTATTAAGTCACTTTTCTTAGTACGAAAAGGCTTCTAGAACTTCTTAACCTCAAGAATAAAACATGAAAATAAATATCTAGCACGGAGCTCCAAACTTGACAAAAACCCATCAATAAAGTTTGGATTTTTACCTTAAAATCACCTTGGATCAACACTAGAACTCTTGATCTTGCTTCTAGTAAGGATTTAGAGGCCTAGAACAACAAAATTTTGAGAGAGAGCAAGTTTGGCTGGGTTGGTTTTGGAGAGGGAACAAGGGAGAGAATTTTTGGTCCATGAACAAAACTTGGAGAGGAAAAAAAAATGAAATTTAAATGACCCCTTGGTATTTATAGAGCTTGATCTTGGGATTTAGTTGCAACAAAAATTTGCTAAAAACTCCCCCTTGAAAATTCAGATTCTATAGAGAAAACTGGAAGATTTGCACAATTTTTGAGGTCTGCAAAGATAAAGATCAAAGTAACCTAGATAATTGTCTTACTTTAGCTGTCTAATTTCTATCAAAATTGGATTTTTCTTGTTCTGACAGTGTAGTTTGAAGGATATATTTTCTTTCTTAATATAGAAATATTCAAGTACACTATGTACTCATACTGTTTAATTTTCATCACCAATAGTTCATCTATCTATATGGAAACTAATTCCATATAATTCTACTGCGTTGTTGATTTGATTGCTCTAAGTGACTCCATATAGTGAATATTATAATTGGGTGACCTGTTAACATGAATATCTGTATTAGCTTAACTGATTGGCATATTGCCATCTTTTATACTGATTAGGACTTTGGCATGATATTTTAATCTTATTTTCCCATATTTACTTTATGGTTATTTTTGTCACAAAAATTAGATTTTTCACATAATTCATGTGATGTTAATTTTGTCTTGCAAAGCACTTAACAAATTTTGGAGTATTTTAACTTACAAAATTTGTGCATGAAAAAGGTATCTTAATTCATCAAGAATTACACACAAAATGGACATGAATTTTCATTATATTTTTGTCACATAATCTCATAATTTCAAAATGTGAAATTTTGCTAACGAAATTTATTGTTTAAATCTTGATTAAATCTTTAATTTAAACTAATAATTTTTTTTTGGATATTACAGGTAGAGTAATTCAATTTCATGTGCTATTTTTATTTTTTAAACACGTAAACTTTGTTAGATCAAAATTTTAATAAAAACACTTGAAATTTTTAAGATAAGACATCATGTTGGACTTTTCTCAAAAAAAGGTCATGTTAATCTCTACTATGTCGTAGAGTATCTCCACTTTCCAATTTGTATTCTATTTTTATTAAAGTTTGCATCGTCAATTAAACAAAAAAAAAAAAAAAAAAACCTTCAAAAAAAGTAAAGAAACCATAAAAAAAAAAAACCCTTCAAAAAGCAAAGTTAAATAAAGTTTTGCATCTTAAAAACAAGTAAAGTTCAACATGCATCTTCAATTACACGTCAAGAGCCTTCTACCAAGTATAGCAGTTCATTTTCGGAATTGATTAACAACTCTACATTTCTTTCTTTTATTTTTTTCTTAAGCATGACTATTTTTATCTTGTCAACACGCAAGAATTGAAACAACTATAATGATATATAAAAACAGATATCTTGTTGTCAACACCCAAAAAGGAACAAAATAAATGATTGATTGAATAAGGAAGGAAAGAAAAAACAAAACTTTAAAATTTGGCTGGAAAATTAAAACTTGCTATATAATTTATTCCATGAAGTGTCCAATTCCCCTTCTCTGAAAACCAAAAAGAAAAAAGCACCTCTTTTGAGGTACACGCACCAAACAAAAAAAGAATAAAAAAGTAGCTGACATTTTCCCAACACAATCGGCATCACCAAACAAAAATTAGAAAAGAAAGGCTTCATCCTTTTTTTCATATCTTTTCACTTTTTTTTTCTTTTTTTTTTTTTATCACCACCCAATATCATAAATAAAAGAAAAAGCTTTCTAGAGTGAGAAAGAACAGATGGCAGTGGAGGCGCAGGGCTAATGGCAGGAGTAAGGTGACAACGCAGGGTCGACGGTGAGAATGAGCGGATGGAGCGAACCAACGGCAGTCGAGCATTGGTGGAGATGGGAGGACGGGTGGCGTCTTCGGGGGAGATTTTGACGAAAGGGCAAAAAAAAAATCCTAATTGAGAAAATGGTCTCTCTTTTTTTTACAGAAAAAAAATACGCTTTTTTAGGCAGTTAAATTGTCTCAGTTTTTTTCAAAAAAAAGATGAAAATAACTGTAACGATGACAGAAACCTCAACAGAGTGAAAAGAAAAAAAAATGAAACTGTTTTCATGCCCAAAAAGCATGTTTTTTTGTGTCAAAAAACTGCCCAAAAAAAGGACCATTTTGCCAAAATCAGTTTTTCTTAAGGTTACTTTTCAAAATCCCTCCGTGTTCGGTGTTTTTTTTTTTTAATCGTGAGAAGCAATAGATAGGTGTAACACCCTTGAATTTCAAAGTAAGGTTAGTTATGTTAAGTTTGGTTATTAAGTGTGCCAGTGTAAATTTTGTTGATAATTTTAGTCATTTGAAAATTTTGTTGCATTTGTCATATTTAAAAATTTGAATTTTAGTGTTCAAAATACCAAATGACATTTTACCCCACATTTTCTTCATATTTACGAAAATGTCATTTGGCCTTTAATTTTCTTGTTCTTTTCCCTTTCCCTTCTCATTTTCACGATCACTCTCTCTCTCTTTTTTTCCTCTCTCGTGCGTCTTTCAGCCCTCTCTTTCTCTCTTTCTTTCTCTCAAAAATTTTGATTTCAAGCTTCATTCTCATGGATTTGAGCAAGGATTTAAGTTAAATCATCAAATTTTTCATCCAAAAACAATGATTAAAGGTTAGCCCTTTTTTCTCTAAAACTTTTAATTTTCATTTTGAATCTTTGATGTATTTTGTAATCCGAGCTTTGATGAGCTTAGATAATGTTTAATCTAAGCTTATAGGACTTGTTTTACAATGAATCCAAGCTTTATTTAAACAAAATTTGATTTAATCAAGTTTTGACATTTTTCTTTGATTTTCAAATCAAAGGTGAAATTGAGTTTAAAATTGTGAAAAATGGTTTAAACTTATTCTATTATGGTTTTCTATGCTTTTGGCATGATTTTTATGCTCTGGGATTGAGAAAACATGTTTTAAATTTGAATTTTAAGCTTAGGAAGGTCGAGACTCGAAGTCTCGGGTCCCCAGATTTTGCCAGTTTGGCAGGCCGGATTCATCAGGTCGACAGGCCGAACCTGGAAAAGTTTGGTAGGTCGGTCCTGGTTAGTCGGCAGGCCAAAATGTGCAGTTCGACAGGCCGGTTCAGGGTGTTCGGCAGGTTGACTGTGGACTTAAAAAATTATGTTTTTACTACGGTTTTCAATGTTTGATGATTCTAAAATGTTACAAAAAGGATTATTATTTTGGGTTATCATTATTTTGAGTCAAAGGCACACTGATAATTAAATTAACATAATGATATTTGTTAAATATGATTTCTGATCTTAAATACAGTTTTTAAGGTTTTGAACGCATGTGGAGCGTACGTTGGATTTTATTTAGAGCTTACATTATTGGATTTTAATGAGGTAGGATATTACTATCTCTTTCTTTGGTAGCCCCTTTAAATTGTTTGGCCAAAGTTTATTTCTTAAATGTCTTTTTTTTAAGAATGATTTCTGTCTTTGATTCTGAAGAATTGTATTTTCATATTCCCTTCGGATTTCCAAAACCCGTACGGTGATGTTTTATCAAGTTGTTTTCAAGTAAGTGTTTTTTTTATTGATTTGTTAAGACTTTGAGATTCATCTCAAATAGAACAGTTTATGAATAATTATCTATTTTTTCATTACTATTTTAAAATAACTTGTTTTTAACTAATTATCCTACTGAGCCTTCCGCTCACGTTTTCTTGTTTTTAATATCCCACTTCCAGGTTGAGGAGGAAGGATGGGCCCAGGATCGAAACCTGGCTCTTTGGATTGAAATGTTATTTTCTTTAGAACTGTGTTATGATGCGTATACTGTACGACTTGTCCCAGTGTTGATGTCATTTTCGTCTCTGTTAATTGTATATTTTAATTTATCTTAGAGACGATGATTTTTAATATTTTTGTATTATTATTCTAGATATTGTATTTTAATTACCTGCCCACCTTCATGGTAAGCATCCACGTGACGGTGAATAAGAATAAGATCTCAACCCTGCCTTCGTGGTATTCATGTGACGGTGACCGCCGATGATATTTATTCATTTTCGACGATATTTATTTACTTTTTATTTAATTACTTCGTTTAATTCAACTTCTTTACCTAAAACTCCTTGACCCTCACTTCGGGGCATTACAAAATGGTATCAGAGCGTAGGCTTCAGATCTTTCGGGAATTGAATCTGTAGATTTTTACTGTTTTGTTTTGATTTTTTAATGTTTTATGTCGGCACAGTTGTCGTTACAGTTGCGTTTGAGTACACAGTGTTATTTATAATTAAATCTTTATGTTTTTAAATTTCGAGGACGAAATTTCTCTTAAGGAGGGTGAACTATAACACCCTTGAATTTCAAAGTAAGGTTAGTTATGTTAAGTTTGGTTATTAAGTGTGCCAGTGTAAATTTTGTTGATAATTTTAGTCATTTGAAAATTTTGTTGCATTTGTCATATTTAAAAATTTGAATTTTAGTGTTCAAAATACCAAATGACATTTTACCCCACATTTTCTTCATATTTACGAAAATGTCATTTGGCCTTTAATTTTCTTTTTCTTTTCCCTTTCCCTTCTCATTTTCACGATCACTCTCTCTCTCTTTTTTTCCTCTCTTGTGTGTCTTTCAACCCTCTATTTCTCTCTTTCTTTCTCTCAAAAATTTTGATTTCAAGCTTCATTCTCATGGATTTGAGTAAGGATTTAAGTTAAATCATCAAGTTTTTCATCCAAAAACAATGATTAAAGGTTAGCCCTTTTTTCTCTAAAACTTTTAATTTTCATTTTGAATCTTTGATGTATTTTGTAATCCGAGCTTTGATGAGCTTAGATAATGTTTAATCTAAGCTTATAGGACTTGTTTTACAATGAATTCAAGCTTTATTTAAACAAAATTTGATTTAATCAAGTTTTGACATTTTTCTTTGATTTTCAAATCAAAGGTGAAATTGAGTTTAAAATTGTGAGAAATGGTTTAAACTTGTTCTATTATGGTTTTCTATGCTTTTTGAATGATTTTTATGCTTTGGGGTTGAGAAAAAAGGTTTTAAATTTGAATTTTAAGCTTAGGGAGGTCGAGACTCGAAGTCTCGGGTCCCCAGATTTTGCCAGTTCGGCAGGCCGAATTCATCAGGTCGGCAGGCCGAACCTGAAAAAGTTCGGCAGGTCAGTCCTGGTTGGTCGGCAGGCCAAACTGTGCAGTTCAACAGGCCGGTTCAGGGTGTTCGGTAGGCTGACTGTGGACTTAAAAAATTGTGTTTTTACTACGGTTTTCAATGTTTGATGATTCTAAAATGTTACAAAAAGGATTATTATTTTGGGTTATCATTATTTTGAGTCAAAGGCACACTGATAATTAAATTAACATAATGATATTTGTTAAATATGATTTCTGATCTTAAATACAGTTTTTAAGGTTTTGAACGTATGTGGAGCGTACGTTGGATTTTATTTAGAGCTTATGTTATTGGATTTTAATGAGGTAGGATATTACTATCTCTTTCTTTGGTAGCCCCTTTAAATTGTTTGGCCAAAGTTTATTTCTTAAATGTCTTTTTTTTAAGAATGATTTCTATCTTTGATTCTGAAGAATTGTATTTTCATATTCCCTTCATATTTCTAAAACCCGTACGGTGATGTTTTATCAAGTTGTTTTCAAGTAAGTGTTTTTTTTATTGATTTGTTAAGACTTTGAGATTCATCTCAAATAGAACAGTTTGTGAATAATTATCTATTTTTTCATTACTATTTTAAAATAACTTGTTTTTAACTAATTATCCTACTGAGCCTTCCGCTCACGTTTTCCTGTTTTTAATATCCCACTTCCAGGTTGAGGAGGAAGGATGGGCCCAAGATCAAAACCTAGCTCTTTGGATTGAAATGTTATTTTCTTTAGAACTGTGTTATGATGCGTGTACTGTACAACTTGTCCTAGTGTTGATGTCATTTTCGTCTCTGTTAATTGTATATTTTAATTTATCTTAGAGACGATGATTTTTAATATTTTTGTATTATTATTCTAGATATTGTATTTTAATTACCTGCCCACCTTCATGGTAAACATCCACGTGACGGTGAATGAAAATAAGATCTCGGCCCTGCCTTCGTGGTATTCATGTGACGGTGACCGCCGATGATATTTATTCATTTCCGGCGATATTTATTTACTTTTTCTTTAATTACTTCGTTTAATTCAACTTCTTTACCTAAAACTCCTTGACCCTCACTTGGGGCGTCACAATAGGTGATTAGGGTTTTTTGTTTAAAGATTTAATTAGGTTTTCTAATAAACTTAGGGGATAAAAAATAATTTGATTTGCCACATAAATATTTGAAAAAGAAAAAAGAAAAAAAGGGAAACAACTTAAATGAAAGGTAAATTCTTAAAACATAACTTTTAAAAAAGTATTTAGCTAATTTTCTCTTTTAGTAAAGAGCCCAAAGGCCTTGTGGGCTACAGTGGGTCATGGCCATAATTTGTAATGGTCCATATAATAAAAATTTGTTGTTCTGTGTCTTTTTGTATCTTGAACGTAATTTCGATCAAGTTCAATAATACAAAACATACACTAACCATATAAGAACTTGTCGCAGAAAGGCCCGATATTTTATCTAAAAAGAAAGGAACAATATTCAAAATATTTCATGTATTTTGTCTAAATATTGTTTTTGTCTTTTTTATTATGAAAATGCTTAAAATATTTTCGTTTATAAAATTATACTTAAAATACCTATTGAAGCAATTTTTTCAAACTTTTAAGATTAACCTTCCTAATCTATATTAAGTGTTATTTTAAATATAACTTAACTAAGAAACTAAACAAAGGACAATTTAAATGATCAAATAAATACTTTAATTAAGCAAAAACCCTAATTACTTTAGAGTTTTTAACCCTTTAAGAATGATTTTATTTAGTATTTTGGTTTTAAAATGTTTTAACTTGTATTTTGTAAAGGTTGAGAGGAGAAATTTTTGTTTCTTAAAAAATCTACGACCCTTTGAGTATAATTTTAAAAACATAAAAATATTTTAGGTATTTTAAAAATAGGAGATTTAGATTTGGGCATTTTATTAAAAAGAAATAAAAATAACAAATACAAAAAATATAATAAATACCAAGAAAAAAAATTATCAAAAGTGCGTTTAATATGAGTATTTGAGTATAATATTTGAATGAAAATTTAAATTTTTATAAGAGAAAATATTATAGTAAAATAATTCTAACCGTGATTTAAAAACTCAAACAAACACACTCCAAATAACTTTTAAGGACTTTTAAGGACGTAAGAATTGGATTTGACAATGTACCCTTGTTTTTGGGTGCATGTGCAAGATCTGATGTTGATGAGTTGATTTAATGAAAGCCGTTGTCATTCAAAAAAAAAAAAAAAAAAAAAAAAAAGACCCACCCTCCCCTGAGCGATCCATCCCCCGAGCAGAAAGAGCATTTACGCCAAGCGCCGGGCCCCTCTCTCTCCCCGTGTCTTCCCGTCCTTCTTCCGAGCCGATTTCAAGCAACCTGTAAGACAAGCTCCTCCCCCATAATCGGTTTTCTTTTTTGTATTTGTATTTTCTTTTTGTTTGTAATTTCCATTTGCAATTTTTGTTTGAAGTTGGGATTTTGTGGTGGAAAAACCAAGTCTTGTATCCGAGGAGGAAATGTGAACGAACGTTTCTGTTATAATAGTTCATTTCCTTTTGCTTCTGTTCTATGATGGGATGGGATTTCATTCATAGATTTTACAATTCTCAAAATGGGTTGCGTTGCTTTGGAATGTAAATCTTTAGCTCTTTGGCTGACAATGGTTATAGTAGAGTTTCTCCATTTGGGTCATTATGTGGTTGTTATAATTTGCAAAATGGGTTGCCTTGTGAAGATGAGATTGAGACATTGAGGAGTGGGAACAATGTAGCAGACATAATAAACAAAATAGCCTATTTGGGGGAAAAAGAAAATAGTAGAGTGACAAGGAGAAGCAGATCTTCGTTAATGTTATGCCCGAGCTTGAGGTTGTTGACCATAAAAATGAGAAAAGCTTCAATTGTTTTTGTCATTTTTGTCTTTTCTCATTTTTGTTTTAAGTTGAAGTTGGGTTTATAGGTTATTGAAGTTTTGTGTTTGAAACTTTGTTTGAAGTTTAATTATGAAAATAGAAATTTTTTGATATTTGATTGATGTTTTTGGAATTTGTTTGATTGTTGAAACTTGCTATTGTGATTTTTACTTGATAATGGTGAAAATTGCTATTTTGATTAGTTTGTGTTAGTAACTATTTGTGCTTTTTGTTGATTATATTACTATTATTTCAAAGATTGATATTAGTTTGATTAGCTTGACTATGCTTGAGTTACGTTGGTATCATGATTTTCTAAGAATGAAGCACGTCTGTGGTTAAAGCATTATTAGGTCACAGAAAGTGGATGAAAGTAAATTTATGAAGAGAGGTGGTGGAGTAGAAGGTAGAGGGTTGATCCATGGACTCTGGAGAGTACGAACAAGAGATGGCCTCTTGTGAAGTTAGCGCAAATGGTATTAGCATGAAAGCAACGGATGTTGAGGCCAAGCTTGATGAAGGAAATATTCAGGAGGCAGAATCGTCATTGCGAGAAGGGTTATCACTCAATTTTGAGGTAAATGGTTGTTTTTTTTTTTTTGTTTTTTTTTGTTTTGTGTGCGTGTGTGTGTGTGTGTGTGTGTGTGTGTGACTTTACCTCATGTTGAGTTCAACTAGGAACTACATTCATAAAATGATTCATTTTGAAACAATTTCATCATGATGATGAAGCAATTATTTGTAAAATTTGATACACAATTTTCATAGCCTCAACACAATTATGACGCCTGAAGGAAATCTGCCTTTTATCTGTTCTTGCTGCTTTCTATAGTTTTCTGTACATTCAGTAAATACATATCTTTTTATTATAACCGTACTTATTTTTTGATTTATGGTCATATACAGTTTTTGGTGTTGTTATACCTATGTAGCATTTCTTGGGACATATTTTGTTAACCAACAATGATAATCTGCAGGAAGCAAGAGCTCTTCTTGGAAAGTTGGAGTATCAAAGAGGCAATGTAGAAGGTGCTCTTCGGGTGTTTGATGGTATTGATCTCCAAGCAGCTATTCAGCGATTACAACCTTCTCTTGTCGAAAAACCACCTCCCAAGAAGGGTCGAACTCGCACTGAATCACAGCATGCAGTCTCGCAGCATGCTGCCAGCCTTGTTCTTGAAGCCATATACTTAAAAGCCAAGTCTCTTCAAAAGCTTGGGAGATTAACTGGTGTAGTAGAGAGTTGCTTCCATAGTTAATTAGTGAAGTTGTTTTGGAAATTAACCAAAAAAAAAACCTTTAATCTCTTTTTCTGTTTCTTCTTCTCATTTCATTTTAAAACTTTGACCTGGAGTGAAAATTCATGATTTGCAGAGGCTGCTCAAGAATGTAAGAGCGTGCTTGATGCAGTAGAAAAGATATTCCAGCAGGGCATACCCGATGTAGAAGTAGATAATAAATTGCAAGAGATAGTCAGTCAAGCTGTAGAGCTCCTTCCAGAGCTTTGGAAGCAGGCTGGTTGCCATCATGAAGCAGTTTCTGCTTATAGACGTGCCCTCCTCAGTCTATGGAACCTTGAGAATGACTGCTGTACAAGAATTCAAAAGGCGTTTGCAATATATTTACTGTACAGTGGAGTAGAGGCTGGTCCACCAAGTTTAGGTGTTCAAATTGACAGCTCATACGTACCGAACAATAATTTGGAAGAGGCAATACTGCTTTTGATGATTCTCTTGAGGAAATTTCACCTTGGTAAGACTAAATGGGATCCATCTGTGATGGAGCACCTAACATTTGCACTATCTGTATGCAATCAAACTTCAGTTTTAGCAAAGCAAGTTGAAGAGGTCATGCCTGGAGTATTTCATCGGATTGACCGTTGGAACTCTTTAGCTCTTTGCTATAGTGGAGCAGGACAAAATAAAGCTGCTTTGAATCTATTAAGGAAGTCTCTACACAAACATGAACGACCAGATGACCTCATGGCCTTGTTATTGGCTGCAAAGATATGCAGCGAGGATTCTTATCTTGCTGTTGAAGGAGTGAGCTATGCACGGCGGGCAATTAGTAATGCTGAACAACAGGCAGAGCATTTGAAGGGTGTGGGTCTTCACATGCTGGGTCTTTGTTTGGGAAAGCATGCTAAAATTTGCTCCTCTGACTTTGAGAGATCTTGTTTTCAGTCTGAAGCTTTAAAATCATTAGATGGAGCGATTGTGTTGAAGCACAACAACTTGGGTTTGATTTTTGACTTAGGAGTTCAATATGCAGAGTGTCGAAATCTGAATGCTGCTCTGCACTGTGCAAAACAATTTATTGATGAGACAGGGGGCTCTGTCATAAAAGGTTGGAGATTGCTTGCTCTTATTCTGTCTGCTCAACAGCGATTTTCAGAGTCTGAAGTGGTTATTGATGCTGCTTTAGATGAGACTGCAAAGTGGGATCAAGGACCTTTGCTCAGGCTCAAAGCAAAGTTAAAGATATCTCAGTCACTACACATGGATGGTATTGAAACCTACCGCTATCTACTTGCTTTGGTTCAAGCCCAAAGAAAATCTTTTGGGCCTTTCAGAGTTAATCCTCAGGTTAAATTCTGCTCCTACTTTTTAAAGCTTTACTATGTTTTCCAAAAGTCTCATTTAATGAAGTGTATCCGTTGCAAATGAGAAAATGGCTGTTATATATGATGCGATTTCTTGGGAGGAAAAAGTTAAGGCTACTAACCATTTTAGTTATCGATTTCAGTTGAGTTGATGCAATGGTATTGTTTATGGTTTTGATTATTATCTTGTTTTTTAAATTTTGATGGAGTTGATAAGCTTTCCTTCGTGATAAATTTTTCAAAGTATTGATCATATCAACGTATAACAAAGTGGACTTACAAGTGTTTCTTTTTCATTCTTCTTTCGGATGAAAATCAGCAATATAGTAAGATTTTCACCCTTCTTTTTTCCAAAGCCTTATAGGTGATGGTGTAATAGTGAGAATTTCTTTAACGATGAACTTCATTTTAGCCTCTCTTTCATTATAGGTGATGGTGTACTAATAAGAATTTCTTTAATGATGAACTTCTTTTTCTATTTTATTTTATTTTATTTTTCTACGATAGGTTGAGGATGATAAAGTCCATGAATTTGAAGTGTGGCATGGTTTGGCAAACTTATATTCTAGTCTTTCACATTGGACAGACGCGGAGATATGCTTGGGAAAAGCTAGACAGCTTGAACAGTACAATGCAGAAACACTGCATACAGAAGGCAAGAACTCAAAATGCTGTTACCATATCGTTGAAATTTTCTGAGGATTGTAGTGACTACTCCAATTTTCTTGTTGTATTAAATTATGCTAAGGACTGAAAAGATGTTGTCATTCTGGACAAAACTTCTTGCAAGGGCGAGTCCTAATCTTGAAAGGGCTAATTATTATTATTATTCTTATTGTTGTTGCTGTTGTTTTTATAATAATATAATAATAATAATAATAATAATTATTATTATTTAAGTTTTTGGTAGATTTGAAGTATTTTAACCTTAAAACAAATACAACAACATCATAGAATGGGTTTTGATTTTTTTTGTTTTGTTTTGTTTTGTTTTGTTTTTTGATTACCGAGCATGCCATGTCATGCTTCCCGGGTTATTTGCCGAAGGGCATATAATCCATGCTAGAAACTGACTCTCAAAAAGTTGTTTCAATACCTAATCTGTTTTTGACGCCCTATGTTTATTAAAGAAAACTGAATGTGATTCTTCTAGGTGTTATGTACGAAGGACGTGGGCAAACTCAGGAAGCTCTGGGCAGTTATGTTCGTGCTCTTCTACTAGACCCAGGCTTTGTTCCTTGCAAGATCTTGATCGGAGCTCTTATGTCGAAGATGGGCCCGGATGCATTGCCTGTGGCAAGAAGCTTACTCTCAGATGCATTAAGGATAGATCCCACTAATCGTAAGGCTTGGTATTACTTGGGGTTCATCCACAGAGATGATGGGCGAATTGCTGATGCCATTGACTGCTTCCAGGCAGCTTCCATGCTCGAAGAATCTGATCCCGTCGAAAGCTTCAGCTCTCTTTATTGACCACCTTCGGCTTATATCAAGGTTTAATTTCTGGTAACATTCGTTTATCTCCAGCCATCATATCCTTGAACTTTTTAAAAGTGAAACTTGATACATGTATTTATAGCAAGAATAGTCAAATGACTTGGTGTGGAGTCATTTTTGGCATCTTCCAAATCATATAAAGGCGCAGGGAATCAGTTGATGGCAGAAACTACTCCATTTGACATTTAGGTTGAAACTATAAATTATGAGAAGGAAAAAGGAAATGAAGCTAACTTTTGAGTTTAAAATTGTATGAGTTGCAGAGAATGAGACTTTTTTTTTTGGGTGGGGTGTTGGAAAAAGGAGTTCAATAGCGGAAGCTTTTAGCAATGTATTGGTGAATTTCAATAATTGTTGTTTTTGCTCAGCTGTGTAAATTTAACGTGAGTTGGACTGGGCTAGGCATTTTTTTTAGAAAATACACACACACACATAGATGCGTTATGTCTCTTGATGTATGACTTCTATTCGTTCTTATTATGATTTTGATGTTCTGAAACGTTTATTCTAGTTTATTTATTTGTATGTCAAAGTGTCGTTTAGTTCCATATGAAACTACAAAAGCAATGATGTGAAACTGTGCTCAGTGTCTCTAGGTAAGACAAAAACATTAACAAGCATTAAAGGAACGAATAACCACAAACACTATAAAACGACCATGTTAACTTCTGAGTCACATGTGTAAAATAAGAGAAATTATTCAATAGATTCGATGTATCATGCCATTTTGCTTATGTAATACACTCGTTCAATAAAAACTTAACATTTGACTATTTTATCTATATAAATTGTTGAGTGAAATTAACTATGATTATTCTAGATGAATCCTTTAATCTTTTAAATTTAAATAATTTTATTTTTCCTTTTTAAATAAAGGGTTATTCATACTAATGATCCCTAAACTTTAGGACCTTTTTATTTTGCTTTCTAAACTTTAAAAATCAACACTTTACTTTTTAAACTTTCAAAACTCTTGATTTTGCCCCTTGAATTTTAAAAATCATCATCTTGTCTTTGAACTTTTAAAGTTCCTCATTTTGTCTCTTATTTTTTGATTTTTTATTCAAGAGAGAATTAAGCCTTTGAGATTTGCACATGGGTCACCTATAAGGGTAAAATGAGATTTTATTACTTCTATGTTTTGTTTCAAGTCTACCTTCTTATTTAACATTTTTTATATGCTCTCATTTAAAAGGGGTCTATGTGTATATTTTTTTCTCGATATTGTTTACAGATGTCTTCTCATCTTTAATGCATAACTCATCTTCTTTAGTATTCAAATTGAGATATCAACAAACAATATTGACTTATGAAATGAATTTCTTATTAAAAATGAGAAGAAATGTATCGGCAAACCATTCCTAAATAAGAGTTCTGATAAAAAAAAAAGCGTTAATTGAAACAAAACTCGAGAGTGATAAAATCTTATTTTTGCCTTTATAGGTGACTTATGTGCAGATCACGTGAGCTTAATTCCATCTATTTGAACAGAAAATCAAAAAGTAAGGAGACAAAATGAGGAGCTTCAAAAAGTTCAGGGGTAAAATGGTGATTTTAAAAATTTAGGGGGCAAAGTAAAGAGTTTTAAAAGTTCAATCATAAAATGGTGATTTTTATAGTTTATGGAGCAAAATAAGAAAGATTCTAAAGTTTAAGGGGCATTAATGTTATTAAGAGGCATTAATGTTAATAACCCTAAAATAAAACCAAGTGTATTTTTATTATTTTCTCTGTTACAACACTCTGAGAGAAAAAACAATTAAAGAAAGAAATTGACTTTCAATCTCTTTGATAGGAAACCAATACCAAATGAGATGTGAGGATAGACATTTTCTTCCCTTATTTTTCATTTTGTGTGAGACCTAGTAAATGCACCCTTAATGTTACATTTATTGGCCACGATTTCTTTGAGATTATAGTTTATCTGCTAGAATAATTTAGTTAAGTTTATTAGATTATTTTGATTTTTCTATAAATAGCATAGTAATTATAATGTCAACAAAATACATCAACACTAATACAAATTACCTCATAGTATACAAAAAAAATACCTACAACTTTGATCGGTTCTATTAATAAAGTATGATGAAATTCATGGCCAAAGACATATACCGAGACCTGGTAATAGGAAATTTCGTATGAGAGTAAGTAAGGCTTTTTTTGACAAGATCTCTACAATCGATAGAATTCTTTAAACAATTGAGGGCAAGTAACTTATAGCACTAAAGCCACCATTAACTTCACATAACAAAAATTCAATAGAAACAAAATGCTAATAGGATGCAACAAACCACAAATAAACTTGGGAAGACCACATTCGTTATTATATACTTGAAACAAAAATAAGAACATTGGTACAATGGAGACCTTAACACAATTATTTTAAAAAAAGTAATCAACAAAAATGGAGCTAAAGCCCTACAAAAGAGGGAATCTGTTGCCACCACTATCTAGCTGTAATGACTAAAATGATCCTAGAAATTATATTGTAAATACAATAGAAATTTATTAACTTTTTATGGTTATATAATTCAATTGATAATTTTTCACCACGAATTAAAGTGGAGGAAATTTTAAACCGTAAACAACTTGAGACTTCAGTTTATGAGAATTTCAAGTACAATACAATGTTAGTAGTATGTCGAGAAACACTTTAATATGCAAAAAATCCTCAATTGCCTTATAGCTAGAATAAAAGTTACTCGAGTAGCCTTTTAAGGAAAAAAAGCAATCTAAGCTCGATAATTGATACTGTTGAAGACTTCATCATTTCCAATGTAAGTGCAGGAAAAGTCAAGATTAGGTTTTACTTAATCAAGGAATAGTTTTAAGACTGATGGTAGTCTAATTTTATTATGTGATTCAAAAGTAGTGTTGTTACCAATAAATTTAGAGGTTAATTTTGAAATGTGATTAAGCAGAAGTAGAGGACCCGTTAGGAATTAAAAACTTTCTGTCAGCTAGCTAGTTCTTCTAACCAGTCAAAAAAAAGACCTTCTATAATTTGAGGGATCTTTATGGGTAAAGTATGGTGATAAGGAGACATGAATTAACCTTGTAAATAGTGTAAAGGCGGGTCTAATATTGACTAAATGAAGGGCTTATTTTCCTTCCAATCTTTATTCTGAAATGATGCCATACTTAAGAAGGTTTGGACCAAAATTTGCTCAAACAAGTTTGCTTAGGAGCAAATAAAACTATGTTAGAAAATTAACCAAGGATTAGCCTTAGGTCTATATATAGACTCCATCCCTTAAAGTGCTCACTTTTTTGCTCTTTTCTTCCCCTTTCTTTCTAAAACCAAAATGGTGCTCCTCCTATATCTCTCAAAATTTTTTCACCTCCCACACACACATTCTTGCTCAAATTAAGAGGAGGAAGAATGTTAGTCTTCAAGAGTATAGATATAAACCCTCCACCTTTTTTAATTTTAAGTTATGATTGTTTTATTTTTATTGATAAGTTATGGCACATATTAAGTATTATAAAATTATGCTATGGTGGTAGATGTTTGTTTAGATTAGACTGTGTTTTGTTTAGGTTTTAGAAGTGGTTTATTAAATAAAATTTCTAGCACCCTTTGAGTTGAAAAATGGACCTTTTGTGGATCGTTTTCGATATTTTCATAAACATAGAACTTTTATGTCTCAACATGTTGAATAAATTCCCATGAAAGAATTGCACCGAGATTCTGATTTTAAGCCAAAGTTTTGTATTGTGTTTTGAAAAGGGCTCAAAGTTAAAAAAAAAAAAAAACTATTTTCAAAATGTTCCAGCCATTGATTTTGGGTTCAAAGGGCTTTTTAGAGGCTGAATCATAAATTTTATTCAACACAAAACTTTTAGATCTCAATGAGACAAACAATTCTCCATGAAAGACTCAAACCTCGATTCCAACTCTAAGGTAGTGTTTTGAGCACTTTCTCAAAACTATGCAGTTTTTTGTTTCAAAAACAATCAAAACAGGACAATTTCAATTTTTAGTGAAAACGAGCCCTGAAATGTACGAACTAGTTTCTAGACAAAACAAGAAAGTTTTAGATATCATTGAAACGAAGACTTTTTTGAAGAAAATTTTTTAGGATTTTGTCCCTAGCATGCAGTTCAAGATAGAATTTCAAAAGCAGTCTAAGCTTTTTACAAAAATGGTCTAATACTGTAAAGTTTTGAAAATCACAAAATATGGATATGTTAAAGACCAAAAATTGAAAAACACAAAATTTTAATATTTTGTTGAAATGAGGAACTTTCATAAAGAAAATTTTTAAGAAAACCCTCTTTATAAGATACATTTGTAGGTTGATTTTCAAAACTACCGTAGAAGTGTTGTCGTGTTATGAATTTTTAATATAACACCGTTTAATGGTAGAATCTCATTTTATGACCAACAAAGAAGTCTTAGCATATGAAAAACTATACAAATTTACAGTTAACAATTTTTCCAACTTTGGTTTCCATTTAAGATATGATTTTTTTCACACAAAATTGTTAAATATACAAAATACGGGTTTTCTCTATAATTTCATAGATTTTCCAAACGGATTCAAATAGGACACATAAAAACTAGTAGCACTAGAGTCGCAATGTTAGAATGCCAAATTATAGGTCCAACATCCATTCACGTTGAAATGCTCCTTTTATACCAAAGTCCCTCTTGGTTAAGTGATTAGAATACCGTGAAAACTCTTAGTATTAGTGGGCCATATAGGCTTATTGAAATAAGTACTAAGTTTTTGTGCCTAATATCACTATTGATATCCAAATGTGTTTTTTCCACAATTATAATCCCAACATAGATAATATGGGAATTTTATTTAGGCCTAGTTAAGAGGATAAGATAATTAATTATCAACACGAGCATGATCAATTAAAGGCAATTAAGAAAAATTATTTAACCTAAAATTTTAAGTTATAAAGATTTAATTTGATTAATCCAATTAGTAATCTAAATGATTGTTTATTCCTCTATTAAAGAAAAATATATTATGAGAAGAAATTTAAATTCCTTTTACAATATGCTAAATTAAATAAGATAAAATAAGTAAAGCTCAAACTCTCATTGGGTGTTTTTTTACAGAACCTAAGTATTATAAAAAGGATTTCCGGTGAGATAAAAGCTTCTATTTTTGAAATCCAGATAACTAAGGATCTCGTTTACAGTATGAATTCTGAAATAAAATGTTTTAACAAATTTTTATGAAAAGTATAAAATACATGTTTATGCCTTATGCTTATAATATGTGATGATATGCAATAACATATCATACTTTATGCTCACTAATAAGTCCAGTGAAGCTTATAAGAATAAACAAAGTTTGAATATTGTACAAACCCCCCAACCTACAAGTAGGATTACGTTCAGATCAATAATTTAGATTGCGGTGTCATTGGAGACCTTGCAGACTCTAACTTCTTGATTATCGCATGTAACTGATATGAACACTTAGGCGTAGGAAAATGATAAGAAATGTTCATAAGAAAGCATATCTGGCTTATACATGATTTATTAAATGTCTTCTTTTATGTTTTGCAAGATGAAGTTTCTACTTGCTGAGCAAAAGCTCATCTAAGTATGTTCATACTATAGATAAGCAATTTGCCAATAATACTTGATGGACGGTGGTGCAACAACGAATGAATAATGGAGACAGGGAATGGATACTATACGTATTTATTATTTCCATACTTAGTTTTGTAAATTATGATATCTTATTATTTCCATACTTAGTTATGTTAATTATGATATCTTAAGTATGTATTAATGGTATGGTTAGAACTATATAAGCATGTTTTAGAGATTGAATTTATGGTCATATAGCTTTAGTTTGAACTTATGGTCATACAGCTTTAGTTCAAATGATTTTAAAACTAATATGTTGCAAAAATTATATTTATATGTTGCAACAAATATAAGTATGTTTTATTAAATATATGTTTAAGAATATGTTTAAGTAGTTTAAGTAATACTCGCTTAAGTAGGGTCATTACTATAGCCACCTAGACCGTATCACCCTTTTTTTTTTCGATCCGACAGCCCACAATCACATATCTTTCAAACGAAGGTATACCTTCATCAACCACATCTCTTACCTGCCATAAGCCATCTTATCCCGATCTTGATGCAATAGATCGAATCTCCCCTAGCCATCATTTCTCTCACTTCAACCAAGCTTTTTTGGCACATCAAACCCCCTAGCCTAATCTAAACCCATGTCTACACTGAACCTCACTAGTCCTAGACCTGTTGTCCCTAATTGGTCACCCTCATATGGATACAATCGGTGTTGTACTCTATCTGTCCCCAACTCCTTCTAAGCTGAGCTATACAAACTTGCTTGATGACACATGTAAAAGTACACATTTTATAAGACTAAATGTCATCATTTTGCATTTCTATTTTTCTTTTTTGTGTTAAATAGTATTTTTGTGTCTTAATAAAAAAATATGTTTAAATATGTGTTTTTACTGTGTTTTCATGTTTAAGTATATTTTTGGTAATTTTTAGAAGGATTTTTGTGTGTAAAATGTTTTACGTAAAATAAATTAAAACTGTGAAAATAATAAATGATTGTCCTTTTAGTCAGTATATTTTATAGTGTGATTTAAGTATGCAAATATGTTTTAACATATTTCTAGTAATTTCTAAAAATGTTTTCAAGTTTTAAATGTCGTATCGCTAAAATTAAAACTATATTTTTCTTTAGCTAATATTACTAGTATTTGTGTTTTTATGTGTGTTTTGTGTTTTAATTTTTTTTTTTGTGTTTAATAAGTGTCTATAAATATTTACTTAATTTTTGTAATCTTTATTTTGTAAAATAATTAGTTTCTTTGGGTTTATTTATAAGGATATTTGAAATCTAAGGCAAAAATGGAGGAAAATTTAGATCTAGGGTAAAAATGGAATAGAATTTTGCATCAACACATACGTCAATATGACATTAACAATTAAAAAAGGACAAAAGAAAGAAAAAAAAAGAGTCAGGAAACATGGAAAAGAAAAGGAAAGAAAAGCTCCTTACAAAAAGGAAAGAAAAGGGAAAAAAAAAGGGGGAATGCTATGATAAGACCCTCTACGAGGGTCATATCTATAAGACCCATTTTTTAAACCGTTAGATTTAATCCAATGTTTAAAAGCTTCAACTTTACCTAATTATAACAAGCAATTCTCTGCACAATCAGAATTAAAATTAAAATTAACTAATGAATCAATAGAAAAAAAAAATCAAAACTTGATTTACAACAGGAGGCTTCTTGATCTACAACGGGAGGCATCGATGCCATCCTAGGCCGGCTGAGAGGTGGCGGCTATCCAAAGCTTGATTCCAAACCAAGGGTCACGGTTAGGGACTCAATTGTGGCTGGGGACGAAGTCAATCATGGTTGAGGATGAAATCATGGCTAGGGACAAAACTATAGCTAGGTCAGTTGCGACTTGTGCTACTTGATGGCTCATGGCCTTCGTCACTATGGATTCAAGAAGAATCGTGATGATTCGCAACCTTCGGCGCAATCTAAGCTAAAGGGGTGCAACTCCCATTATTCGTCCTTCATCGAGAAGCCCGGGACAACCCTTGGCCCTCCACGACAAGAGCAGGCATTGGCCCCAAGCCAGTGAGATGAAGGAGGGCCCCCCTCACGATGATTACATCATGACATCCCAACCGTCGAGAACAAGCTGGATCAACCGTCGCAAACTGGTGGTATTTCTTTTTTAAAAAAAAAATTTGAATTTTTATTTTTGGGATATAAAACAGGTGATTTAAGTTGAATTTTTGAAGCACAAAATTTTCATCATAATTTTTGAAATTTGATTTTTGGGTCGCCACCAACCACGGTGATTTGAGTTTGTCGGCAATGAGTTCTAATGGCAGCAAAGCCGTTAAAGTCAGCCCTAAGATGGTGGCCTTTTTTCAGATTTTTAATTTGTTAGGTTTAGATGAATTTGACTTCTTTTTTCTTTTTTGAAAGGTAGATGGATTTGATCTGATGTGCTTAGGCCCATCAAAGTTATATTAAGCTTGTTTGTTTCTCACCATTAGATGTAGATATAATAAGCTAAAAAAAGTTTTATTGATAAGAATTTTTAGTAGGTCTTATAGTTTCTCCAAAAAAATGTTGTTTTAAATTCAACCTGGGCCTCACCACATTGTGATAAAATTTCCAAGATGTTATTTTTCTCTCCTGAAGTCAAGCATGGCCGTATTGATTGTAACCAAGAGTCATGGCTCCAACCTTTTGAATGTTACCACGTGGAAAAGCAAAATGAAGAGCTGAATCATGCTCTCTCCCACCCGTGAATCAATTAGGTTAGCAAGGCTGTTTGGTACGGTGGTGGGAACCAATAGTTAGAACTGTTTTTACTATAGTATATGAGAGTTTTATATTGTAACAACTTTTTTTTAACTGTAACATATGAAAGCTTTTTACTGTTCATAATTAAGTTAGTAGTACAAACCACCTTTAGCCAAACACACAGTAAATAATTCCACCTGCTTCAAGGACTTTTCATTGCAGCATTTTGTTCCGATTCTTATGTAGACCCCTTTGTTTTTTTCTTTTTACTTGTAAAGTTTTTGTCCGAATCTGCATGCATTTCCCTATAAAAAGCCATGCATTCCCTTACGTTAAGATCGTCCGAGTTTAATTGTAAATGTTGATTTTAAACTATGCTTTCTGAGTCTTGTGTCCACTATTTAATGTAGTTTACGTGTAATGTTTCCATTGAATAATATTTGAGTTATGTTTTTAGTTTATTTTTATTGTCTTATTTTAAAAAATGTTTTTTTTTTTTAATTTTTCTTCTTATCTAAGGTGAAATAGGGAAACTCTTGTCATTTTGGCTTAACTAATTTTAAGTTTTTCTTGTCTCCGAGCCATTATAATGCCAAAATTATTTCTTAAAAAACCAATGAATTTAACTTTGTTGTGGTTAGTTTCCTTGTAAAATTGGAGAGTCTGATTTATCATAGATTGGCGTAAACAATGCTTAAGAAAACTTTGATTGGCTGTCGATAGAGAATGATATGGTAAATGCTTAAAACTGTTACTAAGTTAAATTTCTTAAATATTTTTAAGTCTATTTCAATATGTTAACTTGAGTTTTTGCTATATTATATACATAAACTCGCAAGGTTAATGTTTGGTAATTCTTGATCAGTCATAGACAGAAAATGACATTGTATATTCTTAATTCTTTTTAGCAAATGTTTTTAGAAAAATTATACTGAAATTAAGTTAAAAAGCAGAGTGGAACCTATATATAAACCTCAGCATATTAAATTATTGTTTTCTTAAAGTTAATTGCATTTCTTATTATTGAAGTTCAATGATTTAAATTTTCTGTTTTAAAGTTTGTTAATTTTCTTGTACATTTAGTAACTCATAAAATTCATAAAACCTGCAAACCATGTAAATAAACTATAAATAATTTGTAAATAAATTATTAAGAACTAATTTTAATTTTCAAATTTAGTAAATAACTTAATTGGATAAAATAATTAATGTATTGAACTTTGCAAGATCTTTTTGCTTGGGACACTTGGTATTATTACTTGAAACAACCTTATACTTGAGGTTATATTAGACTCATTTTCTAAACCCGAACACTCCTCTTCTAGTCAAGGATATCCTTGAGCACAACCAAATCCCAAACACCCTACCCCTCTCACTAAGGCTGAGAATATGGGTCACAACATGATACAAACTCGACACAAAAAAATACAGATAGAGTTAGTAAAATAGGCCCCGGGTTAGAATTAAGCCAACCCTTCTAACCTACACAAATAATAGGTCAAGTTTAGGTTAACCAGAAAGCCACAAAATCAACTTGTAATGACCCGGTAAATAATTGTCTAATTTAGGTTGACAAGAAATTGACTCATGCAACCTCAGATAGACCATCATGACCTGAATTTAACCCACCAACCCATTTGTGATAAATTATTTTTTAAAAAAATAAATATCTCAATATGTAGCAAAGAAAAAGAGAAGCCCAGCCCAAAAAACCTTAATCTTCCCAATGAAAAAAACACATCTTCAGTTTTTGGTTTAGACACAAGTTCACAATCTTCACTCAAAAGATAACCTAGTACTGCCTCTCACTTTCACTCTCACTCCCAGCCTTGCGGATGCTCATTGTCGACCGCCGTCGTTGCCATCGTCCACTAACTCTTTCCCTCTCTCTATATATTTATTCATACGATTTTTTTTCTCGATCTCATCTATTGTCAGGGACATGCCATTGTTATCTATTTAGATTGTTTAGTCTGGTTCACATTTAAATTTTAATGGGTCAGTTTGGTATTGTTGTGCTCTCTCTTTAACTTTTTTCCAATATAATCCATTATCTTTTTGTATGGGAAATGATTTAAGTTTCCTTGATTCGTAGGGTTTTTTTTTTTTTTTTTCGAGATCTCATCTATTGTCAAGAACATGCCATTTTTATCTATTTAGATTGTTTAGTTTGGTTTACATTTAAATTTTAATGGGTCAGTTTGGTATTGACATGCTTTGTTGTTGCTTTTGTTGTCCTGTGTTTTTTGTTGTGTTGTGTTGTGAACTAGAAGCAGGTAGATGTTTGATAAATTTTTTTCAAAGCTACTATGAGAACCAAAAGTAAAATTGCAGTGTTTAATAAACTATGTATAAATTGCTGTAGAGACGTGTTATAACGAAAATAGACATAATTAATTAAGCTTATTTATAGTTTTAGTTTTTAATTAATTTTAATTTTGAGATTAACATACGAAATATTTGTACATTAAAATGCTAAAAATATAATTTTATTTTTATTATTTAATATATTTTTAGAAAAATAAATTACTTCTATTAAACAAGATAAATTACATATCCACGTAAAAGAGATATTATTAGCTAATTCGTTTATTTGTTTCCTAACAATACATTTGTTTTTATCTTAATCAAATTAAAAAAAAAATCACTCCACTTTATTTTTAACGTATTATTTTACTTATTTTAATTTATTATGAAAAAAAGAGTAGATTGGGAATTATGTATTATTATTAAGATTAACTTATTATTTTTTTAAAAAAATCACTTCACTCTATTTTTAACCTATTATTTGACTTATTTTAATTTATTATGAAAAAAAGAGTAGATTGAGAATTATGTACTATTATTAAGATTAGCTTAGTCATTTTAAATTATAAAAGCAGAATTTGTTGTAAAAAAGCAACATCTAGCCTATTTCTCAATTTTTTTGATGGGCAGTAATTTTTAGAAGCAACTTTTAAAAAGTAAAGTTTATCAAACATCTTAAACTGTTGTAGATGGTTAAATATAGCTAAATGTAGCCTCTAAAAACAATGCTAAACAGGCCAATTTTTAGATTTGGGCTTTTAAATACGAATGGTGGATTAGCTTGTTTAGTTTACTGGTTTGAACATAAATTTAAATTTTTGTGAGAGTAATACTGTAATAAAATGGCTTGAACTGTAATTCGAAGCTATGAAACAAAAGGGCCAAAATCTGATTTTTTTTTTTTTTTGGATCTAATATGTTGATATTTATAATGAATATCTTTACTCTTTTTCTTTTCAAAATCTGAACTCTTTTTTTTTTTTTTTTCTCAACATCTAATCTCTTTTTTTTTTACCTAACATCTGAACCTTTTTTTTTCCGTTGAGAATAGTGTTTTTTGTGTGAAAAACACAGATTTAGTTGAATATCAGTATTTTTGTATTATTATGGAGACAGTATTGGTGTGGCTTAGTTGTATTTGAGTAAGATGTTATTTTCTATACTTCATGGTTGTCTTTTGTTTGCATTAGTCGTTTTCTATACTATTTTTTGTTGGTTAATTATTGACATTTTTTTAAACTTGGAGTTGATTCAAACTCTTCACCTTTTGAAAAGGTAGGGTGTAAATTACTGCTACGCTAGACTACAACCATAATTGTTGACAGTTTTTTGCTGTTTAATTATTGACCCTTTTTAGTCGTTTTCTATACTATATAAAGTTTCGTAAACATTTCTGGTTCGTTAATGTGTACAGTTGGAAGAAGTGCTTGTGATAGTGAGAATCATCGTGGAGATGAAGGAAATCTCAAGGACGTGGAGATTGAGGTTGAGCTTACTTATGGTGGATGATGGAATTTGGAAATTGATAAACAAAGAATTTCTAGTAATACACAACGAAAAAAGAGAAATTTGAAGTCTAAATTTTGGCAAAGTTTTGAGATGCTTCCTTTAGGACATGATAAAGTCCTAGAATGTGGACAACAATGCCTTGCTGTGAGCAGATATCGGATAGATAATATGAGTCGTCACCTTAAAGTTTGCAAGAGAAAAAATACACAAGATTTAGGTCAAATGCTAAATACAAAGGAATAATGGGAAGTATGTCATTTAATCATGGTTATAATTCTATAGAACTTCCGTGAGTTGATAAAAGGTACTATGATTATGCATGACCTGCCTTTTCAATTTGTTGAGTATATGGAGACTAGGGCATTATTGTAATATTTGCATCTTGGTGTTGATCTAATTAATAGAAACACTGCTAAAGCTAATTGTCTTAAGATACATCGAAAAGAAAAAAAGTAAAGTCAAAAGTATATTGTCCACAACTCCTGATAGAGTATCATTAACTTTTGATTTGTGGATTTCCTTGACCAGTGACAATTATTTATGTGTTACTGCTCATTTTATTTATAAGAATTGGGCTTTACAAAAAGAGTTTTGAGCTTCTTTTTTATGTCTCATCAACATTCTAGCACAGTATTATTAGATAAGATAGCTAATGCTCACTTCATTTACAAGAATTGGGCTTTACAAAAAGAGTTTTGAACTTCTATTTTATGCCTTCTCTACATTCTTGCATAGCTCTATTAAATAAGAGAGCTAATTTGTTGTCTGAATGAGACATTAAATTAAAACTTTTTACTGTCACATTATACAATTCTACTTCAAATGGTGTTTTAGTGGGTTCATTATGCACTTTGCTTAAGATAAAGGGTTTACTTGTGAGCAATATTGGTTTTTTTTTTTTTTTTTTTTTTTCAATTGAGGTGTTGTTGCCATATTTTGAATCTTATTGTGCACATATTGGGTTGAAAGAAATTGATCGATCGAAGGTTCATGATTATTTAAGTATTTGAAGGCATCACAAATAAGAAAACAAAAATTTAAAGTGTGTGTCAAAATAGTAGTTGTGCAAAGTAAAAAGAGGTTTAGTTAAAATGTAACAACCTGTTGGATTGGCAATGCATGATTCAACTTTTAAGACTTGCCCTTCAAGTGAAGAATGGACAAGAGTTGAGAAAGTGCACTCTTTCTTAAGAGGTGTTTTATGATACAACTATGGTGTCCTCCAGGTCTCATATCTCACATCTAATTTGTACTTTTCCGCTATCTTCCCATGTTTTTATGATTTGAAATAAGCAATGAAAGATAAGTTTGAAGATGACTATGTGAAGAGCGTGACATTTTGGAAGTGTGAGAAATTTTAGATGTATCTTGTCCAAAGCTTGCGTCTTAAATCTTCAGTACAAGTTGGAGTTTGTAGAGTTTTGTTACAAATTGGCTTAGGGTGAAACCTCCATTGAATTTTTACTTGTTTATAATATAAATTTTTCTCTTTTCAACAAGTACTGTGACAAGACAAGTACTTACCTTGGCAAAGAGAGTGGCAAGATAAGATACTTAAACAAAGAAAACTGAGTCACCTAAATTCCAGATAATTTTATTTACTAACTAATGTTTACTTTAAGTTGTTTAGAGGCTTGTATTTAGTTACTAATATTTTATATTTACTTTAAGTTGTTTATAATTTATGTTTAGTTACTAATATTTGTTATTATTTTAGGCATTTGAAGATATGTCTTTTGGGTCAAGTGAAGTAGGAAAAAAAACACAATTGAAACTTTATCTTGCTGAACCTATGCATACTAGGAATGAGGAGTTTGATGCTCTGTCCTTTTAGAAGATAAGTCAATACCGCTGATTAGAGTTGAGTGCAATGGCTCGTGATGTATTAGTCATTCTTGCTTCGACAGTTGCTTAAGAATTTGCATTCTGAGTTGGTGGCCAAGTCCTTGACCAATATTGGAGTTCACTAAATCCTGACATAGTTGATGCTATTATTTGTACTAGACTCGGGTTGTTTAGTAAATGTTTGTCTTTTACTTTTTCATCATCCATTATACATTTTATTCTTGTTTAATCATTACTTGGTATTTCTAATTGATTAAAATTTTTGTTATAGGTAACAAGAACAAGGTTAAACAAGACTTGGAAGAGATGATTTAAGATGTTGTTGAGCTTTGTATTGGCACGGATGTCAATGAAAATGCACCTCAATCATCCAACACTACGGTGTTATTTGGTTCAAATTTGAAGACCTTATTTTAGTTATTTTGATAAATTTATGAACTTTTTGATTTGCTACTTGTTATGAATTAGTACTTTTGAAGGCTTTTATGGTTTTGTTTTGTTGGATTATCCTTTATTTTTTAGGCTTTTAAACTTTGATCCCTATATGGATTATGGATAGATGGACTAATGTCATTTTATGATGTTGTATGAACTTAGTTATATATGTTAATTAGGTGTAATACCTATTTATGTGGTGTTGGATCATCAATCATATACAAATTCTTTTGTGACGTTGATTTTGTGATTTGTAGTAGTATTAATGTTTGTTTGTTATAAGAACTGTAACAATGATGTAAAATTTAATCATGGGAAAATTAATCCAAGACGGGTTTGGAGTGTCTCTTGTGTTGCAGGTTGATCGAGTTCAGTGGGTCAACAAGCTATGTACAACATGACCATGTACAAGTACCATCTCAACGAGATGCCCTATCTTGTCAACTTGTTAATAGTACAAGTCATGTCCATGTTAGTCTTGTTATAACTTATCAAGTCAATGGCTGTATCTAGGTTTGCATGTTTGCTATTTAAATAAGGTCTCAACCCAACACAAACCCAAACTGTTGACACGGCTCTACTTTTCACAAACCAGATTCCTGATGACCATCCTAAAGGCAGTACCAGGCTTTGGCCCTAGACAGAGAGGGATGTGGCACTGTCAAAACAAAATGCAAAACTCTTGTTCTCTCTCTTAAATCCTCTCCTTTCTCTTCATTGGTTCTATTTCTATCTCTACTTCTCTTATTGATAATTTTTCTCTTCTATTTAGACTACAGAAAAACACACCGCATGTGTGTATTTAATTTGTTGTACTTTTTATTTATAAATGTTAAATTTTAAAGGATGAAAAAAATTCCGCTAGAAATAATAAGTTGGAGGGAAAATACATAAGGGCACGTGTGAGAAAATTATATTAAGAAGGGCTGCAAGTAAAAGTCATTTTAAGTAAATATAAGTACTTATAAAGACCACATTGGAAAAATAATATTAGCAGATTGTAAGGAGATATATTTAAACAGGGCCATAATTCTTTTTTACTATAATAATAGGAGATTCGAACTCTACGCTTTTGTAGAAGTGTAATAAACACGTTTGATTATGTAAAATTTGATTTATTGGTATACTAATTTTCAATTATTTTGTCATTTGCATATAGCTTTATTTCATTTCAATATATTTAAAATTTTAATCAAATTTTGAATTTCTCAAATTACCAAATAGTCATTGCCCTTCCCTTTTGTTACAAAAGTAGCACCAGCACCAGCAGATTCCCATCAGCTTTCACATAATATTGCCCCTTATAAGAGCCTAGAGATCTAAAAAAAAAAAATCAAAAATCATTCTCCCAAAAGTCAAATATGCAGTCACTTTTACACAATTTCTCCTCTCAAGACTTACACACTCCACATGACACACACACTCTTTCACATGATATTGCCCCACATAAGAGCCTAGAGATGCTAAAAAATTCATCTTTCAAAAACCAAATATGCAGTCGCTTTTACATAATTTCTCCTCGCAAGACTTACACACACACTCCATAACCCACACACACACACACACTTACTCTTCTCTCCCCCTTCTCCCACACCCACACTTCTTCTCTCCTTGTTGAATTTGAAAACCTAACTCCTTCAAACCCAAACAAACCAGAAACTACAACTCCTCACCACCCCCCAAAACAAACTCATCGGTAGTCATGGCTGCAAGAAGCTAGAAATTGTCTAGTTTTGCAAAGACAAGTAGGCCAGTCAGAGAGCTGAAAAACGTATACGTTAAATTTTGACTCTCAAAATATTTGAAATTTGATTTTATTTGCATCGTGGACATTTTATAACATATGGCACACTAATCAAGAAATTTGGGACAACAATGACTTGTATTGTGAGGTTCCGTTATTTAAGTTAGTTTCTCTAAGCCTTATACGGCTTAAAGGTTAAGCATTATTTAGAGTTTATGTGATTGTGTATCGGATTGTTGTCCATAGATTTTGTGCCCAGAGGTAGGATATCAACTCCCCCTTCCTCGCAAGCCATGATTTAAATTATTGTTTGGTCACTTGATGAAGTGTTTTGAAGCAAGCATGGTTTATTGGAACACTGGTTTTAAAGTGTTGTTCTTTAAAAATAAAGCACTTTGTGATTATGTTTATCCGTTAGTAGATATCATAAAATTTATGGCATATTGAAAAGAGACTTAGATTCGGAATAAGAAATTATGAGCAAAATGGATTTCAAACCTTTTTTAAGAGTGCATGCCTCTAGACCATTAGTTTTGCATAATAACCTATTCGAGATTGGTTTGTGTAGAGAGTAATCTCGGAGGCAAGTCTTTAAAGCTCGATCATGTGCACTTTCCAGCGTAGATGATTTAGACTTGCACAATAAGTATATTATGTTGGTGTATACAATATAAAAGCGAGTTAAGAAAACTGAGATTTCTTGTAACCGTTGTTATTTAAATTTTAGTTTTATTTAATTATTATGTTGTACTAAATCAAATCAAACTAAGCCCTTTGCTTATTTTTTCTTTTAATTTTAATCCCCATTCAAGTGATGCTAAGAATGGTTACGAGTAGTAGGGGTGAACAACGGGCAGTTTGGCGGTTTTTGGGCGGATGCGGGTCTATTTTTTTAAATGACGGGTTGGCGATTAACCAACCCACAGACCGCCCGTGGAACGGCGGGTGGTTTCTGTTTGGGTGCGGGCGGGTGCGACGGGTTGGGTCTATACTAATGCATAATGTAATTTTTTAAGCTTTTTTTTATTAAAAAAAAGTGAAGAAAATTTATAGAAATATAAGATGATAATGTATGAAGTATTCCCAACAACAACCAAGTTTGACGCTTAAAGACAATATCTATATTCACAACAAATTAAGAAACGTAATCATTCATTGTAGCAAGAAACATCAACTACAGATGAAGTGATGAACAAAGTCAAGAATTCATGTTCTTCCATAAAACCTGTTCATTGGGTTCGAAAATAACAGGATACTACAAATGAAATGATAAACAAAGTCAAGTGTTCTTTTTTTTTTTTTAGGGAGTGGAGAGAGGTTTAGATTATGATTTTTTTTTTATTAAGAATTAGGCGGGTAGGTTCGGGTTAAACCCGCCCCCTAAAATTTTAAACAGTACCTGCCCGTCAACATATATAGGTGGGCGGGTTGAACCCGCCAATGGACGGGTTGCTATCATAGACTCTTTTTTTTTCGGACGGGCCGAGAGCAGGCGCAGTGGCCGGCGATTGTGAGGTGGTTTTTGTGCAGCCCTAACGAGTAGACAATGGTATTAGGAGTTGTGAGGCAAGAGCATTCCTCAAGCGGAGTTAGTTATTACTTCTTTTGCGATTTATTTGTATTTTAGTCAAGGGATGTAATAATTTATACTTACCATGCTTTATTTTTGGATTGTGGCTGGATTTTTGTTGTATCACAGATTATTTCACTTTTGCCACACATTCTTGGATTATGGGATGTCCATGGAAATCCCTAAATTGATACCAAAGTTTGTTTTATGATTTTTATGCAGGTTATTTTTTTTATTTTTTTTTTAAAAATGCCCTTCTCTTTGACAAAAAAGTTACACAGAACAACTTTCAAAAATCTAGAATGAATTGACTTAGGTTTATTTTGGATTAAGGATAAAACCATCTTTTCACAATATTTTATTCAAACTTGAAACTATAAAAAAGATAAGACTTAGTTTGGAAATATATATTTATGTCTTGACACCTATATCCGAGTTTTTATCTATTTATAAATTTTCTAAGTTTTTCTTTAAAGTTGATTTTAATTCAAATTAAACCTTGATTTTTGATGCGTAACAGAGTGATATCCGAGCCCTGGGTAAAGACATAACATACTCCTAACAGTCTAATTTTATTTTATTTTATTTTCAGAAGAAATAATGTCGTCACATCGGGAGCCGTGATCCTCTGGCCATTCCGGACGGACTTCGAATGCTATGTATGCAGCCTTTCAAGGAACAGCGACACAGGCCTGCAACAAGCAGCCAGAAGGAAACAAGAAACAAGGGTATTTTTGGGAATTCAGAAGGGCATCTGTTTCAACTTTTGATGGGGAAGGACCCCAGTACGCAGAATATTGGATTGATTCTATTCTCAAGCACTTGAACACGATGGGAATTTTAGCCAAAAAGAGGGATTGAGGTCGTGACTTGCAAGTTTGAGGAACCAGCAAACTCAGGAGAACAGACTAGGAGACTACACAATCTCAACACAATAACTTAGGAGGAGTTTGATAACTTGTTTTATGAGAGCTACTTTCCGCAGAATTACGGTGATGAGAACATGAAGCTTATGGGACTTGAACAACCATCAAAGTTATGTTGAATGCTGGGATTTATTCAAGAGTATGTTCATCTCCTAGAACTATTTAGAATATCTTAATGATTGTAATTTTAATTTAAAAAATTGTTTATGAATAAACATGGAGATTGTTGGTTCTCAATTCTTGTACTCTCTTAAATCCTATGCTCTCTCTCTCTTTTCCGTCTTCAGCAGTTCTATTTTCCGCTCTTGATTCTCTCTCTTTTTATCTGGAAGCATCAGAAAAAGTATATATAATAGATGTACTTGCAAATAAGGGCATTTTCAACCACATACACAACTTTATAGAGTCTTAACACGACTAGCAAGACTAGATTTATATAATTTATTATGCCCAATACCAACGCAACCATACAAGACAGTACACATCATAAAACAACAATGTTTGGACTGGTTAATCAAAGGGGAAAAGAAAATTATCAAACGAATCTCCCCAGCCAGGCCAAATCAAATGGCAATAACGTGCCATCTAGATCCCATGTTAATCATTCTTCGATGCAAAGTTCTACATTATATAATCTTTATAAGCAGGTTTCAATCTAGAAGTTACATGCGGGAGATCAAAAGGGGGACAGACACCAAGCTTTCCTCGCCCATGACCGGCTGGAACAAATCCAACTCCCCATAACGCTCAAGGACACGCATCCTGCAGTCTTCAGCAGCCATCAGTCCAGTTGAGAACGCACCGTGCACAGACCCAGGATAGTCCGTGCTTGTTGCCTCCCCAGCAAAGAATATGTTATCGACTGGGATCCTTAGCCTCTCATACAAATCATGTGATTTGCCCACTTCATCATAGCTATAGGACCCGAGAGAGTTGATGTCTGTTCCCCAATGCGAAACAAGATAGTGAATCTGCATAAACAAGGAGGGACAAATCCACCTAAGAATTTGGATGCTTATAAGATGCAGTAATAACAAAAAGACAAAAAATTTCAAGGACCAAGGCTTACTGGGTCAGAAGCATCAGGAACGATGTTCTTTAGTTGTAAATAAGCAAAATTAGCAGCTGCTTCATCAGACATTTTTTCAATGTCTCTAGCAAGCTGCCCTGCAGGCATATAGACAAGGACAGGATGGCCAGTTGCCTTGTGGAGATTTAGAAAGTAGCTGCACCCATAAGTCGTCTCCGCAACCACTCCCAAGAACTCAACATTTGGCCAGAAGACCTTTTCGAAGTGCAATACTATTTTATTCTCAATCCCAATTCCAAGATCAGCAATAGCAGATTCCTTCCAATCTGGAAGCTTTGGTTCAAACTTTATGATATTTGCTTTCAGCACACCAAGAGGAACTGCAATAACAGCAGCATCTGCCACAAAAGTCATCCCATTTTCTACCGTTACCTTCACTCCATTATATCTCCTTGCAATTTTTGTGACCCTGAAGACAAGAATGATGGATGTTGATTATGTCATCGACCAATTACCGAACTGAACAATTGGAAATGAGGGATCGGAAGGCAATTTATACCTGTGGCCCAAGCGAACATCAAGGCCTTTTGCAAGGGTGTTAACAACTGGAAGATATCCTCTGACCATCAGTCCGTGACCACCAGGAAGCAATTCCTCCTGTATATATGAACCCACAAACAAAGTTACAGCATATACGTGGCCGTTCTCTACATTAGTAGGCACAAAAGAAAGCCTCCACCTCCCCCTTCCCAAGCCACCACAAAATAATAATAGTAGTAATAAAAACATTGACTTTTGATAACATTGAACAGAATTTCTAGCTCTACATTAAACTTCAAGTTTCAACACTTTTTCAGAAAGTGACGTTTTGTATCGTCTTTGCAAAACCACACAATTCTCAGATAAAGTATTTCTTCGATTCTGTACTCTTTGAGTATCGTGAAAATTTTCTTATGAAATAATATATTAAATCTATTCTATGTGAATTTTTTTTCCCTCTTCACTTCTCTTCTTGCAGTTGTTCATTTATTAACTGTTAACTCAAGATTACAGTAATAGTTGACCACTGTATCATGACAAAATAATAGTCAACCGAACCTAATCAACCAAAGTTAAAAGTAATACCACTGAGCGGACTTGACAATAAAAGAGCTATTCTTGATTTCAATTGTAAACCAACCACAAGTCGAAAATAAGCTTCAAAGTTGGAATACAAGTTGAGCTGGGTTGAGAAGTATGGATTGAACCTCAAGTTGGGCTAGGGTTAAGGTTGAAAGGTTTGAATCTGGAACTTAGCAAGGGTTGACCTCCAACCTGATCCATCTTTGCCCAACTTGCACTCCCAAAATCTAGAAATAATCTCAGTCCCAACAAAAACACAAAAATCCACATTTAGCACGAGTGCATAACCCCACTAATCTAATCCCTTATTTCACCATAAAACTCAGAAAAGAATTATAATTTAAATTTTGCGATAGATCAAAAGCTTGCCTGATCCCAACATTTGAGTGAGATTGTATCCGCATCCGCAGCAAACCAGCCTTCCATTCTGCACAAATACCACTGAAGTACCTTCTGGGCAAGCCCCTCCAACCTGTAGTCATAGAACAATTTCAATAACTACGTATAGAATGTCCAAAATTACAATAGTGCAACACTTTCTGGCATCACTATTTCATCAAACCT
Source organism: Artocarpus heterophyllus (assembly GCA_025403435.1). Taxonomy (NCBI): domain Eukaryota; kingdom Viridiplantae; phylum Streptophyta; class Magnoliopsida; order Rosales; family Moraceae; genus Artocarpus; species Artocarpus heterophyllus. Next base: position 18,193,963 of record CM046347.1, on the reverse strand, counting down.
TAAGTCCGGTCTCCTATCAAAAACAATTGAGAAAGCACGCGTTATGGACATGTCCCCACTGAATTCTTGTCTTACTTTATTTGTCTGCATTGCAGAAAAGAACAAGCTCAAAAGATGCTCATAGGGAAGAAAAGTAACATTGTAGCCACAAGTTTTATAAGCAACTCCAATGACCAAGTAAAAACAACAGGGTTGCATTTAATATTATTTCCCGTAATTGGAATTCTACTGCCCAAAAGCTAAAAGAAAAATCATTGGTATAGACAAGTCAATTTACATACCTCTTCCAAAATGCTCTCAAATGCCTCACCAACTTTGGTAACCAACTCTTGTGGAACTTGCTTTCCATCCATATCAAAGAGCGCATAGCTGCAGAGAAATTATGAAAACATGATAAGCTTCAGTGAACAGTGAACAAGTAGAAGAAAATGTCAAACTAATCAAAAATGAGATTTCTAACAACAGAAGTGAAGGGATGACAACACAGCACGGTTAATTACAAATGTTCCTTGCATCTTCAAGATGTTAATTATTAGAGCCATTGCATATGCTTTTTATTAGACTTAAACTAATTTTAATGTGCAAAACTGCAATTTCACAGCAACAAGGAAGTTTGAATCTCTCTAGATACTCCAAAATACTCAACACCTATATTCTTATGAAATTTTGAGCAATTATATGGCACACAATCAGATATGAACTCGGATCAAATTTATAGCAGCTGGAGAAGCTTATTCTGTTTTTGTAGTAATAAGATTGATGAGCTAGCCAACTCCGACAACAAATTTGAAGTTACTAACTACACTTCCCAAACACCCTATAAGTGTAGTGTCCATTTGGCAGTTTAAACTCATTTACAGTAAAAATCAAAAAGTTGCTACATTGCAAAGCTATCACATGGTATAGTTTTTGAACTCAAAACTTTAGTTACAAATGAAGTGCCAAACGCCCCCCAAAAAAAAAAAAAAAAGAGGAAGGTTTGAAGTGGCTAATGTAAGTTGGAGGAAATTAGTTATGAAGTGGGTAATTTAAAGAGGGAAAAAAAAAACATGAAGTACCTCTCTAGATCATGGTCATACAAAACAGAGTTATCCCCGCTAGTACGGTACAGAGGCAAACCCAGCCTCCCTATTAATGGTGCCAATGGGTTGTCTTTACAAACTCCATGCAACCTGAAGCACAATAATCAGATCTATCAAGTACCAAATTCAGAAGATTCAAAAATCTTAGAACCAGAAAACATTTAGGAAAGAACAGATTTACCATGATGCACCAAGGTCGACAGGAAAACCAAACGAGTAATCTGTGTGAACTCGACCTCCAAGTCTGTCCCGCGACTCCAGCACCATCACCTGATCAACAAACCGAACCATTGAAACAACAAAAGGACAATAAAGACAATAAAGGCAATAAAATAAGTAGTGCCACTTAACAGATTCACATATGGGCATAGTATCCACTACACCCAGAAAATAAACTCTCTAAAATATTTTATTCACAATAGCTCAACTACAACAGACAACAGCTGATTCATTCAAGCACTTTTGACCTTAAAAAACTTCCCTCCAAAATATGTTCTCTACCAAGCAGCTTTTAGAAATTGGAGTTAAATTTTCTGCATCCTTTATAATTAAGTTTTCTTATGCTCCCACCAAAAAATAATGAATAACTTAAAGAATCACTAAGGACCATCATAAACATATTCTGCCCCCGGAATTTGAGAAGCCAGACAAGCATTCATCCTCAAAATCTATAATTCTGGTGCATTGTCTATGAATTATTAAAAAAAAAAAAAAAAAAGAGGATGATTTTCATACTGCCCTAAATTCAACCTCCATTGGCGGAACCACCTAAATAGTACGTCATATATGGTTCAGACAGTGAAGTATGTAACTAACATGATAAAAGATTTTATATTTTGAAACAAAGGAACTCCTTTTACCTGAAACGAGGCATCGTGAAGAGCACGCGCTGCTGAGAGCCCACCGATACCACCCCCTATGACGATTACTGACGGCGACGTCGTCTTCGTCCTCTCCACATTGGAATTGCAAGCAGCTACATTATACAAATTAATTAGTTAAGAATTTTTTTTTCAAAATCTCTGACTTCAAAACGATTTTTAATCCGAATACTTTATTAACAAAAGCTTAAATTAACCATTAAAACAACAAAATTAAGCCAAAAAAATTAATAACTAAATAAACAGAAAAAAATAAAGAATAAAAATAAAAGAACCTCTGCGCAACTGGTGATTACTCCTGTTTCCAGACTCCATGATCTAACGAGAATCGACTAGAATTATTACTATTCGGATTAAAATTATAATCAGAATTAAAATTGGAGTTAATTAACAAGGGCTCTATGGATTTCTTCTCGAAATTAACAAGAAAAGGAGGCAATTGAGGAGAAAAATGGAGAATAAAGATTAAACGACACGTTATGAAATGATTTGAACTGGAATTCAATATTATCAGCCCCAGCTTCCCAAACCAGCTCATGCAGATCGTCTTTTTTTCCTTTTTTTCAAATTTCCCTTCAAATTAAAAAACAAAATAAAATAATTTGCTTTCTTCCTCTCTCTCCTCCGATTCTTCGAAGGAAATCGGATCTGGAGATGAAAATGCCGTCAGATTTTCCTCTGCAAAATTTTGTTGCAGAAAAATCTAGGGCTTTGGTCGAGAGAGGGTGGTTAGTGGGGAAATCCAAATAAGAGACGCAAGCGATCGGAGGATGTTTCTCTTTCTGTGAAAAAGAGGAAAAAGAGGAGAGAGAAAGAGAGAGTTCTAGAGAGAGAAAGGAGAGAGGAGAGATCAGCAATCTTCTTCTGCGTTAGCGTGCAACTGGGAATGGTGAGTCCAGAATTTGGGGTAGGATTTGGGTTTTATAGAGTTTTTTTTTTGCCAGCCAAGCACGAACGGACAAATCCACAGTCGCGGGGTCGTGAGAGGGAGTTGTACTCGCGCTCGCTGAAGAGCGCGTGGTAAGGGTAGTTTTGGAAATTCGGTTAGGAAAGGTCAAATTACGGAATTGGGCACAATGGTGTAGTGGATGTAAGATCAGATGCGTTTCGATTGCCGCCCTTTTTGGTTCATGTCGTCGAAGAGGAAGAAATGATTTTTTTTTTTTGAGAAAATGATGGAATTGACAATGGAGACTTTAGTTCGATTTTCCTATCATGTTTTGGGCACAATCCATGCGGTAATTAAATTATTATATTTTTTTTGACAAGATTATTTTCCTATTTTTATTGATATGCCTAACAGTCTCTGTCAATTGAAAAGTTGCAATTCAATGGGGACTTAATATTTAGAAAACATACCATTTAAAATATTTAAAAAATAAGACTTATTTAGTAGTGTTTTTAAAATAGGTAAAAAATAATTTTATTTTAAAAAATAAAAATATTTTAAAAATTATATTGGAAATGTTTTTAAAATTTTTACTTTAAAAAATATATAAAAATATTTTCAAAACTCCCAAAACAAAACCAAACAGATGGAAGGAAAGAAATATCTGAGTAAAAAGTATAAAAAGAATTTTTATAAAAGGAAAAATAACGCTGTTTATATATTGTATAAAAGTATGAGCGCATATATATATATATATATATGTTAAAAAAGCAATGAACATATTACGGTATTTATGAAGAAAAGAAATATCTTTATTCTTTTCTTTAGCTACACCAAAACATATCCATTGTTGCACTATTCATTTTTTTAGTCCAAACCTAAAACATTTGTGTTGACATAAATAGTTTCGTTTAGGAAGTGTATATGTTGTTTTAACAAAATACAAAAAATGTTAATATAATTAATCCAAAATAACTCGTGTTACCAATCAAAATCTTTTTTTGCTACTTTATAGGGTGTTTGAAAGGGTGGTGGGAACCAGTGGTGAGAATCATTTTTACTGTAGCATGTGAGAGTTTTATACTGTAGCATATTTTTTTATTGTTATTGTAGCATGTGAGAGCTTTACACTGTTCATAATTAAGATTGTGGTGAAAATTGAGTGGTTTTCACCACTACCAAAACACCCCCTTAGACAAAAAGAAAATATTTTTATATTTATTTCTTTTAGTACTTTACTCTTCGTAAAACTACAACCGATATTCTCTTAGTATATTTTGTCTAAGATTAGACAATTTATTAACTAAAAGAGCGAATATATGTCATAGATCTAAAAGGCAGTTAAACTCAAAAGATAAATACTGAAAGTCAAAATTAAAAAAATGCATATCTTTAGTTGTTCGTGCAATTCTCCTTTTAGAATATTTAAATAAAATTTTTCATCTATTTATTTTTTTATTTATAATATACGTTATAAAAACTTCAATTACATCTTAACGTGTGCATCTTACGTACCTGCATTAGCAATTGAAAAAAGAGAAGAAAGCCAAAAAGTATGCAAAAGGATACCGTTCGAGTGTCAGTAATTAATATTAGAAAATTAACATAGAAAGTGGAGAGGAAAAATAAAGAAATTAATAATCAAAAGTCTAAAAGGAATATTCTTTTTCATAAGTGGAAATCTTTCTTGCATAAGAATGAAAATATTATATATATATATATATATATATATATGAAAGGAAAATAATCAAAAAAGTGTAAGAAGTGATAATGGTCATCCTGTGATCGGGTTGGCATCATCGAATCCTTTACATCCTTTACATATATAGATGTGTGAAAATGTTTACAACATTATTGACGTTTGCCCAATATTTATTCATATTTTTAAGTCTCAACCTGGAGGATGGAAAAAGATATATGTCTTGAAACGTCCATAAAATTGTCTACGATATTCAAAAATGTAAGCAGACATGGTAATATCTTGACAAATGTATTGTTTAAATCAAAATAAAAACCTACCTAATACTTTTTAACATACTATAATAACTTCTTTTAATATTAAATACGTTTTTATAAGTTTGTATGTACTTTATTATGTTTCTCAGATAGTTATGTAAATAATATTGAAAATATAATCGATATGGTTATAATGATTTCTTATTATAACTGTGATGAAACCAAACATTATACCATCTAATGGCAGCAACGTGAAAGTAAAATTTCTATATTGGCATAATATGAAAATCATGTAAAACTTCTAACATTTCTTAATAATAAAATTTTATTACATTTGCATTGCTTTTTTCGTTTCCAGTGCTACTCATGGTACTTCGCTGCTGTAAATTATGATTACATCAAGGAAGCTCAATATATCAATAAAACTGAGGGTGTTTGGTAGTGGTGGGAACCACTTAATTTTTACCACAATCTCAATTATGAACAGTGTAAAACTTTCACATGCTACAGTAGCAATAAAAAAATATGCTACAGTGTAAAACTCTCACATGCTACAATAAAAATGGTTCCCACCACCTTTCCAAACACCGTATAAATTTCCATCAAATTTGCTAGCTTTCATCCGTTAATATATATTATAATTTTCCTATTTAAAGATTGTTCAGTACCGTCACTCCTTAACATATCAAACTCTATTGCTGGTATACTATTCAAGCACTCCAAATATTTAAATGGAAAGAAGTATTTCTTTATCACATGACAATACCATTACCATAAAACAAATATACCATAGGTGTTAAAATATTTTTCTAATTCATGTATTAATCTCAGTGTTATGTGTAGGATTTCCATTAACATAATTTTCTGACCGAAGCAAAAGATCCTCTATTGAGGATGCCAGATAATTAGATTATGAAAGATAATTAAGTGATGAAATCATTTTCATTACAAAATTTCTAATAATTAATCAAAAGCTAGGCGTAATTCTCTGATTATACCTAATTAAGCTTTCTTTTGCCATAGGTACACATATAGCCAATTATAGAGAATAGAGAAATTGAATGTCCTTTTAGAGAACTAATGTCAATATTTGTCAAATTTAAATAATTAATTAACCTATGAAGACAAATTTAACCCTGTATATAAAAAGTTATTCTAATATATTACCTAAAACGTTTTTCATGATTATTAATGTTATTAATGATCCGACTATAAATGACGTGTATTATGTATGAGTAGTGAAAAATCATTAGAATAAATATGTATTCTACAACTCCTAATTTTTGAAAGAGGAAAATTAGTAAAAACTATAAAAACTACGAAAAAATGGAATAAAATCCAAATTTTGCTTTATAAAGTAACAAATAACAAGATCTTTCAAGATGGTAATTTCCAATGATCATAGAAATTGTTGATTACATTTGAAAAGTGGTAGTATATATTCTAATGACTATGAGAATTGTGTTTTTTCCTTAATGAAGGGGATATTGTATTGTTTTAATGACTATATATTGACAAGGCGTTTGGTATGCAGTAATCCTGAGATGGTACAGATTCCCATGTTTGGTATACAGTAATCTAAGTTTTAGATTCCTGGAAAACTAATTCCCATGGGATTCAGATTACCTCATTTTGGGGTAATATGAAGTTCACCCACAAGGTGATATTCATATTCCTGGGAATCTCAAAACTATAAAAATTTCATCTTTGTTTCCATGATGATGATGATAATAATTATATTATTATTAAATTATTATAATAATATTATTATTATAAATTAATATTTCTATGCAATATAAATATAAAAATTATATTCATATAAAATAATAATTTGATAATAATGATAATAATAACATTAACAATAATAATAAACATATATAATATATTACATATACAATATCTAAATATAATATATATAAATACTATAATAATAAAATAAAATAATGTTGTACTATTATTATAAATTAATATTAATATATGATATACATATAAATATTATATCAATATAAAATTATAATTTAATAATAAGAATAATAATAACAATAATAATAAAAACATAATAATATAACATCAATATGAATAGTATAATATTAATATTAAACTATATAAATACTATTATAATAATTATAAATATAAAATATAGCTAAATATGTTTAATATTTTCTATAACAATATGTTTATTTAATGTTAATATTAATATATTATTAAGAATTGTATTTTTATTATTATTTATATTCATATCAATATATTTTATATTATATACAACATTTTAATATTAATATATTGTTAAATAATAATTCTATGATTATTATAAATTAATATTTTTATATAAGATAAAGAAAGTATTATATTAATATAAAATAATAATTATTTAATAATAATGATAATAATAACATTAATATTCATAGTAATATTAATGTTAAATTATATATAATATTATTTTATTATTTATATTTATATTATTATTATTTAATATTAGTTCTAATATATTATATTGATACATTTAATGGTAATACAATAAATTATTTTATCCATTATACAAGATTCCTATGTATAACCAAACACAGTAATATATTATTCCTAGAAATCTAATAGAAGATTCCCATGTGCAACCAAACGTAATAATCTTAGTTCTTGGGAATCATATTCCTTACAATCATTTTCCCAGAAATATGATTCCTACTGATTACTGCAAACCAAACGTCCCCTGATAGTTATCGGTAATTACTTCATATAGTGACTAATGACTACATTTGAGACAATAAATTTTAGCGATCAATTAAAAATTAAGTATATTAATTATAAATGAGATATGCGTAATTTACATAAAATATGTTTCAATGACTAAGAAATCTAATTATTTAATGACCTAATTATAAGATTATCATGTTTTAATTTTCAAATTATTTATTTACTTATATTTCTGAATGTAGACTATATCATTACAATAGATATAGTTGGTATAAACAAATGAAAAAGTTACATATCAATTTTATTATTCATAAACGTATTAACTAGATATCCAAAATAATAGAAAGAATTAAATTTTTTTAAAAAGGAGAACTGTGTCTATGTATTTGAAAGCAAATGGAAATATAAAGAGGAATGAAAAAATAATTGATTGGCCAAAGAAAAAAGGTTATTGATAGCTTCTAAAATAAGGATTAACCATAGCACAATAGTCAAGGAAATTAATTAAATATTGGCTGTTATCAGAGAATTAAAGGGGATAAAAAAAACACTTGCCTAAGTTTTTTTTTTCTTTTTCATATATAAAGTTGGGTTTTGCATACAATAAATGGGGTAAATATGGCATGTTAAGAAATATGGCATGATTTGACCACTATTAAATTTCTTATTAGATCAGGCCATTTAATTTGTCATGAAATCCAATTGGTCAAAGTATATAATTTTTACTTATTTGATGGGGTACTAAGATTGCTCATTTTTCTCTGTAAGATCTCAAGATTGCTCATATATAGATTCCTTACTAATTCAATCTATTTCGTGAGAAATCCATATATCCTGCAAACATGCCTTTTCTTCCTCATAATCAAGTTGTTTGAATTTTCTTGTTTACAAAAACGAAAATAGAATTTTAAAAAAAAAAACTGCCTCTTTTTCGTATTCTTGAGTGACAAAAGAACTGTTTGTAGTTGTAGGTTTCCCTAAGGAAGAAAAGACAATATCATTTGCGCCTCACGGCACGGGTTCTACAAAAAAATGAGGTGTTTCAACACACTTAAAAACATTAAAAAAACTAAAATAAAAATAGAAAATTGTTAGGAATCTTATATTGGTATCATTTTGTCAATTATTAAATTTGGCTTTGAATTGATTTTCGTTTTTGCAAAGTTTTTAGTAATTGATTGAATCATACGGGTTTACCATTCTTTCATTTCCCATTTGCTATTATTACTTGTTTTGTAGGAAATAAAATTGAGAAACAATCAAGAAATAAATTGTGAAACTATCAATTTGAATTGTTTATCAATAAGAATATAGAAACTAACTGATTTGGTGAGTGTATGTTTAAGGAAAGTTGAAATCATACAACTTACTTGATTTTGTTTGATATCTATTTGCTTTGCTTATTGACAACATACAGTTTACAAGAGTGTTAAAAGCAGGATCCAATGGGTAACAATAAAATCTTGAAAGTCGTGAGCGTAAACAGAATTGCTCCAGCCTTGAAGATTTATTGCCTTTTTTGTTGCAACAAAATGGGCAACAGAATTCAATCAGAAATTACAAAAAAATATTGGCTATTTATACGAAGTCTCACAGTAGTCTATACACGCCTTTATAGTCTTAGAATTGCTAAGAAATCATTTTGTGAATGCCTTAATTTTCTTTATTTTTTTGGGAGAAAATTTTTAGGTTTTCAAGAGAAAACTTAAAGTTGAAGGGATTTTAACGTTAAGTCGAGAGGATTTCGCTGAGTATATTCATTGCATAGTTATGAGTCATGGGCATTATACTTAGAGAGAGTATTAGGTTGAATAAGTCCGATTGATTTATAATTTTGTTTACTTAGTGAAGTGTTTATATGTCTAGACGTGACTTCGTAGATGTAGATTGTTGTCAAACTGCGACATTAACCTCTCGTCTCTATTTTCTGTTTTATGTTTAATACAAACTTATTACATCAAATTTAAACATAAACTTAGTAAAACATTTAACCGGTACTTTCAAAAAAAAGATCCACATAGAATGTAAGTATGAAAAGTAATTGCGTTGTCATCACTAACTAGCAACCAAAAAAATACGTTGTCATCACTCAAAAACTTGTCAGATTTATTAATAATTTATGGCCTTTTTTGCGTAATGATCCGATGACTTTACATGCATTATAAGACTATGAACCATTACATATTGTTAGTCCGATGACTTTTCAAAATAATAATATTAAAAAAAAAGAATCAGATAGCATAAATCCATATTGTTCTTCCGTTCCTTTTTTTCTGGTCCATTTTATTTAATTTAATAGCATAAATCCATATTGTTCTTCTATTCTTTTTTCTAGCCCCTGTAATTTAATTAATTTATTTTTTAATTTCTACTTTTTCTTACCCGATGTGGCCCAGTGGCCCCCGCTCTGGCGTGTCTTTATCCTTTACTTTTGATGAGCACCGGTCTCCGGTGGTGTGCGTCGCCATATTAACATTTCAAAGTGAAAAGTCCTTTTTGGCTCAGTTTTTTTTAATGGTTTCTTTCTTTCTCTCCCTTTTTTTTTTGGGTAAGTTTTGTAACGCCGTATATGGGAAAGGTTTACACACATATTGATCTCTTGTCTGATCATTTTTTTTACAATTTTAACTTCATCAAGTAATTTTCTCATATTCTTTTAAGACAGAATTTTGAGGGGAGAAAAAAAAATTGCCAGCAGTTAAAGCCGTAGTAGTTTAGACAGTATTTTTAGGGACTATATATACATATATATATATATATATATACATATACACACACACGTATACGACTATTCTTATTGTGTTTTAAATAGTTATTCATCGCAAGATCGATCTTCATGATATTGTACTAATAGAAAACATGGTTTTTAGAAGATCGTAATTCTGTAATCCAATCCCTTGACTTTTACATTAGGGACGGAGTAATCGGCAATTTTCTAAAAAAGATAGGGTCACTTTGAAATTAAATGGCTGAGATTTTAATTCAATTTAATTTGATGAAAGAGCATGTGTTTTGCATGCATTATATAATGATATTTATTTAACAAATAATTATTGATCGCAGATGTATAATTACTTTGTGTATGCTTAAGTTAATTAATTAGACTTTAGAGCCCAAATTAGCCTTCTACCAACCGAATTATCTATCTAAATATTGACTATTATGTTTAATGGCGACATGAAACACGCATATAGATAGAGATTATTTAAAAAAAAAAAAAAAAAATTCTTAAGGCAACTAATATATTATAGAGCATCTTTAATACTTGGTCATAAGTTTAGCACCATGTGTAAGATATGTCAAAATTTGACATGTAATTGCTGTTGACCGACATCTTGAAATTTTTTTAAGTATTATAACATTGTTGTTCTCAAATTATTTTAAGATTAAAAAGGTTACATTCATTACAAGTTTTAAATAGTAATAATTATAACTTTATAGTAGTAAATATTTGATTAATAACAAAAATTGTCCTTTAACTATAGCCCCTGTAATAGTGTGCCCCTCAAATTTCAAATGTAATATGCATTTCTACCGAATTCTATGAATAGTAACCAAAAAAACCTTTTTAAGACTTTTAATAAAACTTGATACATAATTAAGATTTGGTTGGTAATAATATAAGAGTATTTTGGTAACTGTTGGGGTGCAATTTAGTGAGGCCCAAATTGCTAGGAGGCCCGTGCGGCCCAATGTTGGTACGAGTCGGATAGGTCGAGTAAAATCTGCTGAGTGAGGCCCAATCGAATTGACGGTTTATATTGTTCATTTGATTCGATAGTCTTGCATGATTTGAGTCGTTCTACTCTCATTGAAGATAATTTGCACTCGTTTTCACATCTTCGTTCGACTGGGTCGATCATCTCGAGCTAACAGTTAACTGCACAAACAGGCGGTTGTAGCACGTTTGGTCATGGACCGAAACGCAGGGGAGGTGTGATTCTTGCAGCCTATCACCGATCGACATGTGTCCCACTATTGCGGTTACTTATGGTGCTCTATCCCATTCCACTAGACGATTGAGAGCTACTATCGTTCCTCATCTTCTATAAAAAGGGAAGGCTGTTTTTTTGTGCATGATACAAAAAAAGAGAATACTAAAACCCTGCCAAATTGCTTTCACATTTCTTTTCTTGTAATCTGTACTTAAGGAAATCATAGTGAATTATAGTGGACGTAGCTCTTCATTAACAGAGTGAACCACTATAAATCCTCTGTGTCATTCTTATTGCAGTTTTACTTTGTTCGTTTCACTTTAATCAAGCAAGTAAATTTAAGTTTATATATTCATTCAATGGTGATTTAAGGGCCCAAGTTCTTAAATAACTCAATCCAGAATCCTAACATTTGATTGTAGATTCACCGTCTACAGTTTGGCGTCCACCGTGGGGCCTTCAAGTCGTCAACTCTAGGATCTTGGACTCGAATTCAAATGGCAGACAACATCGACAACCAGTATACTTTAGAGACCACAGTGGAAGAGACTGAATTAATCCCTTAGCACAACCAGTAAATGGAAGCCTTTACAGCAGAAGTCGAGGCACTTAAAAAGATGCTCTAGGAGCAAATGGCTTGTTCTTAGGAGGGTGACAGAAGGATGAAGCAACTCAGCAGTGAGAATTTGGGTTTGAGAAGCCAAATTGGTTATCAAAACTCCTAGATAGCTTCACAATCGTACTATTATCCATACTATGGATATTCGACTGTCCCAGTGTCATCAATAGTGTAGTGGCAGTCACAAATGCTGCAGACAGGAACCCGACGGCCTTACAGCCTAATCGGGAGGATGCAGCCCTTGTACACGCCTTCAACTCCAGCACCAGTAACAACACCAGTAGCTTTTACCACCAAAACCACCCCCACAATGACAACTACTACGACGAGTACTCGCATGGAATTCAACCGAAATGATGATACGATTGAAAGAAATGCAAGGTTAAAATCGACCGCTCGGTCAAAAGAAACACTAGTTGTCACTTCGTTGACCCCTGAGTCAGTCCATTTGATGATGAGAGAAATGCTCGAACAAAATTCCAAGCTCGTAGAAGAGAGAATCGATCAGATGGTTTCCAAAGCCACAAGCAAGACCCTGGCATTGGATGACATCTTAAAAACATTCGAGATACCCCACTCACAAAGAGAATCACTTTGGTCATATAGTCAAAGTATTTAAACCTCGTGTTTGCTCGATTTGATGGAACCTCAAACCCAAAAGACCACTTACTGTAGTACAAAAATGTAGTCAGAGCTACCAGTATCCGCGATTCGATTCTTGATGAAATGATGTGCAAGCTGTTCGCGCAGTCGCTCAAAGGCCCGGCGCTTCGATGATTCTGCAACTTGCCAACTGGATCGATCGATAGCTTCAAAGAATTGGCAGACTCGTTTATTAAGGCGTACTCGGTGCATATCAAGACTGGGAAGACGACCAAAGATTTGTGGTCCATCGTTCAAAGCCCAAGCAAGTCGTTAGGAGCTTATATCAAAAGATTCAGCAAAGCACTGTCAGAAATTTTCGATTTAGAGGATGGAACAGCACGAGGAAGCACTGAAGAATGGACTTTTGCACAAGTCTTCTTTTAAAAACAACATTTGCTCTGACTATCCACACACTATCCAGGAAGCCCTCAATAGAGCAAAGGGATGGATCGACCTAGAAGAGGAAAACGAAAGGTGTGAACGAGAGCTAGCGAGAACAAGAGATCAGAGTAAGTGGAATCGCAATCAAAAGTTATGTCTAGATAGAAGGGGACGAACTAGAACACCACCTAAGAGGGAGTGGAGGCAGAAGGAAGATAGATCACCATCATCCACAAAACCGTTGTCAACCCCGCAATACGCCCTCAGCATATCGCCATCCGAACTAGTTGCTCAAAGGAGAAGATTATATTCGATGGTTGGGCAAAATGGCACCAAGCCGTTCATGCGACTAGTCAAAATATTGAGAGTTTCATTGAGATACGGGGCACTTGACAGTCGACTACAAAGCTTTGTGATCCAAAATAGTAGAGCTTCTCAAAAAAGGGCACTTGAGAGAATACCTCTCTAAAAGGGGGAGGAAAATATATGGGCTCGATAAGGAGCGAAAAGGATGAAGAGATAGCCAAGCCAATGAAAAGACACCATCACCACCACCGGTCAAGAAAATAATCAAAGCCATTTATGGAGGCTCAGTTTTCAACAGCGATTCCATCAATCAGATGAAGGCCCATAAAAGGAAAGCGAATCAAGCGAACGTCAGTTTGATTCATAGCAAACACTGCGAGCATGTAATTTTGTTTCGCAGCGATGAGGCGTTTGGTCTGGATGCCCCGCGTGACGATGCACTTGTTATTAGACTCAACATTGCGAATTACGAGGTTAGTAGAATACTAGTTGACAATGGAAGCTCATCCAACATCTTGTTCCTTTCAACGCTGAAAGAGATGGAAATCGACGAGGAGGAAATCGAGAAATCCCCGATGTCATTAGTAGGTTTCAATGGAAAGGTGACAACAGCCATTGAAAGAGTCAAGCTTACCGTGTATGCAGTAGGGGAGAACAAGCTGACTAGCTTCCTAGTCATGGATTGCCCATCTGGGTATAACATCATTCTAGGGCAGCCTTGGATACATTCCATGAAGGCAATCCCTTTGACGTACCACCAACCAAAAAGGTTTCTGATGAAGCAAGGAATTCGGGAGATTCGAGGAAGCTATGAGGTAGCTAGAAGCTGCTATGTCATAGCTATGAAGCAGAAAAAAGCTTTATAGCAATTACAGACAATCCGCCAGAACGAGGCGAACAACCAAAGCTGCATCGAATCAGTTCTAGAACAGCTTGACGAAGTCCAAATCGACCCACAAGATGAAAGGCGTATAGTGAAAACCAGGTCATAGCTCGATGAGGGTATAAAATCCTAAATTGTTGATTTTCTTAAAGCTAACGCTAATTGTTTTGTATGGTCCCACATAAATATGCCTAGAATCGACCCGAGCATAATCTCTCATCGACTAAACGTTGATCCAGACCACAAACCAGTCCGATAGAAGAGGGCGAAGCTTGGAATCGAACGGAACAACGTTGTCAAAGATGAAGTGAGGAGATTACTTAAGGCCGGCTTTATACGCCCTGTCCAGCATCTCGATTGGCTCGCCAATGTGGTAATTGTAAGGAAAAAGAATGGGAAGTGGTGCATGTGCATCGATTTCACTGACCTGAACAAAGCTTGCCCAAAAGACAGCTACCCATTGGCGCATATCGATCGACTCGTTGACGCAACAGCTGGACATGAGATTCTAAGTTTTCTCGATGCATTATCTGGCTACAACCAAATCCTTCTACATCCTAAAGACCAGGAGAAGATGGCTTTTATAACAAAGCAAAGGATCTTTTGCTTCAAGGTCATGCCCTTTGGATTAAAGAACGAGGGAGCAACTTACTAATGACATGTCAATATGATGCTCGAGCAATAGATTGGTAAGAACATGGAGGTTTACACCGATGACATGTTGGTCAAGTCTTTGTAGGCTCATCTCCATGTCCAGCATTTGCAAGAATGCTTTGACGTTCTTCAAAAATATGGCATGAGGCTGAATCCAGAGAAGTGCACTTTCGGAGTGGTGAGTGGCATGTTCTTGGGGTATCTCATCACGAAGCATGGAATTGAGGCAAATCCTAATTAGATTAAAGCGTTTCAGTTGATGCCTTCACTACGAACCAAACGAGAAATTCAAAGGCTAACTGGTTGAATAGCTACACTAAGTCGATTCATTGCCAGAAGCTTTGACAAATGGCTTCCTTTTTTTCAGCTGCTCAAAAAGAACACGAAGTTCGAGTGGAACAAACAATGCAAATCACCTTTCCAAGAATTGAAAAGGTACTTGACGAATCCATCAATCCTGTCAAAACCAAAAGAAGGGGAACCACTCTACCTATACTTGGCAGTTTTAGAGATGACAATGAGTTCGGCCCTTGTCCGAGAAGAAGATGCAGTCCAGAAACCAGTCTTCTTTGTGAGCCATACAATGTTGGACGCTGAAACGAGATACTCTGTTGTTGAAAAGCTCATGCTTGCACTCGTTATGTTGGCTCTAGAACTCCGTCCATACTTTAAGCTCATACTATTGTGGTATAGTCGTCGTACCCGATGAGAGCAATTTTGCACAAGCCAGACATCTTCGGAAGAATGACAAAATGGGCAGTTAAGCTGACAGAGTTTGATATCGAGTACAGACTTCGAACAGCATTGAAGGCTCAGGTGCTCGTGGATTCTATCGCAAAATTGACACTCAAGCCTGAAGGACTTGGAACAGAGACATGGATTGTGTAGGTCGACAGATCGAGCAATGAGAAGGGGTCTGGAATAGGAGTGGTTTTGAAGTCCCTAACTGGCGAAGAAATCGAGTAGAGTTTTTGATTGGGTTTTAGAGCTACTAACAACGAAGCCAAATATGAGGCTATGATTATTGGTATAAGGCTTGCTACTGCATTGGAGGCTGCTAGACTTGTGGTGGAAAATGACTCCACATTAGTTGTTAACCAAGTGAATGGAGAATTCGAAGCGCGAGATGAGAAGATGCTCCTATATCAAAATCTCGTCTCCAAGCTCAAGCCCCAATTCGATCAGTTTGAGATAAAACATGTACCACAAGAATAGAAGTCAAGAGCGGATGCACTTGCAAATTTGGGATCGTCGGTCAAAGCAGCAAAAGGAGAGCAATCCCTTTAGAACGAATTGATTGCTCGAGTGTTATGCCAGTCAAAGAGACAATTTATGTTGACCCAAGGGACGATTAGAGGACACCTATTCAAATGTATATCTGTGATGGCAAGATTCCTAAAGACAAGCAGATTGCTAGAAAGATCAGAGTACAAGCTACAAGATACTGTTTGATCGACAAAAACTCTATAGGCGTTCTTTTATGGGACCCTATCTTAGATGTCTTGGGGAAGACGTGGTCGAAAAAGTCATCCGAGAAGTTCACGAGGGATCGTGTGGAAATCATTCAGGTGGGAAGTCACTGTGCAACAAGGTTAAGAGACAAGGATTCTACTGGCCAACAATGCAAGGCGATTGTGATGACTTCACTCACAAATACGACAACTGCCGGAGGCATGCTCCCATTATGCACCAACCAGCAGAAGAGCTTTCTTTGGTCAGTTCGCCATATCTCTTTATGAAATACTCGATGGATGTAGTAGGACTTTTTCCTCCTACACCTGGACAAGTCAAGTATTTTCTCATCCTCACCGATTATTTCTCCAAATGGGTTGAAGCCGAAGCATTTGTAGACGTTAAAGAGTGAGATGTCACAAGATTCATTTTGAGAAATATCATCTGTCGGTTCAGAGTTTCGAGGGAGATTGTCACTGACAACGGCTCCTAATTCATCTCCGCGTCCTTCAAGAAGTTCTATTGCGATTGGGACATCATTCTAAGCTTTTCAACACCAAGGTACCCGCAAGGAAACGACCAAGCAGAAGCAACGAATAAGACGATCGTGAAGAACATAAAAAGGAAACTTGAGGCAAGAAAAGGACGTTGGGTCGTGGAACTCCCGATGGTGCTACGGGCATATCGAATGACTCCGAGAAGGGCAACAGACGAATCCCCTTTTTTGCTCGTATACAGAACAGAAGCCGTTATTCCTGCTGAGATAATCGCTCGAGATCTTTGAATCGATTATTCTCTTCTGACCGAAGCAAGAAATGATAAGATGATGCAGGATGCACTGGACTTGATAGACGAAAAAGGGACACCGTTTTTTATCATTTAGGTTGCTACCAACAAGCTGCCGCTAGATATTACAACCGAAAGGTCAAGGTCAGAAAGTTCTAGGAAGGAGAGTTCATGCTCAGAAAAGTCTTTCAGAATACGAAAGAAGCTAACATTGGAAAATTGGCGACAAATTGGGAAAGGCCTTATCGAATAAGGTCAGTTATTCGAGACAAAGTATACAAGTTGGAAACGCTAGATGGATCCCTCATTACCAAGAGCTAGAACGCGAATCATTTGAGGAAGTACTATATGTAGTATTCATTTTATTTTGTGTAATTGACCTACGTTTGGCTTGATCCCCATATATGGGGTACGTAGGTAGTTCGTATGTTATATAAACGAGCACAACCACTTTATTAATTAAACTTTTATTTCATCAAGTTAATTGACAAGTTTCTTCCTCAGGAAACGTGGCTAAGCTTTCTTATCAACTTCAGACTCGACCAGCTCGATCTGAACTCTTGAATTGCCATCTTCATGGCTCAACCTCAGACTCAACAAGCTCGATCCAAACTCTTGACGTCGCCATCTTCATGGCTCAACCTCAGACTCGACCAGCTCGATCCAAACTCTTGATGTCACTATCTTCATGGCCCAACTGCGGATCCGACTAGCTCAATCCATACGATTAATCTTGCCATCATGGCCCAACTGTGGATTCGATCAACTCCATCTGTATGCTTACTCTCGACATCTTCATAGACCAACTGCGGATCTAACTAGCTCGATCCGTATGCTCTCAATCCGTTTATTCTGTGGCCATCATGGCTCATTTATGAATTTGGCCTGTTTGATTAAAATGTCTTGCCCTGTCATAATCGTGGTATCAGACTCGATCAATTTGATCTAAACCCGCACTTGTGAAGTAAATAATATTACCATCCTCTTTGCGTTAACATGGTTCGATCAACTAGTTTGATATACGCCGTGATATGGGTATGGTTAATCAATTTTGATTCATAAGCATCCACACAATTTTCACTGTCATGGTATCTTTTCGCAAGATGATCAAATTTAACATTCTAGTAACGCGATGGCCTCTTTGTTAAAACTGGCTAAACGTTTGATCGCTACAACATGTTACAAGAAATCAAATTAATGAAATTTGATATTAAACTTCATTTGAAAAGGGAAAGCTGCTTGATATAGATTAAGCAAAGAAACACAAATTAAACTTTTTTCAAGCTTATCTTTCAATAGGTTGAACATTTTCGCCATTGGTTGGCTCGACAATTGGAGGTTCAAAGACCTCGTCTGTTGGAATTGACGAGGCATCGGGCTCAGGGGCAAAGGGCTCGACAGGGACTTCTTGACTGGTCGGTTAGCCTTGGACATTCTAGTCGTCCATCGATAACAATTCTTGAAGGTCCTTGATCTCTTCGTCAATTGTTTTGACGCTCAGTTAACCTAACTTGAATTATAACAAGCCCTCTAGTCGTGTCTTGAAGGAAGAAGTGCTGTGGACCTCGAGTAGTTGCTCCTTAATTTCTTCGATGTCCTTGTCATTTGCGGTCATTGTCTTCTTCAGGTTGTCGACTTTTTCTTCAGAAAGACAAAGGCTGCTAGACAAGTTCAGTACCTTCTTGTTCGACCTGTTCAATGCATCAGCCACATCATTGAGTTCCTTTTGTTTGTTGTCCCTCTTAGCTTTCATTTTCTTCAACTCTTCTTCAAGCTCTCTACATCTCAGTACCTCTTGCTCATATTTGTGAGCAGCCTTGTTCGTAAACAGATTATGAAGCAGAAGACCCTACATGATGGAATTTCAATAGGTGCGATGCTATCGGAGCCAAAAGGTTTAACGTGCTTGAGATTTACCTGTCTCAATGCTACGGCTGATTCGTTGTAGAACCAAGCGAACAGCTTCCCACCAAGAAGCTCCTCGTCTTTGTTGAAGTAAAAGTTTATGGCCGCTCTTGTCGCCGCCTCCCTATCATGCATGACACTAACATCTATTAGGACGTCATGGGTCTTCTCCGGAACACTCTGTTCTGTATCCCTGGTTAAAGTTGAAGTTCCAGTGGTTTTTCTTTTCTTAGATGATGGGGGCTATATGTTGAAAGGGGGAGGTGGAGGAAGATTTGATGAAGTGGTTGGAGGAGTAACTTTTTTTTGTACTGATGGTTCGCCAGTTTCACTCCTCTTTTTCTTTGTCGCTTTGTCCGCATGCCTCTTCTTTTGCATCTCTTCTACTGAGGGCAGTCTTACCTTTATGGTTGACAATGTGGCTTTTGCAAGATGAATGTCCTCGTCAGATAGTGGTGTAATATATTTTGATGGGCCGTACAGCCGCTGAAGTGCAACGCGGCATACAAAGACCCAATCGACTCGTTTCAAAAATTAAATAGGAATACCTGTAGGGATTTCTTTAAATCGCTTCCAAATTAGAGACCTCCAGAGTCGATCGACTTATGAGATCTCTGCCCAAGTCCGTCCGTTAAGAGCTAGTAATGCTTCAAACCTCGCTTGGAACCTTTCACCGATGGGAGTCGGATGATTCAATTCGTAATCTGCAAGGAAAGAGATTGCTTATTAGTTGAAATTACTGCTTGAAATATAAGAAGTAATGATACTTACCAACATGACCAAAAGCGAATGGAAAAGGAAATCAAGTATTTAGTTCAAAGGAGTTACGGTTGATAGACATAAAAAAGTATTGCTCCTCCTAGTGCCTATCAGCATTTACAAACTCTGTTATGAGCTGCTTTGACTGCCTATATACAAAGTAGAAATGTCCCAAATTTTTGCTGTTTGGCTTCAGGTAATAGCACCTGAGGAAATCGTATATGTCGAAATCGATTCCAGCCTCCTCTATCAAGACCATGAGAGCTATGAGCAGTCGGACCCCATTCGGCATAAGTTAAGTCATGGAAATGTAGAAGTGGCCAATGATATCAATCATAAATTTTAGGATTTGGCAATCGAAGGCCAAGTTCAAACCATTTAGTGTATACACAAAACCAGTTATCGTTTTATGTATCGGCTCGCTCACCAGGATAAGGTAAACGTATTTCAACCATGCTTGGGATTTTGTACTTCGATCTGATCGTTTGTAAATCCCATTCTGTTAAAACTGACTCTGGATTCTTTGTGAAAAATGGCACCCCTTTGGTAGGAGAAATGTACTTCCTCCTTTCGAGCCGTTCGATATCTTCGATAGTCTTCAAGGGTCTCGCTGGCTGGTTTTGTTCTACTCCTTGGTTCGTCGCCTCTCCGCTGGTCTCGGCTCTAGTCATTCTAGCGCTCGATTCCATCATGTTTTGTTGGTAAATCATTTCATCTACTTCTCTTTCGTCACTACTTGACCAGGGATCTTCGATGCTGCTTGAGCTCGAATCGATGATAACTACCTTCGACATTTCTATGGAAACAAGACTATCAAAGGGAAACCAGGAATTTGAAAAAGCTGAAGAATCCTAAAACTTGGAAGGCTTCAACTGTTCTTAAGTAGTCTAGGGTCGTGACAGCAAAACAAGTCATGTAGTCACTGATTTTCTCAGGAAATGAAGCGTGTTTGGTATCAAAATGCTCAGAATTGGAAGAAAAACAAGATTACGGAAAGAAAACCACAAGAAAATTAAAAGAATAGAAGAAAATCTTGCCTAAAAATCCTGGAGAAACTGAGGAAAACAGGAGGAAAATCGCCTTGAGTTCGAAGAGAGAGAAATAAAATGAAGAGGTGAGAGAACATGAGAGTTATATACTACCTGAGGATTTTTGATCGACAGCTAGAATCGATTCAAAGCAATCTGATCCAAGGGTTGGGGTCGTCTTTTTCGAGTTCCTGCTCAAACCGAGGCAGTGTCCTTTAAAATCAGACTCGTGCGTCAGTGTTGTAGTGATATTTTAGGGGCTGTCAATCGCGTGATGACATGTGTTGTAGGTAATTAAGTGTCGCGATTTCCCAATGAAAGGAAATGATTCAAGTACTGATGCAAGATATCAATCAAAGGCACGTGCCATCAGATTTGGGCCTGAACTTCATTCACTCATGTAGTCCATTACATCGACTAAGGAGTGAGGGGCTATCTGTTGGGGTGCAATTTAGTGAGGCCCAAATTGCTAGCAGGCCCATGCGGCCCAATGTTGGCACGAGTCGGATAAGTCGAGTAAAATCTACTGAGTGAAGCCTAATCGAATTGACGGTTCATATTGTTCATTTGATTCGATCATCTTGCGTGATTTGAGTCGTTCTACTCTTGTTGAAGATAATTCGCACTTGTTTTCACGTCTTCGTTCGACTAGGTCGATCGTCTAGAGTTGACAGTTAACTGCACGAACAGGCGGTTGTAGCACGTCTAGTCATGGACCGAAATACGGGGGAGGCATGATTTTTGCAGCCTATCACCAATAGACACGTGTCCCACTATTGCGGTCACTTATGGTGTTCTATCCCACTCCGCCAGACGGTTGGGAGCCACTATCCTTCCTCATCTTCTATATAAGGGGAAGGCTATTTTTTTTGTGCGGGATACAGAAAAAGAGAATACTGAAACCCTGCCAAATTGCCTTCACATTTCTTTTCTTGTAATCTGTACTCAAGGAAATCATAGTGAATTACAATGAACGTAGCTCTTCATTAACAGAGTGAACTACTATAAATCCTCTATGTCATTCTTATTGCAGTTTTACTTTGTTCATTTCACTTTAATCAAGCAAGTAAATTCAAGTTTATAGATCCATTCAATGGTGATTTGAGGGCCCAAGTTCCTAAGTAACTCAATCAAAAATCCTAGCGTTTGATTGTAGATTCACTGTCTACAGTAACTCTATCATGTATAAAGCTAATTTGAATTTAAAAATTTGATATAATTTAATTTTAATTGTTGAAAACATAAACAAAAAAACCTTTAAAAAATTTTTAAAACAAATAATCTCTTTTTTTCATGTGACTGTATCAGGGGTCAGCTAACAGTCTAACGGTTCACTAAATCGTTCAACAACCCCATTATTCGTGTAATATTGTGTCGTATAATTTAAAGAGTTTTCTTCTTAATATTTCATAACCAAGGGAAGAATATATTATGTTAAAGTTTAAGGAGAAATAAATCTTATGTTTTAAAGTTTTGAAGACATAATGTTACAAAGATTATAGTTGACAGAGAATTTTTTTAATTAATTCTAAACACTTTGATATATCATTGTGATGGATGAGAAACTCGTGCTTGCTTTTATTAAGCCTGTTGAGGTGTTGAGATCCTCGGCCAAAGCCTACAGGCACCTCAAACGTATTACCAGGGAGGCTGCTCGGGGAGCCTCCACTCAGATTTGCCTCCTGCGGGGGGAGTGTGTCCCCTAGGAGTCGAACCCATAGTCTCTTAAATAAGAGGGTCTTAGGGTCTTAGGTGGGAATGAGCCTGTCCTTATAATACAATAAATGCATCATATTTATAGGCTACCATTTGGACAGGGTGCCAAGTGGGTTTTGCCCATAACCCAAGTGTCATATCAAGACGTATCAGGCAGTAGGTGACAAGTGTCACGTCCCTCCGTCGATGGATTGACTTCCATCGGACGATGAGTTATTTGCCGTTTGTTGGCCTGTGGTGGCGAATAACAGTCCACTTTGTGAATGAGAATAATCCGACCCGAGCTGGTGTAGAGCCCAAGGTGGCAGCATGCTGGGGTGTAGCCCTGGGGTCCTGAAAAGCACCTCGGACGCAACGCACGTTGTTGTCGGGGTCGGTAGTTTATTCCTTAGTAGCTCAACCTAGCTGTTTAGCCGACCACCCGAAGTTTGTCTCCTCGACGGTGGCACCGAGCTCACTCTCAACAAATCCCATTTATCCTTGTCATAAAGTACCCTTTCTCTTATTGATCCTAATTTGGAAGCTATTTCAGCTACTCCACTGATATTTTTTTATGTTAAAGTTTTACTCGCGTTCTAACGTGGGAAAGAAAAATAAAGAAAAAAAAAACTACATAGCCAAAAACGTGAACCTCATCTGCAAATATGGGTGTGATTGAATACATTTTTGTGGATTGTAGTCATATGGTCACTGCGAAAGGATCAAGAATGACGCGCACAAATTAAAAAAATGACATATGGCGTAATGAATGAATTAGTAACATAAGTTTGTTAGCATAATTATAGCACCCGACATAGTTTTATCCATGATATCTTATTGCTTGATGATTACAATAATGCTTGAACATGTGAACAACATATATGAAAAATGCACTTGACAAATAAATTAATACATCGTCACCACCCACTACAAGAATGCGGACTTTTAACTACAAAAATTTTGCTATAAAAAATATTTAGTGGAGAAAAGATTCTTTTTGCCACCACATTTTGGTAGTTGAAAGTCATAGAACAAAATAAAATGTCTGCTACCAAATTTGATAGTGAAATCGGACGTTTTTACTATTAAATTTTTATTTGGTAAGAAAAAATAAAGCGCTGAACCAATTTGGGTTTAGTGCCAAGAAATTTTTGCTACAAATACAAATGTAGTAATAGAAAATATGCTTTTCTTACCAAAAATTTGGTCCCAAAAGCATGCTTTTGCTACCAAGATACATTTGGTAGCTGAAAATATGGTGCAAAGCCAAAATGGTTTGACACCAAGGACTTTTGCTGAGTACAAATTTGGTAGCAAAAAGTATGATTTTCGCTGTTAAATATTTGGTCTTAAAAACATGTCTTTTGCTACCAAAATACATTTGGTAACCGAAAGTATGGCGTCAAGCCAAAATGGTTTGTCACTAAGGACTTTTTGCTAAAAACAAATTTTGTAGCAAAAGTGTGCTTTTGCTTTCTTTTGCTACCAAAAGGTGTTTGGTAGCCTAAGATATGCCGCCAAGTCAAAATGGTTGCCACTAAAGACTTTTTGCTACGAAAATAAATTTGGTAGCAAAAAGTATATTTTCGTTACAAAATATTTGGTCTCAAAAGCATGCATTTTGCTACCAAAATACCTTTATAGCCGAAAATATGACGTAAAGCCAAAATAGTTTGGTACCAAAGACTTTTTGCTACCAATACAAATTTGGTAGCAAAAAGTACGTTGTCATTACCAAATATTTAGTCTCAAAAACATTCCTTTTGCTACTAATATACGTTTGGTTGCTGAAAATATGACTCAAAGCCAAAATAGTTTGGCACCAAAGACTTTTTGCTACCGATACAAAATTGGTACCAAATGATCATTTAGTAACGAAATGAGACTTTTGCTACCAAATTTGAGTGTAAAAAAGCACTCTCTAATACAACGTCAGTTTAATGCTAAATTTGTTATATGTTAAACTTTGTGACACATTTGCCTCAAAGTTAACAAATTTAGTATTGATTCTTTTTGGTTGGTAGATTGATTTTTTTTTAATATTTATAATATTTTTACTTTTTTAGTATTTTAATGTTAAAAGTTTACTTTAGAAGAAACGACAATTTAAATGGCATTATGTATTATAGCATAAA
Organism: Artocarpus heterophyllus; assembly: GCA_025403435.1. Classification (NCBI taxonomy): domain Eukaryota; kingdom Viridiplantae; phylum Streptophyta; class Magnoliopsida; order Rosales; family Moraceae; genus Artocarpus; species Artocarpus heterophyllus. Next base: position 18,169,281 of record CM046347.1, on the reverse strand, counting down.
ATAAAATAACACATCAAATATACTATTTCTATAGTTTTTGATGGCAAATATAAAATTAACATTAGCATTTACATAGGAGCATTTTAAAAGTTCACTTTACGAGTTTTAAGGGATGACATTTTATATAGCATTATAAATTAGAGCATAACACATCAAACATGCTAAGTCTACACTTTTTGATGACAAATATGCAATTAACATTTACATTTACATTAAAGATGATCTAATAAGGAATAATTTTATGTGAAGTCTGGTTATCATGACATCATGGCCGTCCAATGTATGACTGTTTCATTTTCTTGCTATAACTCTTATCAATCTAGATTTTCCCTTCTTTCTTCTCACAGAAAACCAAAAATCAAAGGTTACACAAAAGAAAAAAGAACAATAAATTTCAAGAAAATAATTAGGAGAATTAAAATTGTGGCACACTTGTCACGGATTTGTGGTATTAGTAATACTATTACTACCCATTTGCCCCACTTCCAACGGCTAACGGCTTAGATCTATTTTATAATTGGGTTATATATATATTGGACCATAAGTGAGATATGTATGTTGATGCCAAAAAGTCTTCCGCAATTAATGAGATATGTATATTAACTATTTATGTTGACCTTGCTTAAATGTCAAAAAAATGTACCCTTAAAACAAAAAAGAAAAACTATTTTTAGCCCTTGAGGCTATGACCCGGGCCCTTCACATGGGGTGGCTCAACCCATGTGAGGGTTCCGGGTCATAGTCCAACAGGGCTATTTAGAATTGCTCTAAAAAAAAACGCCAGAAAAGAAAGAACGTAAATACTTTGCATACAATTTCAAGCTGTTTATCCAAGTAGTGTTTTCATACAGAGAGAAAGATGGAGAAGGTGGCCTTTTCATTTGTGGAAGACCGACCCTATATAGGAGGATGATTCCAGGTTACTTCCCGGGGATTGAGTGGTACTGCGCCGGCGACGAGAAGCGGCTGATCAAAGGACAGTGTACGGACGGATAATTTCGCCTCACGGAAGGCGACATGCCATAGCTCAAGAAGAAGGCATAAAAGTGGGATAATACGTTATGTCGTTTTTCATTTACTTCCTTTGGATTGTTTCGGTTACTTGCCAATACAAGTGACGGCAGATTACTATTACCTTTCATCTCATCTTGACCGTCCAACACAAAGTCAATGGCACAAATAACACGAGAGAGCCATACTGATCACGGCAGAATGGAAGAATTACCCAATTTATATTTTGTCGGATATACACTGACTTATCATCTATGAATGTGCCTTGCTAATTAATAGATATATGTATATGTATATGTGTATATAAACACATATGATGTATAGTATATGCTGTAATATTGTAATTTAATTGTTAATATATAATTACAAATTAACTGGATGTTTTTAAAACATATTTTAGACAAAGAAAGAAAGTTGGTGATATCTACATATTGTTTAAAAAAAAAAAATTGCATGATTGCATAAAAAATAGTCTAGTCAATTTTTTGCTACCAAATTAGCATTTGATAGCAAATTTACGAATTTGGTTTCCAAAATTTGGTAGCTAAATTAGTTATTTTGCTACCAAAATAGTGTTGGTTGCTAAAAGACTCATTTCGCTACCAAATAATCATTTGGTAGCAAAATGTCTTTGAGTTGTACTTTTTGAAATTTTGCTTGTCTTTTTTTATTGTTCATTTTCATGACTAAGTGAAGACAACATATTTATTTTTAGGGAGATAGATGTTTTACATGCTATTAATTTATATTTTATTTGATACACACTTACGTATCCTTTACAAAACATATGCCTCACTAACTATGTATTTATATGTATATGATGTATGGTGTATGCTGTGATATTGCAATTTAATTAACTCCCGTAACTGCCAAAAAAACATTTTAGTTTAATTCTTAAATATATAATTATAAATTAAGTAGATATTGTTTAAAACATATTTTAGACAAAAAAGAAAAGAAAAAGTAATATCTATTTATTTTTTAAAAGAAAATTGCATGGTTGCATAAAAAATAGTTTGGTCAATTTTTTTGCTGCTGTTGAGGCTTGGCCTCAGCCTTCCGGGGTGGTCGGACCATGCCCCGGGGCTCCCGAGCTGGACGGATCCGAGCTGGGGCACACTTAACGAATTGTGAGTTTGTCCCCCTTAGTTTTACGAATTGTGAGTTTGTCCCGCTTAGTTTTATCCAAGGGAGCGCGTCCCCCAGGAGTTGAACCCATGACCTCTTGTGTATAAGAGGCCTTAAGGTGTCTCCCAGGTACCCATCTTGCTGATCTAGCGCCCCCCAGCTCGGGAGCCCCAGGGCATGGTCCGACCACCCCGGAAGGCTGAGGCCAAGCCTCAACATTAAACGCGCGTTTTATGTTGGTCCGACCACCTCGGAAGGTTGAGGCCAAGCCTCAACATTAAACGCACCTTAAGGCCTCTTATACACAAGAGGTCACAGGTTCAACTCCTGGGAGACGCGCTCCCTTGGATAAAACTAAGGGGGACAAACTCACAATTCGTTAAGCGTGCCCCGGCTCGGATCCGTCCAGCTCGGGAGCCCCGGGGCATGGTCTGACCACCCCGGAAGGCTGAGGCCAAGCCTCAACAGCTGCCAAATGAGAATTTGGTAGCAAATTATGAATTCGGCTATCAAAATTTAGTAGCTAAATTAGCCATTTTGCTACCAAAATATTTTTTTAGTAGCAAAAAATCTCGTTTCGTCATTTGGTAACAAAATGTCTTTTAAGTTGTACTTTTTGAATTTTTGTTTGTCTTTTTTTATTATTGTTTATCTTTATGACTAAGTGAAGACAACCCATTTAGTAAATATTAGACACCTAGTTTGGCTAATAAATATTGGTAGCAAATGACCTTTTTTAAAAATTACACGTTCTAATTTTTCACTAGCTCTTATATCTAATTTTTCACTAGCTCTTATACCCAACTAATATACTCTTACGGGGTGTTTGGTAGTGTTTTAAAATAGGTGGCAATAATTTTATTTTAAAAAATAAAAATTTTTAAAAATTATACTGAAAATGTTTTTAAAATTTTTCCTTCAAAAAAATGCAAAAAGGTTTCCCAAAATTTCAAAAACAACAACTAACGAAGTGTTAGTCTTCATCAAATTAGGTGAAAAGAAAAACCTCTCCTGTGCTCGCCACCCGTCTCTCTCCCTCACTGTGCTTACTGCCAGTCCAATATCGTCGTTGTCTGCAGCCCCCAACACTTTTGTTGTCGCCTCCGTTCGTCATCTCGAGCTTCGTCCCAGCCCCTAAACCTCGTACTCCTGAGCCGTCTCTTAGTCTTGCCATCTCTGCAAGTCTCGTTCTCTCTTTCCTTTTTTTTCTCTTTTTTTTTTTTTTTTTGCTGAATTGATCGTTTGGCTAAAATGTTTGCTCATTAGGTCATTAGTTTTTGATTGTTTGAAAACATTGTTTATGTTCTGGGTCACAGAAAAAATTCTTCCCTTACTAATTTTTTTTTTTTGGTTCTCTCAAAAAAGAAAAAAAAAATTGTTTCTTTTGGTGTTTCGGATGCAATTTTCTTGCTCATTGTTTGATTCAATTTGTTTTGCATTGACAGATCTGATCAAATAAAAGAAAGGTGTACTGAGTGGAATTTTTTTGGGTAGTTGAAATGGCTCATATTAAAATATGTTTCTTTCCTCTCTTGAATTTTTATGCACTCACACACAAACACACAAATTTACAATTTTCAAATTTAGTTTTATCAAATTTGAATAATATTTCTTTACGAATTACACTTGTGCTTTGCTAAGGTTATAGTAACTTGGGAAGTATAGAAAAGTTGTGTATTCGGTGTGATTATTGGTGGATATGCTTGATTTACTAATGAGTTGTTGTAATAATTTATTATTACCGATACCATGTGTGTACACAAATATGAGTCCGATGAGGCTTGATTGGTAATTAGTAGGCTTTATTATTGTATCTTTCCTTTATTTGCTTTAATCTAACGATAGTTGCTTCAAAAGGGTTTTAATTTATCATATTTTTAATTAACCCAAAATTAATTTAATCAATAATAATTATTAAAAATTTAGTTAAATTAACTTAATTAATTCCCAACGTTTCTAGCCCGTTTGATGTACGTAAACATTGCCCCAAGGTGTAGTGATATTTATTGTGTGTTGTATTATTTATGTTTTTCTGGGCTTGCCTACAGCCTTATTATATTACATGGTCCAGCCTGTATTATTTATTTCTTTCTTTTGCAGGTTACTCTCCAACTAACATACCTAAAGACAGTGACATATATTTGGCCAAGTGATATTTGCCAAAGGTTATGCCATCAATGAGAGTCAACTTCAACGACTTAATCCTTCCTCGGACTGAGAAGAGAAGACCAAGCACCACCACTATTATCAGCTCCTATTTCTTGAATATTTTTGCTTGTATAGGACTTGCATATGCTTTACTTTGTTAAATTATGTTGGAGTTATTAATTTGAGAAATTTTGTTTATAAAATTTGTTAGTTCTTAATTTTATTCGATGTATATATTTTTAAAAATACAGAGTTTTACTTACCAAATAATGTACGATTGTGTTACTAAATAATATACATTTTTGCTGCTAAAATTTTACGATTTTTCCACCAATCAATTCGTAGTTAAAACTTTCTTTCACCAAAATATTAGTAGTAGATTTAGGTCTTTCTTTCATGATCGGATAAGTATCTGCTACCAAATACATATATTGGTATAGCAAAAACATTCCGCTACCAAATTTTCAACAGCTGATATTTGAAGTTTTGGCTATCAAAATGTATTCGAGACCAAATATTTTTGTAGCGAAAACATTCAGCTATCAAAGTCTTTGGTAGCAAAAATATTTCGCTACCAAAATTTTGGTAGTCAATTATGCTTTTTTTGCTACCAAAACGTTTTAACTACCAAATTTTAGTAATAAATTGGGACACCAAGTCCACTCTTAGAACCCAAATTTTTGAGTTTTGTTAACCAGTTTTTTGGTAGCAAAATGTTATGCCACCAAATTTCTTTTGGTAGCAAAACCCTCAGCTACCACGAGTTTTTAGTAACAGAAACTATTGGCTATCAAAAAAGAAGTTTCCGCTACCAAATTTTGATAGTTAATTATGCTTTTTTCGCTATTAAAATAGTTTAGCTACCAAACTTTGGTAACAAAATGACATGTCAAGTCCACTTTAGAGACCATATTTTTTTAGTTTTGGCTACCAATTTTTTTGATAGCAAAATGTTTTGCTGTTAAAAATTTTTTAGTAGCAAAACTTTCTACTACCGTGATTTTTTTAGGAGCTGAAACTTTTAGCTACATATGACAGATATTTCTGTTATCAAATCCATGATAGCTAGAAGTTTGTTTTCTTGCCGTGACAGATCAGGCATCCTCATTAAAATTCAATATTTTTGTCCAATGTCGGTTTGACCGAATGCTTTATGCATAAGAAAATAAGAAGAAATAAATAAATTGATCAAAACTTGGGCTTGTCTAAAGTCACACAAAATTATGATTCTACAAATTCCACGTGAACTGTATGAACCGTCTGTTTAAACCGGTTGGCATTTTATATCTTTTAAAGTATATCCAACGGGCAATATTGAATGAGGGCATCACGGGGCAGTGCTCCAATTATTTTATGGCAACCAGTTAAAACCTACGATGAAAAAAAAAAAAGTGGGGTTAATAAGACAATCGGTTTAATTACGTTTATTGAATTAAAATATGACTTTAATTTGTAAAAATTTTACAAATGTCTTATAATGATATCATTAAAATTATTTATATGTAATTATATAGTGAAATAAGTAATATTATTAAGATAATTATTATACCATTAAAGATATTTTAAAAATATTTTAAATATTATGTTAGATTTTAATTTCATATTTGTAATTTTTTCTAAAAATTTGACTATTCAATTTGAAAAAGACGCAGTGGGCCCATTGGGCCTGATCATTGTTCTTCTCTGGTTCTTCCACGGTGCATGTCATTCTTAATAATTGAGCATCAGTATTTCCCAGTGCTTTTTTTTTTTTTTTTGGCATAAAAAGAGACTGTAATGTGTAATACGTCCTCATATGAATTTGGTTTCTTAATTTTAATTAATTATATATATATTTTGATATTGTTTCTAATATTCATTGTGTAATTCCTGAGAATGATTGAAGATAGAAAATTGGGAAAAAATGGAGGCAAAATCTGTAAGGGCAGGGGAAAACTAAACTGGATACAAGGTGCTGTCCTAGCTAGCAGGGTATATAGCATGGTTAGGATACGACCCTAGGGGAAAATAGCAAGAAAATAATTAGTGGAATGCATTTAGGAACATTAAAGCTGAAGCCTGGCTCGATGACTAGTGGCTGTTTGATTGAGTCAGTTATAAATAGTATAAAGCTCTCACATGCTACAGTAACAATAAAAAAATTACTATAGTATAAAAGCTCTCATATGCTACAGTAAAAGTGGTTCTAACCAACGGTTCCCACCACCCTTCCAAACGTCCTATGTACACAACATCATTACTATCCAGCCTTGAGGTTTTAGGCAGCAAATGTTACCCCTAAGATAAAATATTTTGTAAGAATCTTTACTTTTTTAAAAAATTCACAATGAATTGTTTTGTTGTCTTATTTTTTACTTTATTTATTTAGATTCCCTAATTTCTCCCCTAAATTGGTATCTATATTTCGTTGCCATTTTCATAAAACATAACCATAGATTAAAAACTCGAATGTTTAAATTAGTAGCTAACAAATTGATATGAATGGCATAAAAACAAAAATGGATTGGCCTTTGGCAGGGCTGACCCAAGGGTAAGACCACTAATGCACTTGCCTTAGGCCTCACCTTGAGCCAAGGCCTCCATTTATATAACACATATATAATTAGGTCCTACATAATAAATTACTTTCCTTCAACTTTTAAATAGATAAATTATCTCAAGTTTAAAAAGAAAAGATAAATCATCTATAACTTTTATTGTCAACTATATATTATCTTTACATCACAATCATGTTTAATAGTTTGTTGAAATATCACAAAAATAGCACAAAATATTTACTACATTTTGTATCATCAAAATACATCATTCATTCTTTTTTTTCTCTCTCTCTCTCTCTCTCTTTAATTTAATATATATATTATTCTTATGGCGTAATAAAAATACTTCCTTCCATATTTTTTATTGCCATTTTTTTTACTTGGAAGAGTATATTGTTCTCATTGTTCAACCTTCATTTTTTTAAGGTAGAATGCTTTTTTTGTACATTGACATGCCCGTATTTCATTCTCTCTTAATTGCTTAATCTTAATGTGTTCTATTTATGCCTTGTCCTTAATTTTTTTAATTGATGTCTTATTCCTATTTAGTACTTCAGAAGCAGAGGAAGTTGAGATTGATTTTTATCTAAGTTGTAATATCTGCTTTATAATTTTGTCCTTCAAGCAATTTTTGTAATTAAATTGTCAAATTTAAGTGTAATATTTAGTAATAAACATTTTCAATGTAAAGTATGAATCTAATGTGATATATATATATATATATATATATTTATATATATATAAGAGGCATATTTAACTATAAACTGCATTAGAAAATTATCTATGCAAAATGTGTCTCTTTTAAGCCTTTGCCTAAAGGCCTCCCAGAGTGTTGAGCCGGCCCTGGCATTCGGCCTTTATATTGAAACAAATATTATGCCAAGAAATAAAACGAACATACCTTGTGGAAAAAGGTAAACTAATTCCATAAATTAGGGGAAAAAAAAATTAATTCCCTATACATAAATACGACACTATAACTGCAATACGACATCAGTGCCAACAATTGTCGTCGTTCTGCCTTTTTGGTTGACGTTATTCACTTACCTACGTCAAAAACACCAGTTACGTTCACAGACTTCAACATTACGTCGATCTCTTCTTTCGTTACGATACGAGCCATCTTTTTATATTAACTTTGGAACTAAATTTACGTATCAATCCCTGCAGTTGACCCCCTCAAATTACATAATTGCACCTAGACGACAATAGCAATCTACACAAGAAGACAATTTAATCCGTCCTCACAATATTATAGATATACACAAAAGTATGAGTGTGTTTAAAAGGGTGGTAGAAACCGTTGGTTAGAACCATTTTTACTGTAGCATATGAGAGCTTTATACTATAGTAATTTTTTTATTGTTACTGTAACATGTAAAAGCTTTACATTATTTATAACTAAATTTATAGTGTAAACTATAATTCTCATCACTCAACTAAACAACAAAATAAAATTTATGGTGTGAATTATAGTTCTCATCACCCAATTAAACAGCAGGCATTACAAAATTGGCAACAGCCCGTAATTTGCACCGCCCCTGACGGTTGGAGTCCAACGTAAGTTGTTGAATCAGTTTCCACGAATTGGTGTTGGAGTCCAACTAAACACGTACTGATGGAAAATAAAGATAAAAATAGAGAGATAATAAACCTTTGTCGCCGACCACGTTTTGTGGGCCATTTTATTCTAAAAGTTAAAAGGGCCCTTTCTCTGCAATGAAAATTAGAAATAAATAAATAAATAAATAAAATAATAAGAAACATCAAATGAAAACGACGTTAAGACCAACCACGTGTAAACTAGAAAACGAAATAAATAAATAAAATAATAAGGAACATCAAATGAAAACGACGTCAAGACCAACCACGTGTGAACTAGAAAACAACGAGGGTAAAGTTTTACCTTGCCTGTGTCTGCAGAAGGTCAAAAAAAAAAAAAAAAAAAAAAAAGAAAAAACCAAAAGGCAGAATTTTAGTTACAATTTATCTTATAAATTTTTAGCGCCAGTGTCTTTATAAATCGCAACTTTGTGATTATCATGTATTCAACACAGATTTTTGTTTCAATTAATATTCTTAGCTTCCCTTTTAAAAACCAGTTGAAACATATATTTTAAATTTAAAAATATAACATATAAAAAATTTATATTATAATAATTTTTTATTATTTTATTGTATTTATTAAAAATTTTATACTATATATAGTTGTAACTAAAAAATTAAAAAAATATTTTTTTAATAAATTAAAATCACTCATTATTATAAAAATAAAATAAGTAAAAAATGATCTTAATATTTCTCCAACAATGAATCGCGTGCACTGTAAAACCGTACAATAAAACCACGACTGTGCCACTTTTATGACGATTTGTGTGGAGCCTGTACGTGCAAATTACATCAAGAGGTTTGCTGTGCACCCTAAAATTATTAGAACCGCATATAGTGCACCATGTGCAGAATGGTTAAAAATCTTGCACTATAAAAAATGTGGTGCGAATTTTTTTCAAACAAGAAAGAAAAAAAAAGAGAGTATTAAAATTCATTGAAGATAATGATTTATGGATAATTATAAAGGGGAAAATCATAAGAGGCTTAACAATAGAATTTTTGCACTAATTAATGTGCATGATAAATTTTAAGTAGATACAATTTTTTTTTAAAGAGTGAGGAGATAAAATAATTGATGTCAACAGTTATTGGCAAGTTCTAACTAGGAGTGGCCAAATTCGTGTTCCTGTCGCGTTCGTGTAAACACGTTTATAGCACGACACGATTAGGTCGAATACGAATACGACACAATTAAAAAATGTGACACATGTTATTCTCTTAACGGGTATTAAGGTAATTAAATTAATTTTTAGTGTGCCAACCAAAAATTTGCTTCATTTAAAATCCATTTCACAATATTTATTTTTATCTATTTTTAAATTTTATAAAATTCTCCTATACTTATTTAGTATGTTTACTGAAAAGCCTTGGAACTTCTAATAAATTTCAAAAATGTCATTTTGGCATTATATAGGTTAAAGTCTCCAGAGGAGACATGAGGATATATTTTCCAACTACTCTTGACCATCTTTTTCTTTATTTCCTCCGTGACATACTTCAATATGCCTCCTCCATAATTGCTTTTATCACTTCTCTTCAAAGACTTCATCTTTTCTTCTTTTTTCTTCCACGATTCCTACACTCTTCTTCTCATTTCTTTGCTGAAGCAAAATACTTAGAGAACTGCTTCAAGGCAGCCATAAAAATCAGCCAACATCACCTCTATGGGTAATGGCTCTTTCTTGAAATTTTAGGATTAAATAAAAATGAATTTTGTAAATTAGTTTGTATATTTTAAAAGTAGACATCCTAAGCTTTCTAACGAGCTATCATAAGCCTAAATCGGAGTTGTGTTTTATTTTTTATGAAATTTTCAATTTTTGGATTAGAAACTAGTAAACCTGCCAGTGGCAATATACCGCCCGTTTACGTTAAGTAAACCACCTGTTAACTCATGTGATGATTGTAGATAGTGAACCTATCCTTTTTGCCAAAGTATACTGTCAGTTTGCCATGGTCGCTGCTAACTTGAACCAAGAACCCATCTTTGCTCAGCACCTAATTCCTTAATGTCTTGCAACCTTTCCAATATTATCCTAAGTGATTGACGAATCTTATTAAGGACTAAAACATATAGATTACTTATATACATTTGATATCGTGTTAAGACAAAGATTGTTTATTGTGGTATTCAAAAGAGATTTGTATAAAAGCTTTAATGGCATGCTAGTAAGATGGATTTACACATGATTTATTTATGAATGTGGTTGTATATTGTGCTTTAGTTTTAAATTGTCCTCATGCACGCCTTAGGATCAAGGGAGTGCGGAGCTAACGTTAATTGATTTTGGGATTAAAAGATTGGTGATAAGCTTGACAGGTAGGGATTCTATTACTCATCTTTTGTGAGGTTTTTATGGAATTAAAATTGATTGTTTTATCGTAAGATATATATATCTATGTTGAATTGCTATGATATGAGTATCACATATGAAACTATGACATGGACTCATCTTGTATTGTACGACGAGGAACATAATAAATTGACATATGTTATAAATGGAGAAGCATGGTTAGGAAGACTGACTCTATTAATAATGATTGAATATAAAGAAATGTGAGACATAAAGAGGGCGGCGGTTACGTCCTTAGGCACTAATACCCTAAAAGGTAAAATATGGGGAAGATGATGACGCTTCCTTGGGTCGAAAGTCCTAGAACACACTGTACAAGAATTGACTTGGTGAGGACTTGGGGCTTGATATCCCCTCACCGGAACACCCTTGGAATGTTTGGAGGGTGGCCAAGTACGCCCATTTGGGTTTTGATGAGTTGAGTGATACTTTATTGAACGGGGATACCTAGGAATAATATTGAATTGTAATATTTGTATATATGTATATGTATAAAACTCGGTAATGATTAACTATGTTATTCACGAAATATGATTATAATAAATCTCATAATCTGGATAATGATGAGTATTAACTAACCATGCAGGTTTTAATGTGGTAATGATAAAAACCTAAATGTGAGTAATGGTTTTCCCTACTGAGCATATTGTCGCTCATTCCCTTATATTTTCATCTTTTCAGGACTCACTAAGTGTGAGGCGGCTACGAGAAAAATAGTTGAGGAAGTGATATAGCTATATTACGTTGGGATTGCCCCAATTGCTAAGAATGTTCTTCATGATAATATAAGCATCAATTGTTACTTTTTGTGATTGTATTAAAATACGTTGAGGGTTGAGATGATGATGACGACAGTTTATATTATTAAATTTAAGGTGCTACATTAAACTATAGTTTAATTATCGTTTATTTTTTTTTATTATTTTTGATTTGAGAGTTTTTATTTAAGCCCCGAGTAACTTTATTTTTGAGGTTTACTCTTATTTCTGATTTTTATTTTAATTCATTAAAAACTGTTAACTCCCATATAGGGGCGTTACAAAATTTTTGGTATCAGAGCCTAGGTTTAGTTAACCTAGGGAGTGTAGCACCGCTTTAAAAAAAATTATTTTTGAAATAGTTTTGAAGTTGAATTTTCATTGTCATCATCAATATGAACCTTCAGGTTGATTTATATAGTCTATGAGGATGTAACATAGAAAGGCTCTATAATGAAAGTATTAATAGTTATGAGGGAATGATAATTATATGGAATGTGTTTATAAGTAGAATGCTTATGAGAGATTCATATAATATTAGGATCTATAAGCATATCTAATTCATATACAACGATGAGAAATTCGTGTAGATACGAGGATTTAAGAGCCTTTTATTTTGTGAAAAACAATAAGAAATATAAGGCTTGATTTATTGATTTCAAAGTTTGGCATAGATATGTTAAATTCTTCATAATTTATTCAAACCTAAGTAATGATTATGTGGATTCGGTGGAGTACATAAGTGTCAATAACTATTCTTGAAAGTTCTATTTATTTGAGAAATATGAGATAAGTTAGGAATCCATGGTACTGAATTTTGAATGAGATAGATGTTAGACTTTTGGTTTGTTGAGACTGTGTAAAGGGAAGAATGCATGAATTTCAAGGTTGGAATATTTTGTTACTTACATTGTATTTAAGTGTATCATTGAATCTTTATAAATAGATGCAATGCGAAAATGACCAATAGGAGTTTCTTTAAGTAAATCATAATACTTAAGGTACCTATAATAATTTTAGATAATTACGATAAAATGTTTAACTTTTAGATGTTTAGATGTGAATCTTTTGGTTACCTAAGGTTTTGTTATATGAGGAAATTAAATATTGTATAAGTAGAATTGTGAGGATTGTAGATGTTCTTAAGTAGTAACATCAAAGGTATTTGTTTATTGATATGGTCTACGTTGGAAGACGTAAATCATATTGATTTCAAGGTTAGTCACATTCTAAACCCTTGGTAGTAATGATGAATCCATTGATAGATGTTGAGTATTAGAGATAACATATGGTTGTATATATTGTTCAACAAGGTTTTGATTAAAACAAATTATTTGAGTTGCTAGAAGATTATGTTACTATGAAATGATTTTAAATACCATTCAGGTAGATCCATGATTGTTGTTGTAACATCCGTCTATTTTATGTAACGGACCACGTTAAGTTAGTAACGTTGTTAAGGATTTTTAACAATAAATTACGTTATATGACATGATATGTGATGTGCATGTTACTAACTTTTTATGTCAAGTTTTGTGACAGGTGACGACTGCATGGGATCGTTGTGCTCTGGTGTTCATGTGAAATTTTGAATGTATGTTTATTTATGATGCAATAATGTATGAATGTTTTATTGTATGGCATTTAAGGACAGTTCGGTAGGCCAAACTTTTGAGATCGGCAGGCCGAACTTCTTGCCGAGATCGGCAGGCCGAAGAAAACCCATCGACAGGCCGAACTTGTGGAACCGGCAGGCCGAACACGGCTGACGAGCAGTCAGTAGAAATCTCTCCAAATTTATGGCTGAGATATAATTATATTAAATAGGTGATTTAATTGTGATTAATTGGCATAATAATGGAAGGATTTTATCAGTTAAGGAATTAAAAGGGGTTTGACTGCATGATTTGTGTCAATTAAAATGGTTTCCAAATTTCAAATGGGCAAAACATGGAAAGTTGTGAATGAATTATTTAACCTTCCTTTCTTTTCTCTCCTTTCTCCATGACAATAGCTCCTCAACAGTCAGAAAATTCTGACTTAATGAAGGGAATTGAATTCCCATCAATTATGCTTATTACGTTAAAAATTTTTAACGTTTCATTTTTCATTATTTTCTCTCTCTCTAAATTCTGAGACATTTGTTTTTCTCTTCCTCCTCTCTTCTCCACGAATTCTTCCTCTCTCTCACAAAAATTCTCTGCAAAAAAAAAAAAAAATTGTAAGAAAAGTCTTATTCCGTTGGTTAAAAATTCAAGGACTTTAAGAATGAATTTCTAGGTAAGAACTTTTCGGTATTTTTAAAAAAAGAAATTCTTCTCCTCGTTTTGTCTATAATATCCTCTCTAGGTATTGTATTTTGTTTTGTGTTTTTATTATGATGCTCATGAGTGTTATGTGTGCTGTTTTTTCACGTTTCATGTCATTTCTGTGTTTTTAATGAAAATATGATATTTCTATCTTCTACTCTTCACAGTAATATTACTGTTTAACCTTAATACATGAAAATGCAATGATTATTCAAGAGGTAATGAATGATATTTCCATGAGAAGTTGTTAAAATATGCATATATATGAGTATGAATGATGAATGTATTTTATGTTATGAAATTTTATGAGATTATGTTAAGAAAACTATTTTAACAATGCTATTTCTGGATTTTATTTATGAAATGTTATATGTTATAAATATATATATATATATTTAAATGATTTTATGATAATGAAATGATTTATGCATGAAAATAAGATGTTTGTATGAATTATTAAATTAAAATATATGTATTTTAAATTATTAGAAATGTTTTTCAAAAAGATTTTCATGTTTACAATGTATGAAATGTTTTGATTTTTAGGAAGCATGTTATGAATAGCGTTTATATGTTTTGATGATAATTTTATGATGATGATTATGAGATATGTTTGTAAAATGTGATGAATGTATACGAGTATTATATGTATGAATGTTATGAGAATGGACATTTCATGATATGTATTAATGTATTGCATCTTTAAATGGAAAATGGCATGACCACTCAAGGAATGAGCACTACGAGACCGCGGTGTCATCACCAAATCACGTTAAGGTTAAGTAAGCTAACGATAAGGTAAGTACGTTCTCACTTGCAACATGACACCTTTTTCAAGGTTTGATGATATGTTTACAAGGACATTCATGATGATTTTATGATGATTTTTTCTTAAAGGATTTCTTATGAAAGATTTTCATGATTTTAAGTTATGCATGATGTTTATGGCATGTTTTAAAGTATGAAAAGTATGCATATATGTATCACCTAATAAGTGTTGCACACCCAATGTTATAAAATGTTATGTTATGATGTCATGTTTGGTTTGGGATTAGCTACCATTCTCCTCTCATGACGGCGCGCCTATGATGATGTTTATGGTGCGACACTTGGGCCCTTAAGATAAAAAAAAAAAGGAAAAGTTTTTAAATGGTTAACGTAATGAAAGATATGTTTCTATGAAATTGTGCTTAAGGCACTTTTATGATATGATGATAATGATGATGATGATGACGACGATGTTTATGAAATGTTTTAAATTGTGAGGATTATATGTACTTACTAAGCATTAGCTTAATCATGTTTTATGTCATGTTACAGATAAGGGTAAAAAAATCATGGACTAGGTGGAGGACATGGGATGGTGTGTGAGCGTTATACACGATGAATTGTAACCGGAAGCACGCCAAGAAGAATGCCCTTATGTTTATTTTAATTAAGTTATATATTTTGAACATATATTTTTATGTTACGTTTAAGAATACTTATATTATGGTTTTATTAGTTATTTTATCATTTCTAAATGAATTATGAACTTCCGCTATGTTTTACGAAAAGTTGGTTTGTTTTAAAATTTAAGTTTTCTCAAAGATTGGTCTCGGACGGCCTGCCAAACTTTTTGGCCGGCCTGCTGAAGTCCAAAAGTTTGGCCTGCCGATCACATTTTTTGGCCTGCCGAACACGGATGAGTTTTTGGTCTAAATTGCAAAGCCTCTGCCGGCCTGCCGTGTAACACCCGAGATTTTTAGTGCATTAAAAATGCATTAAATTAAAGATTATGTTAAGACAAAGTACAATTAAAGGAAAATACTGTATAATAAGATGGAAAATTATACAGTGTTAGAGCAACGCAGTATAAGAATTGAATTGTGTGGACCACAATTTTATTTTATACTTTGTATAAAAGAAAAGAAAAGAAAAAAAAAGAAAGAAAAATCAGAAAATTTAAGCAAAACTCGACTTTCTCTCTCTACTTTCTCTCTCTCTCCTCAAATCTCGTTTGAGATTCCGGCGTTATTTTTCGACACCTCCCATACCAGTGGGAAGCTCTCGTTGAGCTGAGTCCAACGAGGTGTCGTGCCACCCAAAACACCACCGGAGGAGGGCCCACGCGCCGCCCAAAGTGGCGGCGAAACCCATTTTTTCCCGACGTCGTTTCTCGGCCGTCCGACCACCAATCGACGTGATTTTGGTGTCTATGGACTCAGTGTGAGGAGAGGAACAAGATGGTACCAATTTTCCAGCTCAATTTTGGCTGGAAAGGCTTCGCCGGAGCTGCCCGTCTCCGCCGTGTCGCCGCCCCTCAAGAACCGCCGATAATGGCGGCGGTGAGATACACCGCCGCCACCGTTCGATTCAGACGGCGACGGGGAGTGAAACCCCTCGCCTAATTTCACGCCACAGCCGCGGTTGGTCGGAGTTCCACCTCCGTCGTCGAGCGCCGCCGCGACAGCCACCGATCACGACGTTCCCGGCTGCCTCGCCCCAAATTGAAAGGGGGAAAATGTTCAGATGGTTGAGAAGAGCGTGAAGCAACTCTCAATTGCACGAAATGATGGCCGGAGGACGGAGAACGGCGTCTCCGTCGTGCACCGCCGTGGAGCTAGGTGGGGCCGCCGTTCCACGCGGTGTTGAGCTGCCCCACCGTAGGGGAAACACTCAGAGGGACACGGGGAAGAAAACGCCCACCTCAATTTCACGGTACCGTCGCCGGAGGACCGAAATCGGAGCCGCCGGTTTCCGCCGAGAATTCCGTCTTCGATTTGCTATGTTGGAGGCCGAATTGGGTGAAATTGACCCCACCAATCGACTCAGGAGGGTCGAATTAGGGGGGGTAGGCTCGAGCTCAGCCCTCAACGGGGCCAACCGCCGCCGGTCAACGGCCGGTCAACGGCGGTCAACGCCGGTCAACGGCCGGTCAAAGGGCAAAATGGGATTTTGTGATCCGGACCTCCGATCGAAGATCCGAGACCGCCTCCCGACTCGTTTCGACGCTCTGAACGCAATGGTGACCTCCGTTCGAGCTAATTCTACTCCGATGAAAATCGTCCGGTACCGACTGTACGCAGATCGAGGCGATTCAAACAGCAATATCGGAGTCCAGAATGATGTTTCAAGAATGAATGATCTCCAGGAAGCATTCCTAGCCATTTATGGTCGCTCGAGGAGCACAGCAGAGGATGCTTCACATACTGTAGATGCAGCGAGATACAACTGGATCTGCTTAGCTTGGAGTTCAAGTAAGTAGGAATCTCGCATGCAGTTTGAACTGTTTTAGAATAAACTATTTTAGATGCTTTCATAGAAATTTATGAAATGCATAATCAGTGATTGTTACACTGTTTTATGTAAGAATAGGTTTTATAACGTTATAAGGTGACGAAAAAACCCGTTAAGGGTAAAATCGTCATTTTTAAGGAAACGGCTAGAACGGAGTCGAACACTCCGATTTAGCATAATGTTATTAGATGAAAAATGTTCCGTGATACGTTAAGTAACGTTACGGTCATATGAGATCAGAGATTTCATAAGATATGTTTTAAGTAAACGAGAGGTAACCGATGGGTTACAAAGTTAAAAGGAAAAGTAACCCCGGTGGGTTACAAGGCTAAATAAAGGAAATGTAAACTGACAGTTTATAAGGTTGAGTAAGAGAACGGTAGACCGATAGTATACTAGTCGAAAAAGGAAAGAATGATTAATGTTTACGTTTTATTATCAATCGAGTGGATTGATAATAAAGAAAGTTAATTAATGAGTCGGCTGTCGTTTGATCAGGACACAGAGGCCGACCAATGAAAGGAAAAGGAACGAGAAAGGAACGGAATAGAGAACGCTAGAGCATAGTTGGGTAAGTTTCAAACCTCACCTACAGCATGAAGTAAATGATTTTTAAATGCTTATTTATATGTTTGCAAATGTGTTTGCAAAGTGTTAAGCAAGTTGTTTTTAAAGTATATTTGCATTTATTATGCAAAAAGTTTTAAAGTTCAAGAAAAAGATTTGCAATGAATTTGCAATCGTTATGTTAAAGGTTTATTTGCATATTGATATGCATAACGTTATTTAAAAGTTTAAGTTATGATTTTCAAAGTATTGAAAGTATGTTTTGCATTATGACAATGCATAATGTTTTATAGTTTAAGTTAAAGGTTTAATGATGCATTTGCTATGCAATAAGTTGCATTTATTGTGCAATAAGTTTTAGAATAAAAGTTATAGTTTGCAAAATGTGTTTGCATTTTATGATGTATTTATTAAGCAATATGTTGCATTTGTTATGCAATGAGTGTTAGAATGCAAATTATGATTAGTAAAATGTGTTTGCATTTTATGTTGCATTTATTGTGCAATATGTTGCATCTGTTATGCAATAAATTTTATAGTACAAGCTATGAATTGCAAGTGTATTGCATATGATGTGATTGCATTTGAAATGCTCACTAAAGTTAATAAGAAGGTAACGTTAAGATAAAAAGAAAGTGTCGTACCAGCCTCTTTGTTATGAGGTAATGAAAGTAAAATTAAAGTGTGACCTCCTAAAGGTGAGGTACAAGACCTCAATGTTTGATGGTCTCAAGTCTTCCACAAGGGAAGCATCATATTTATGATCTCATGATTAATGAGTTGGTACGAACACTAAAGTAAAGTAAGGAAAATGAAGGTTACAAGATAAAGAAAGTTAAAGAACAAGAATAAAGGTTGAGAAGGAAATGAATA
Source organism: Artocarpus heterophyllus (assembly GCA_025403435.1). Lineage (NCBI taxonomy): Eukaryota > Viridiplantae > Streptophyta > Magnoliopsida > Rosales > Moraceae > Artocarpus > Artocarpus heterophyllus. The sequence continues at coordinate 18,150,706 of CM046347.1, read as the reverse complement.
TTTAAGTTTATAGAATGTTTATAAAATGCTCATAATTAAAGTTAATAATTGAGCATAAATGAAGTCATGCATTCTAATGTTGCTTGAATGCCTTTCATGAAACGTTTATATGCTATGTTATGGAAAACATTCAGAGAAATGTTTTATGGCAAGTGTTTATGAAAAACATTTTCAAGTTTTCAAGAGACGGTCTATGAACGACGTTTTAAGAAAAACGTTCAAGGAATGTTTTAAGAGGAAAGGTTTTACATTAAATGTTTATGAAAAACATTTCATGTTTGCAAGAAAAGGTTTACGAATGACGTTTTAAGAAAAACGTTGAAGAAATGTTTTACGAAAAACGTTTATGCAAAACGTTTCAGAAATGTTTTAAGAAAAACGTTTCAGAAATGCTTTAAGAAAAACGTTTATGAAGAATGTTTTTAGAAATGTTTAAGGAAAACGTTTATGAAAAATATTTCATAAATGTTTATGGGAAACGTTCATGAAGAACGTTTCAAGAGAAAAGTTTTCATGAGAAAAGTTTTTAAAGCATGTTTAAATGCTTTGTGAGATTATGTTTGAACTTGCTGAGCGAAAGCTCATTAAAAGTTTTTCATGCTGTAGGTAATTTATGGGTGACCAATGGGACCCGTTAGAAGAGCTGGGTGCTGCGGAGGACAGATGCGAAGATTTGGGTATGGATACCATCACTGTTTGCTTCCGCTACGTAAAGAAAATGTTTTCCATTGTTTAATGTTGTGTTTTCAAAGTTTAAAGAAAATCAGAGTTTCAAGAATTGTATTCAAAGTTTTAAAATACAGTTTATGGACTGTTTTATGTAATTATAAAGTAAAGTTTTAAACTATGATTTAATAAATGTTTCTTATTAAGTTTTAAGAAACGTTTTGAAATGATTTTAAGGGCAAGTGTTGAGCGATGTCTCAACTTGAATGCGACGGAGGTCGCGTCAGTTTTAAAGAACGTTTAAGGAAAGAAAAAAAAATTTTACTACAGTATTTTCTTACTAAGTAAGTAAGATTACTGTTTACGAAACGATGATTATGAAAGTAAAGTGACTGCCCGAAAAGGCGGGTCGTCACATGCCGGTTGGGGGAACTCCGGCCTGTCGATCATGTTCGGCCTGCCGAAGTCCCCAGTTCGGTCTGCCAAACTATGGGAGTAAATGAGTTTCTAAAGGATGAGATGTTTAAGGAGATTTGATGTGATGTTTTGTTATGTCCTGATTTTTATAACTTGTTAAACCCATATTATTAAATAAGTTCATGATTAATTTGAGTATAATTGAATAAATTATGATATGGAGTATGTTAAACAATGTTGTTCTAAACAATGTTAAGTTTAAAAAAAAAAAATTAGATGTATGAATGGATCCTGGTTATGTACGTTTAAGTACTTTTAAAATCAATAGTACCGTTTAAGTTTGATATTATTGATATGTTTAAAGTTCAAGCAAGTGCGAATGTATGTATGTAACGACATCTGAGACGTCCAAATTAAGGGACGTTACAGTTGTTAAATTAGACTTGTTGATAGTTAATTTTATCTTTAATAGGCTTTGAATTGGGCTTAAAAATCTGTACAAATTGGTTTTCAACTTTATGTTTGTTATTTAACTCATTCTAAATATGTTAAGGCCCGAAATAACCTAATGTGACGACCCGCCTTTTCGGGCAGTCACTTTACTTTCATAAACATAGTTTCATAAACAGTAATCTTACTTACTTAGTAAGAAAATACTGTAATAAAATTTTTTTTTCTTTCCTTAAACGTTCTTTAATATTGATGCGACCTCTGTCGCATTCAAGTTGAGACATCGTTCAACACTTGCCCTTAAAATCATTTCAAAACGTTTCTTAAAACTTAATAAGAAACATTTATTAAATCATAGTTTAAAACTTTACTTTATAATTACATAAAACAGTTCATAAACTGTATCTTAAAACTTTGAATACAATTCTTAAAACTCTGGTTTTCTTTAAACTTCGAAAACACAACATTAAACAATGGAAAACATTTTCTTTGCATAGCGGAAGCAAACAGTGATGGTATCCATACCCAAATCTCGCATCTGTCCTCCGCAGCACCCAGCTCTTCTAACGGGTCCCATTGGTCACCCATAAATTACCTACAGCATGAAAAACTTTTAATGAGTTTTCGCTCAGCAAGTTCAAACATAATCTCACAAAGCATTTAAACATGCTTTAAAAACTTTTCTCATGAAAACCTTTCTCTTGAAACGTTCTTCATGAACGTTTTCCATAAACATTTATGAAATATTTTTCATAAACGTTTTCCTTAAACATTTCTAAAAACGTTCTTCATAAACGTCTTTCATAGAACATTTCTGAAAACGTTTTTCATAAAACATTTCTGAAACGTTTTGCATAAATGTTTTTCGTAAAACATTTCTTCAACGTTTTTCTTAAAACGTCATTCGTAAACCTTTTCTTGCAAACATGAAATGTTTTTCATAAACATTTAATGTAAAACCTTTCTCTTAAAACATTTCTTGAACGTTTTTCTTAAAACGTCGTTCATAAACCGTTTCATGATAACCTTTCTCAAAATGTCTTTCATGACATGACATATAAACATTTCATAAATTAGCATTCAAGTAACATCAGAATGCATGACTCCATTTATGCTCAATTATTAACTTCAATTATGAGCATTTTATGAACGTTCTATAAACTTAAATATTCCTTTCTTTCTCAACCTTTATTCTTGTTCTTTAACTTTCTTTATCTTATAACTTTCATTTTCCTTACTTTCTTCAGTGTTCGTACCAACTCATTAATCATGAGATCATAAACATGATGCTTCCCTTGTGGAAGACTTGAGACCATCAAACATTGAGGTCTTGTACCTCACCTTCAGGAGGTCACACTTTAATTTTACTTTCATTACCTCATAACAAAGAGGCTGGTACGACACTTTCTTTTTATCCTTACGTTACCTTCTTATTAACTTTAGTGAGCATTTCAAATGCAATCACATTATATGCAATACACTTGCAATTCATAGCTTGTATTATAAAATTAATTGCATAATAAATGCAACTCATTGCATAACAAATGCAACATAAAATGTAAACACATTTTGCATATCATAACTTGCATTCTAACACTCATTGCATAACAAATGCAACATATTGCTTAATAAAGACATCATAAAATGCAAACATATTTTGCAAGCTATAACTTTTATTCTTAAATTTATTGCACAATAAATGCAACTTATTGCATAGCAAATGCAACATGAAACTTATAACTTAAACTATTAAACATTTTGCATTGTCATAATGCAAAACATACTTTCAATACTTTGAAAATCATAACTTACACTTTTTAAAAACGTTATGCATATCAATATGCCAATAAACCTTTAACATAACGATTGCAATTTCATTGCAATTCTTTTTCTTGAACTTTAAAACTTCTTGCATAATAAATGCAAACATACTTTAAAAACAACTTGCTTAACAATTTGCAAACACATTTGCAAACATATAAATGAGCATTTAAAAATCATTTACTTCATGCTGTAGGTGAGGTTTGAAACTTACCCAAACTATGCTCTAGCGTTCTCTATTCCGTTCCTTTCTCGTTCCTTTTCCTTCCATTGGTCGGCTTTTGTGTCCTGATCAAACGACAGCCGACTCATTAATTAACTTTCTTTATTATCAATCCACTCGATTGATAATAAAACGTAAACATTAATCATTCTTTCCTTTTTCGACTAGTATACTATCGGTCTACCGTTCTGTTTACTCAACCTTATAAACTGTCAGTTTACATTTCCTTCAATTAGCCTTGTAACCCACCGGGGTTACTTTTTCTTTTAACTTTGTAACCCATCGGTTACCACTCGTTTACTTAAAACATTCCTCGTTAAATCTTGATCTCACATGGCCGTTACGTTACTTAACGTATCACGGAACATTTTCCATCTAATAACATTATGCTAAATCGGAGTGTTCGACTCCGTTCTAGCCGTTTCCTTAAAAATGACGATTTTACCCTTAACGGGTTTTTTCGTCACCCTGTAACGTTATAAAACCTATTCTTACATAAAACAGTGTAACAATCACTGATCATGCATTTCATAAATTTCTATGAAAGCATCTAAAACAGTTCATACTGTAGGCGAGATTCCTACTTACTTGAACTCCAAGCTAAGCAGATCCAGTTGTATCTCGCTGCATCTACAGTATACGAAGCATCCTCTGCAGTGCTCCTCGAGCGACCATGAATGGCTAGGAATGCTTCCCGGAGATCATTCATTCTTGAAACTGTCATTCTGAACTCCGATACTGCTGTTTGAATCGCCTCGATCCGCGTGCAGTTAGTACCGGACGATTTTCCTCGGAGTAGAATTTGCTCGAACGGAGGTCACCATTGCGTTCAGAGCGTCGAAACGAGTCGGGAGGCGGTCTCGGATCTTCGATCGGAGGTCCGGATCACAAAATCCCATTTTGCCCTTTGACCAGGCGTTGACCGGCCGTTGACCGGCGGCGGTTGGCTCCGTTGAGGGCTGAGCTCGAGCCTACCCCCCCTAATTTGACCCTCCTGAGTCGATTGGTGGGGTCAATTTCAACCAATTCGGCCTCTAACATAGCAAATCGAAGACGGAATTCACGGCCAAAACCGGCGGCTCCGATCTCCTATCTCCGGCGGAGATACCGTGAAATTGAGGTGGGGGAATTGTTCCCTGACCTCCTCTGAGTGTTTCCCCTACGATGGGGCAGCTCAACACCGCGTGGAACGGCGGCTCCACCTCCTCACGGCGGCGCTCCACGGTGGAGCTTGGTTCTCCGCCTTCTCGCGGTGTTTCCCCAAAATTGAGGTGTTGGGAAGCTTCCTCTCGGTCCTCTGAACGTGTTTGTGCCTTCAATTTGGCACAAAACGGCCTAAAATGGCCAACCCAAACTCACCCACGTCGACGGTGGCGGGTGCCTCCGTTCTCCGGCGAGGGGCGGCGGAATGGAGCAATTGACCGAGGGGTCTTGCTCGCCGTCGCCCTCTGATCGTTTTGGCACCGGCGGTGTGCCACACCGCCACCAGGTACGACGGCTGCGACGACGGCTCCACGGCGGCGACGGGGCAGCTCCGGCGAAGCTATTCCAGCCAAAATTGAGCTGGAAAATTGGTACCATCTTGTTCCTCTCCTCACACTGAGTCCATAGACACCAAAATCACGTCGATTGGTGGTCGGACGGCGGAGAAACGACGTCGGGAAAAAATGGGTTTCGCCGCCACTTTGGGCGGCGCGTGGGCCCTCCTCCGGCGGCTATTTGGGTGGCACGACACCTCGTTGGACTCAGCTCGTCGAGAGCTTCCCACTGGTATGGGAGGTGTCGAAAAATAACGCCGGAATCTCAAACGAGATTTTGAGGAGAGAGAGAGAAAATCTAGAGAGAGAAAGTAGAGAGAGAAAGTCTCAAATTTTGCTTAAATTTTCTGATTTTTCTTTTTTTTTTCTTTTCTTTTATAAAAAGTATAAGATAAAATTGTGGTCCACACAATTCAATTCTTATACTGCATTACTCTAACACTGTATAATTTTCCATCGTATTATACAGTATTTTTCTTTAATTGTACTTTGTCTTAATATAATCTTTAATTTAATGCATTTTTAATGCACTAAAAATCTCGGGTGTTACACCTAACCCATTTCAACTTAGAACATTTGGGCTAGTTCAAATCCTAAATCAGTTTTATTCACACTGTCTCTCCCACGTGGCCTCTATACATGTCATCTACAGTGGTTTAATCATTGTTAACATGTACGTCTACTATGTATAGGAGCTTATTTCTCCAAGCTCACTCACTCTCTCTCTTAATTTGTTACTCTCTCTCTAAATCGTAAATTCTTTTCTTTCTCTCTAGAAATTCTTCTCTTTAAAAGAAGAAGGAATTATAGGATTTTACAACTTACTATCTCAATTTTTCCTTTCTATTTACTATTCTTTCATCTCATCATGGACCCAAAGTACCAACACCTGAGAAAGTATTTTCCATCACTCTCCCAAAAGATTCTCAGAAAGAAATACAATGCTAAAATTACTCGGTTGTGGATTCTTATATGTTTTGGCATCCCTTGTGATGTGAGAATGTTGATAGAGGGGAAGATCCATTTGAGTGACTTCAGTCAAGATATCGGTTTACTAGGAACGGGTACCAATCGTAGTGCAATGAAAAGAAGAGCTCGTGCCATCGCAGTCACTTGTAACAAATGTGGAAGACAAAATTGTAATGGTAAATGTACTTCACTTGGTTATATGTCTATGAATAGAGAGGATAAAATAAGGTTTTGCAAGGATGGACTTTCAAAGGAGAACTTGGATAGCATCTATCATCCTCTTCATGGTCACCCTAGTGGATATGTTCAAGGAGCTATTTATAAACTCTGGCCTAAATTTTATGCAGAAAGACAACGCCTCAGGAATATGATATTTCTAGATCCTGTTTGCCAAGCCATAAGAAAACTGGATGGGGAATAAGTCATCGCTCTATAAAGGTTATTTAGTCTTTGCTTATTTGAAACAATTTTAGCTGATGTTCAACAGTTTGTGTTTTTTTTTTACTCAGAATATTTGCTTTTGTGTTCGAAATAATTGTGATTATTAGATTGATACAGTAAGTGTTAGTATCTCATTTAATTTATGGTTTTTTTAAATATATATATAATAAAATATATTATCTTATCAGACACGTCACTTACGGTACAGTAACATGTTTAAATTTTGAAAACTTATCTAGATATTTCAAGATTTGTGTCTCAAATTTCAAAAGTTCTACAGTATTTATTGTTTATATTGATTTTCTAGACTCGATGTATATTTGTCAAAAGGTCTACAGTTGTGTCAAGAGGGTCTTCTGTCAAACCATTCTTAATTGTCAAAAGGTATAGTCTAATCTTTTTCAAAAAGTGAATCAGATTTTCTGTAAACTGTCAATCACCTTATCTTACTTTCTTACCCGCACAAGATTTTGTTTAAATCTTTGGATTACCTTTTTATTTCCTATTCGTCTGTCTCTTTAGTTCTTTTTGTGTATTCTTCATCCTTAAAATCTTATGTAGAACTTGAAGTCTAAATGGAGTATACATAAAGCAATCACTTATATAAACCAAATATGTCTACCTCCCAGTCCACCAAGAAAATAAAGAATGTTTGTGTCTTTGGTGGTTCTAGCCTTGGAAAAGATAAAGCCTATGTAGAAGCTGCAAAATACTTAGGGCAAGTCCTAGCACGCAGGAAGATTAATATAGTCTATGGGGGTGGTAGTATAAAAATGATGAAAAATATGAGCTAGCAGCTAGGTCTAGTGACGCTACAGTTGTAGGAATTTGGCCTCATATTCTAGCTGAAGGAAACCTTTATAAGGAAATCATAGGTAAGGGAAAAGGAGTTAGGAGCATCCTTAGAAATTTTAAAGCCATAATTAATAATTCTGATGCTTTTATAGCATTCCCTGGTGGTCTAGGTACTCTTGAGGAAATATTTGTAGTTGCTTGTGAGCAATTATTGGGCTTTCATTCCAAACCCTTGGGACTACTGAATGTAAACGGTTTTTATGATGGTCTTTTGAAATTTCTAGATTACGCTGTGGAAGAAAACATCATTGTAGAATCGGAGAGACAAATCTTTGTTACTGCTTCAACAGTTGAGGAATTGATATATAAGATGCAAATCATACATCCAAAATCCAACACTGCAGCATCCAAGCTTGAATGGGAAAGGGAAAGCTAGGAGCAGCCAATTGATTTGAATCTCCATCTGTAATCTTTTGGTTTTATCTATGGCATGTAGTTATGTGCGTCTGTATTTCATGTGTCATGAATAACCGTTAACCTTATATTTTGTATTTCTTGTGGTATGCCGTTGTTCAATCTTTTAGATTCATTGAGCCTAATGCCAGGATGGCTGGATACGGAGCACTTGATACTCTCGAAACGCATCCCACATAAGGTCTGATCTTTTGTTTATCGATGTTTTTGTATTCTCGAAGCATGCCTGATATGGATAGCTAAATATACGGAGTACCTTGTACTCTCGAAACGTATCTGTATCATGTTTGTAATGTGTAGCATTCTGTTAATGTTATGTGAAAGTATCAAAGTCAGTTGTGGGGATATTTTGTAGGAAATATGAGTATATTATAGGTTGAACGTTTGTATCATGAGGATAGCTGTTTAATGAAAAATCTGTCAGGTTTGTTAGGAACTTTGAGATTCCATCTAATATCTCTATGAATAAGTTTAATGTATGGTTTTGAATAGAAGTGTTTGTGATATATATTTTATGATTATATTTTAGTTTATTAGTTGAGATATGAAATCAACTATATTTGACTTTTCCTTACTCAAAAAGGAAAAGGAACCTAAAGATAAAGTATATAAAATTTCTCTGGCAATCTCCTTAAATGTAATTATATATCACAGTCCATGGACAATGAAGGACTGGAATCATGGTATGGTCAATATGTATGCCTGATCAGATTCCAAGACCATTATATGGTGTTATAAGTTGAAACCTGTTAGAAATACTCTGATCGAGGGATTTAGAATTTAGAGTGAGATTTATAATGCAAGTAAATAAGTGGAGATATGATAACTTAAATTTGAAGAACAAACAACATTGACGGTTTAGACTCAGAATTGGAATCATAATGGAATCGAGATTTTTACTAGTATTGCTAGATTTGAAATTTCGAGGATAAAATTTCTTTAAGGGGGGTAGAGTTGTGACACATGTTATTCTCTTAACGGGTATTAAGGTAATTAAATTAATTTTTAGTGTGCCAACCAAAAATTTGCTTAATTTAAAATCCATTTCACAATATTTATTTTTATCTATTTTTAAATTTTCTAAAATTCTCCTATACTTATTTAGTATGCTTACTGAAAAGCCTTGAAACTTCTAATAAATTTCAAAAATGTCATTTTGGCATTATGTGGGTTAAAGTCTCTAGATGAGACATGAGGATATATTTCCCAACTACTCTTGACCCTCCTTCTCTTTATTTCCTCCGTGACATACTTCAACATGTCTCCTCCATAATTGCTTTTATCACTTATCTTCAAAGACTTCATCTTTTCTTCTTTTTTCTTCCACGGTTCCCACACTCTTCTTCTCATTTCCTTGCTGAAGCAAAATACTTAGAGAACTTCTTCAAGGCAGCCATAAAAATCAGCCACCTTCACCTCCATTTGAGTAAGAATTTCAGCCATACCAAAGTCAAGGAACCTGTTTTGAAGCCATTTCAAGCTTCCAACTAGTCATAATCCGAGGTTAGAATCTTATGAACAAATTTAGTCTTTCATTTATAATTTTTTTTATATACTCAAGGATTATTCAAATTTGCATTCTCAAACATGAATATATGTTTTGTTGCTATTTTAGAACATATGTATAAAGTCTAAGTGTATATGCCGTAGACAGAAAATTTATATTGTTAAATTTTGTAATACCTCTATGGGCAGTGGCTCTTTCTTGAAATTTTAGGATTAAATCAAAATGAATTTTGTAAATTAGTTTGTATATTTAAAAATTAGACATCTTAAGCTTTCTAATGAGCTATCATAAGCCTAAATCGAAGTTGTATTTTATTTTTTATGAATTTTTCAATTTTCAGATTGGAAACTAGTAAACCTGCCAATGGCAATATACCACCCGTTTATGTTAAGTAAACCACCTGTTAACTCATGTGATGATTGTAGATAGTGAACCTATCCTTTTTGCAAAAGTATATTGTCAGTTTGTCATGGTATACCAGCTGTTAACTTGAACCAAGAACCCATCTTTGCTCACCACCTATTTTCTTAATGTCTTGCAACCTTTCCAATATTATCCTAAATGATTGACGAATCTTATTAGGGACTAAAACATATAGATTATTTTTATACATTTTATATCGTGTTAAGACAAAGATTGTTTATTGTGGTATTCAAAAGAGATTTGCATAAAAGCTTTAATGGCACATTAGTAAAATGGATTTACACATAATTTATTTAAGAATGTGGTTGTATGTTGTGCCTTAGTTTTAAATTGTCCTTATGCACGCCTTAGGATCAAAAGAGTGTGGAGCTAATGTTAATTGATTTTGGGATTAAAAGATTGGTGATAAGCTTGAAAGGTAGGGATTCTATTATTCATCTTTTGTGAGGTTTTTATGGAATTAAAATTGATTGTTTTACCGTAAGATATATATATCTATATTGAATTGCTATGATATGAGTATCACATATGAAACTATGACATGGACTCATCTTGTATTGTACAGCGAGAAACATAATGAATTGACACATGTTATAAATAGAGAAGCATGGTTAGGAAGACTGACTCTATAAATAATGATTGAATATAAAGAAATGTGAGACATGAAGAGGGTGGCGGTTACGTCCTTGGGCACTAATACCCTAAATGGTAAAATATAGGGAAGGTGATGATGCTTCCTTGGGTCGAAGGTCCCAAAACACACTGTACATGAATCAACTTGGTGAGGACTCGGGGCTTGATGTCCCTTCATCGGAACACCCTTGGAATGTTTGGAGGGTGGCCAAGTACGCCCATTTAGGCTTCGATGAGTTGAGTGATACTCTAATAAATGTAAATACCAAGGAATAATGTTGAATTGTAATATTTGTATATATGTATATGTATGAAACTCAGTAATGATTAACTATGGTATTCATGGAATATGATTATAATAAATCTCATAATTTGGATAATGATGAGTATTAACTAACCATGCAGGTTTTAATGTGGTAATAATAAAAACCTAAAGGTGAGTAATGGTTTTCCCTACTGAGCATATTGTCGCTCAATTCCTTATATTTTCATCTTTTCAGGACTCACTAAGTGTGAGGTGGCTACGAGAAAAATAGTTGAGGAAGCGATCTAGCTATATTACGTTGGGACTGCTTCAATTGCTAAAAATGTTCTTCATGATAATATAAGCATCAATTGTTACTTTTTGTGACTGTATTAAAATGCGTTAAGGGTTGAAATGATGATGACGATATTTTATATTATTAAATTTAAGGTGCTACATTAAACTGTGGTTTACTTATCGTTTATATTTTTTTTATTTTTGATTTGAGAGTTTTCATTTAAGCCCTAGGCAACTTTATTTTTGAGGTTTACTCTTATTTCTGATTTTTATTTTAATTCATTAAAAACTGTTAACCCCCATATAGGGGTGTTACAAAAAACGTGCCAGAAATGCAAACAAGAACATGACCCGCCAATAGCATGCGTAACATGACACGATATGATTAACACGATTACTAATCGGCCGTGATGGGTTGACATGATAACAACACACCTATGACACGTTTATGACCTAGTTAACTAAAAATTAAAACAAAATTAAAAAAAGCAAATAAAGAAAATTAACAAAAACACAATATCTAATTAATACTAACCTATTATAAATATTTTTATTTTTAAGTTTAAATGAGTTATAAATGGGTGGGTCGTGTCGTGCCATGTCGACACATTTTGTAACGCCTCGAAATTTATTTAATGTTATTGTAATATAAAATGATGAATTAGTGTGTCATAATTAATGTTTCAACATTAATTTGATTATTTGGTTAAATTTTGAATTTTAGGTTGTTTTGTTAACTTAATAAATTCAAATGATTTCTTATTGTTTTAAAATGATGTTTTGAGTTTTAAAACACAACCATTTGTAAAATGTTAAAAATATTCTGTTTTACAAAACCGTGGGTGGCACATGGTTTTCACATAGTAAAATCGTCCACCATTTCTCTCTATTTATTCTCTCTCCTCTTCCTCTCTCTTCACTCTCAGCTCTCTCACTCTCTCTCCTCCTCTCTCCTGTGGTTCCTCTCTCTCACCAGTTCTTTCTCGGTTCCTCACCTCTCTCTCAAATTTCTTTGAAAATTTTGAATCAGAATTCGAATCCAAGCTTTGGGTTAGCAAGAAGGTAGCTCGGGAACGTGATTTGGCTACCAAGAACGTGAATTAAAGTTTCGATTCTAGGTTAGTTTTGAAATTTCTAAACTTTTTCAAATTTTTCAAATTTTGTGCATTTTTGAAATCTAAGTTTGTTTGAGCTTAGAAAACTCTTGGTTTGAGTTAAATGAACTTAGAACAACTAGAATCTAAGCTTAGCTTGAAGAAAAATGGATTAGATTCAAGATTTTTCATTTTTCTTCTCATTTTCTCATTTTTGGATTTTTGAGATTTTTGTGTTTAAATCTTGTTTAAATGAGTCCAAAAGTGTTTTAGCATGTTTTTCTATCATCTATGAGTGTTTTCTATGCATGAGATTCGAGAAAAATAGGTTAAAATCAAGATTTGGATATTGGGAGAACCAAAAGCCGTGGCTGGAATTTCTGGGTTTTTCCAGTTCGGCAGGCCGGATTCAAAGGATCGACAGGCCGGACTCACCCGTTCGGCAGGCCAAACCTGGGAAATGTCCTGCAAAGAGTCCGGTAGGCCAGCAGAGCCTAGGAAAATTTATGATTTTTCACCCGTTTTTACTGTTTTGAACCCCGATTGAAATTCCAACCTTGTAAAATGATTTTAAAGATACAAATGGCACACTAGGACATCATGAAATGGTTTAGTAACATAGAATGTCTCGAACTAGATATTAATCGACTTAGTGTGCATCTAGGATTGTTCGTGGTTCCGTAGAGCTAATGTATAACGGACCGAGATTACGGTATGGGACACCAGCACGAGTATCGAGGTAGGACTTCTACCCTTTCTTTAGTAACCCAGTTTCAAAAATGATTTGGCTTTGAAAAGGGTTTCTATAAAAATGTTTTCAATGGTTGATTGAAAATGAAAATTATTGGTTGTATTTTTGTAAACCATGAACTGAGATGAACTTCATAATGAACTTCATAATGAATGATAATGAAAACATTTGGTAAATGGATTTTGAATAATGTTAGAAATGAATATAAGGGCATGATGCCATATCAGAGATCGGGTCGTGTAGCGATCGACCTTGGGGGCAGGTCCCAAAACCCAGCTAGGCCACTACGGTAGTGATATCCTTTTGGTTTGCCCAGGAAAAGAGAATAATGTATTTCTGGTCTACCGAATAAACTGTTTTGGGTAAGAACGATTTTATTTAATAATTACCTGAATAATGAGACTTTTCTTTAAATTAAATTATTTATCAAAAATATAGTCTTACTGAGCCTTTCGCTCACATTTTATTTATTTTTTTTAAATTTCTCCCCCTCTAGGTGGATTTCCATTTAGGTTCAGAGAGGACTCAATGGACAGGAATCAGGAGCAGTAGAAGGATTTGTAGGTTATCTGTATTAATTGAACAACGCATGTAATATATATTTTTTAAATTTTCTTGCGCTTGGACTGTGGTTGTATTATTATATTGTCAGTACAATATGTGTACACAAGTGTGGGTCAGTGGGACCCATTCTCGTGGTTCTTTATTTTATTATTTTATTATTTTATTATTCGCTTAATGTTATGAATTCTTTTATACAATGTTGTTTTTGAAACTTTCACTTTTTTATTATTTAATTTAACCCCTAAAATTTTGGATTTCAATTAAATTCTCCTTTAATTAATTTAAATAATCCACCACATCACCTCGTACTCCAGGGCGTGACAAAATGGTATCAGAGCTCAAGGTTATGAACCTTGAAAATTGTGCACACATATTGCATGACAATGAAATATCTCTGACAGTCCAAATTTTGTTTTCAGAAGTGAGAGAATGGCACCTAGACGTCGTTCGACAGCTGACGCCAAGTTCAGAAATGATGAGGGTATGATGAGGTCTATGTTTGCGGCTTTCCGACAGATGGAAGCCAGGGCTAGACCAGAGGATTCTGATGTTGGTCGTCGGCATACGTATTTTAAGAAATTCCATCGTGCATCTATTTTGACTTTTGATGGTAATGGGGATCCGCAGTTGGCAGAGTATTGGCTAGACTCGATCGTAAAGCATTTGGATACTCTTGGTGTGCCTGATGAGTACCGTGTAGAATTTGCTGCATATAAGCTCGAGGGTGGTGCTAGTACTTGGTGGAAACAAGCTAAGCGTTTGGAACAGGTGGCGATATCAGTTGGGGCAGATTCGAGGAGCTGTTTTATGACCGATATTTTCCACAGGGGTATAGAGATTAGAAGGTTGCAGCAGGGTGATTTGTCAGTTAAGGAGTATGAGGCAAGATTTAATGAATTGGCCAGGTTTGCTCCATCAGCATTGGCATCGGAACGTGAGAGGTGCATTAAGTTTTAGGAAGGGCTTAAGGCTCCTATTCGGCAACAGTTGATTGCTCTACGACTTAGGAGTTTTGGAGAGCTTGTGTCATCAGCAATATCAGTAGAGAATGATTATGCGTAGTATTGTGAGGATCGAGCAAAGGCTTTAGGAGGATCGTAGTGGAGCGGTAGGAAGAGCACCAGTAGCCGTCCAACTCCCGGGAAGAGCAAGCAAAGTGGCACGAACAGTGGTAGCAGCAGTTCATCTGGTAGCGGGCGCAACAATCCCTACAGCTTCCATTGTCATTTTTGTCAGCAGCCAGGACACATCAAGAGGAATTGCCCGATCAGGAGTGCCCATCTTGGATCTCAGACTGGAGAGGATGCTAGTCGTCAGTCTCATCCTTAGACCCTACCTCAGCCTCAGCAGTATTCGCAGTTGCAGTATCCTCAGTTCCCTCCTCAGCAGTTCTCATATCCGGCACGAGGGTAGCAGCTGCAGCATTTCCAGCGTAGCGTCCCTCAGTATCGAGCGTCGAGTACAGCTAGCGTGTAGTTGTCTCCATCTCAGCAGCATCGGCAGAATAATCCCGGACCCAACAATGTTGGTAGAGGAAAAAGAAAGGCACCAGTGCAGGTTCATGCAATGGCATCGGGTGGTTCAAATTCTCAGACTAGTAACGCGGTTGTCGATGGTACGATCTTAGTTTCTCAATCTTTAGCTTGCGTTTTATTTGATATAGGTGCCTCTCATTCTCTCATTTCGAGTTCCTTTGTACATGCCTTGGGATTAGAGATAGAAGAGTTTAATGAACCCCTAGTCATAATTTCTCCCTTGGGGCGGGTGCGTGTGAATTGTGTATGTAAATCTTGTAAAATAAAGATTGGGGATGAGATTTTGAAAAGTGATTTGATTATACTCCCCATGAGCTCATATGATGTAATTCTAGGAATGGACTGGTTGTCCAGGTATAATGCAGTTGTAGACTGCCAACTTAGAAAAGTGACCCTAGTGTCTGATAGGGGGACGATGATCACTTACCAGGGTGGTGGTGATTGGTTAATGAGTGAGCGTCTCATGAAGTCGTGTCTAGGAGGGCAAAGAAATTTAGGTTGTTGTGCTTTTCTTGCCAATCTAGATTGCAAGCCCTATGCTTTGAGAGGAAGTGTAGCGATTTCGATGCTTGATGAGTTCAAGGATGTCTTCCCCGACAAGTTGCTAGGATTACCACCGCATCGAGAAATCGAGTTTGGTATTGAGTTGTTTCCGAGGACATCATCGATTTCTATAGCATCTTATCGGATGGCGCCGGTAGAAATGGAAGAATTGAGGAAGCAACTTCAGGGGCTTACTGATAAAGGATATATTCAAAATAGCATATCTCCGTGGGGAGCACCGGTTTTGTTTGCTAAGAAACATAATGGGACTCTCAGGTTGTGTGTAGATTATCGGCAGCTGGTTCGTGTTACGGTGAAGAATAAGTATCCCTTGCCTAGGATCGATGAGTTGTTTGATCGGTTGGGAGGTTCGCGGTACTTCCCAAAGATTGATTTGTGGTCGGGTTACCATCAGCTCAGGATTAAGGAAGAAGATATTCCCAAGACAGCTTTTAGGACTCGATATGGGCATTTTGAGTTTTTGGTTATGTCGTTTGGGTTGACGAATGCTCCGGCAACTTTCATGGATTTGATGAACATGATATTTAGGCCGTATTTGGATCAGTTCGTGATCATGTTCATTGATGACATTCTAGTGTATTCTAAGACTTGGGAGGAGCACGAGCAGCATCTCCGGATCGTGCTTCAGACTCTACGGGAGCACCAGTTGTATGCCAAGGGGGAAAAGTGTGAGTTTTGGTTGACTGAGGTCAAGTTTCTGGGTCATGTCATCTCGGAGCATGGTATTTCTGTGGATCCGTCCAAGATTGAAGCTATAGTGGAATGGGATCGACCAAGGAATGTAGCAGAAATTTGTAGCTTTTTGGGTCTTGCTGGTTATTACAGGAAATTTGTAAAGGATTTTTCGAAGATTACATCTCCATTGACGAGATTGATCAAGAAAAATGTTAGGTTTGAGTGGGATGAAGAATGTACGCTTGCTTTTTTAGGAATTGAAGAACCGGTTGACTTCAGCCCTAGTGTTGGTTGTTCCTCGCAGTGACGAGCCGTATGAGGTTTACGTAGATGCTTCAGGGCGTGGACTTGGATGCATGTTGATGCAGCATGGACGCGTGGTTGTGTATGGATCGAGCCAGCTACGACCTCACGAGCGGAATTATCCTACTCATGACTTAGAGCTCGCGGCAGTGATTCACGCGCTGAAGATTTGGAGATGTTATTTGTATGGAGCGTCGTTTCAGGTCTTCTCCGATCATAAGAGTTTGAGGTATCTGTTCACTCGGAGGGATCTTAATTTCAGGCAGCGGAGATGGATAGAGTATATGGAAGATTATGATTTTGCGTTGTAGTATCATCCCGGAAAAGCTAATGTGGTCGCGGATGCGCTTAGTAGGAAGTCTTTAGGGATTCTCGCTTGTTTGGTTTTTAGGGACTGAAGCAAGGATGCGACCGTGAGCGAGTATGGGTTACGGTATCATGACGACTATGATCGAGTTTCGGTATATCATGTGGAGGCGACCCCAGCTCTTGTTCAGATGGTGAAGCAAAGTCAGTGGCAAGATCAACATTTGCAACGGATTTGGTCGTGAATTCAGAACGGAGAGTGGTTTGAAGAATGGAGTGTGCATGCAGATGGATCGTTCTATTTTCGGGAGCGTCTCGCAGTTCCAGCTATTGCCGAGGTGACGAAAGCTGTTTTGGATGAAGCTCATAGGTCTCAGTTCGCTATTCATCCGGGGAGCACAAAGATGTATCGTGATTTGAAGAGGCAATATTGGTGGAGAGGCATGAAGAAAGATGTTCAGGACTACGTGGCCAAGTGTACGGCGTGTCTTCAGGTGAAAGCCGAGCATCAGAAGCCTACAGGTCAGCTTCAGCCGCTTCCTATTCCGAGGTGAAAATGGGAGCATGTGACGATGGATTTTCTCACAGGTTTGCCGAGGATGGAGCAGCGGCATGATGCAGTTTGGGTCATGGTCGACAGGTTGACAAAATTGTCGCATTTCATTCCATTCAGGTCGACATGTTCGAGAAAGATTCTTGGGGATTTGTATCTACAGAACATAGTGAGGCTGCATTGAGTTCCTTTGTCCATCACCTCTGATTGAGACACCAGGTTTAATGCTAAGTATTGGAGGAGTTTTCAGAAGGCTTTAAGTACGGATTTGAACTTCAGTACGGCGTTTCATCCTCAGACTGATGGGCAGTCTGAGAGGGTTATTCAGATTCTCGAGGATATATTGCGTGCCTGTGCGATTGACTTCGACAGGAATTAGAAGAAATATTTGCATCTGACGGAGTTCGCGTACAACAACAGTTATAAGGCAAGTATTGGTATGGCACTATTTGAGGCGTTGTATGGGCGACCGTGTCGGTCACCGGTGTGTTGGGCAGAGCCAGAAGACAGGGTTATTCTTGGGCCGGATGAGATTTGTGATAGCAATGAGAAAGTCGCTGTGATTCGAGGTCGATTGAGGGCAGCTCAGAGTCGACAGAAGAGTTATGCGGATAGAAGACGTAGATCCTTAGAGTTTGCGGTAGGAGATTTTGTTCTCTTGAAGGTATCACCTCGTAAAGGAACTATGCGGTTCGGAGTGAGTGGAAAGCTTGCACAGAGGTATATTGGACCGTTCGAGATCACTCAACGTGTTGGTGTGGTTGCTTATTGGCTTGATCTTTCGCCCGAACTTTCTCATGTTCACGATATATTTCATGTGTTGATACTTAGAAAGTGTCCGCCTGAGCAATGTATGATAGTTCCATTTCACGATGTGCAGATTCGGGAAGATACGACATACGAAGAGGTGCCGATTCAGATCATCGATCGGAAAGTGATCAGTTTACGTCATCGTGAGATACCGTTGGTAAAGGTCATGTGGCAACATCACGGGGTTGATGAAGCCACTTGGGAACTAGAGTTGAGTATGCAGGACTTGTATCCGCATTTGTTTTGTTTTTGAAATGAGTTGCAAGTTTCGAGGGCAAAATTTCTTTTAGGGGTGGAGAATTGTAACGCCTCGAAATTTATTTAATGTTATTGTAATATAAAATGATGAATTAGTGTGCCATAATTAATGTTTCAACATTAACATGATTATTTGGTTAAATTTTGAATTTTAGGTTGTTTTGTTAACTTAATAAATTCAAATGATTTCTTATTGTTTTAAAATGATGTTTTGAGTTTTAAAACACAACCATTTGTAAAATGTTAAAAATATTCCATTTTACAAAACTGTGGGTGGCACATGGTTTTTGCACAGGAAAACCGCCCACCGTTTCTCTCTATTTATTCTCTCTCCTCTTCCTCTCTCTTCACTCTCAGCTCTCACTCTTTCTCTCCTCCTCTCTCCCGTGGTTCCTCTCTCTCTCTCTCCTGTTCTCTCTCGGTTCCTCACCTGTCTTTCAAATTTCTTTGAAATTTTTGAATCAAAATTCGAATCCAAGCTTCGGGTTAGCAAGAAGGAAGCTCAGGAACGTGATTTGGCTATCAAGAACGCGGATTGAAGCTTCGATTGGAGGTTAGTTTTGAAATTTCTAAACTTTTTCAAAATTTTCAAATTTTGTGCATTTTTAAAATCTAAGTTTGTTTGAGCTTAGAAAACTCTTGGTTTGAGTTAAATGAACTTAGAACAACTAGAATCTAACCTTAGATTGAAGAAAAATGGATTGGATTCAAGATTTTTCATTTTTCTCCTCATTTTTTTATTTTTGGATTTTTGAGATTTTTGTGTTTAAATCTTGTTTAAATGAGTCCAAAAGTGTTTTAGCATGTTTTTCTATCATCTATGGGTGTTTTCCATGCATGAGATTTGAGAAAAACAGGTTAAAATCAAGATTTAGATTTTGGGAGAACCAAAACCCGTGGCTGGAATTTCTGGGTTTTTTCAATTCGGTAGGCCGGATTCAAAGGATCGGCAGGCCAGACTCACCCGTTCGGCCGGCCGAACCTGGGAAATGTCTAGCTGACCGGACCTAATTTCTGACAGACCGGACTACACAGTTTGGTCGGCTAAAGCAGGGAGTCCGGCAGGCCTGCAGAGCCTAGGAAAATTTTGTGATTTTTCACCCGTTTTCACTGTTTTGAACCCCGATTGAAATTCCAACCTTGTAAAATGATTTTAAAGATACAAATAGCACACTAGGACATAATGAAATGGTTTAGTAACATAGAATGTCTCGAACTAGATATTGATCGACTTAGTATCTATCTAGGATCGTTCGTGGTTCCGCGGAGTTAACGTATAGCGGACCGGGATTACGGTGTGGGGCACTAGCACGAGTATCGAGGTAGGACTTCTACCATTTCTTTGGTAACCCAGTTTCAAAAATGATTTGGCTTTGAAAAGGGTTTCTGTAAAAATGTTTTCAACGGTTGATTGAAAATGGAAATTATTGGTTGTATTTTTGTAAACCATGAACTGAGATAAACTTCATAATGAACTTCATAATGAATGATAATGAAAAAATTTGGTAAATGGACTTTGAATAATGTTAGAAATGAATATAAGGGCATGATGCCATATTAGAGATCGGGTCGTGTGGCGATCGACCTTGGGGGCAGGTCCCGAAACCTAGCTGGGCCACTACGGTAGTGATATCCTTTTGGTTTGCCAAGGAAAAGAGAATAATGTATTTTTGGTCTATCGAATAAACTATTTTGGGTAAGAACGGTTTTATTTAAATTTCTTTATTCAAGGTTTCTTTTAAATAATTACCTGAATAATGAGACTTTTCTCTAAATTAAATTATTTATTAAAAATATAGTCCTTCTGAGCCTTTCGCTCGCATTTTATGTGTTTTTTTTAAATTTCTCCCCCTCTAGGTGGATTTCCATTTAGGTTCAGAGAGGACTCAACAGACAGGAATCAAGAGCAGTAGAAGGTTTTGTAGGTTATCTATATTACTTGAACAAGGCATGTAATATATATTTTTTAAACTTTCTTGCGCTTAGACTGTGGTTGTATTATTATATTGTCAGTACAATATGTATGCACAAGTTATGGGTCAGTGAGACCTATTCTCGCGGTTCTTTATTTTATTATTTTATTATTCGTTTAATGTTATGAATTCTTTTATACAATGTTATTTCTGAAACTTTCATATTGTTATTATTTAATTTAACCCTTAAAATTTTGGATTTCAATTAAATTCTTCTTTAATTAATTTAAATAATCCGCCGCGTCACCTCGTACTCCGGGACGTGACACATTTACAGCCTGTTTAATTAAACACGTTAAGGCGTGTTAGACGTGTTAGCATGAATCCAGCCCGTTTATTTTCGTATTATTCATGTCGACCCATTTATGGCCCAATTAATAAACGTGCGGTCCAAACCAGTTTATTTCGTATCATTTTCGTGTACCGAAATTGTCGGCCCTAGTTTCAATCAAGATAGTTACGGAAATTAATAAAAAGCACAACGTAAAGCATATAAAGATAATATATATACACATATTCATTCAAGTATAATATCAGTTGGTGCATAACGACTAACAGTTGAGAACTATAAGCAACTTTGAGTGCTAAATCAATATAATTATCCTTCTAAAAGGAAATTGGAACAAACAAAAAATTGAGGAACAAGTAATTAAACCGCCAAAGTTACTTAAATTCGCCCTAAAAGGACGGTGGAAAAAGAGAACCAATTGCTGGTTAATTTAGAAAGCGATTCCACTGGCACAATTTGCAAGAAATGGCTAACCAATTAAATCTCATGCTTAAATTGTTTTTTTTTTTAAGAAGTCAAGTATCACGCTTAATTTAATTATAATATATCTGGATCGCAAGCATGACGGTAGTTTTTCCAAAAGTTTTATTTCTGAGAGGGCACACATTGTTTGATTTAACGTTAATTACTGTTATGTGGTTTCTTAATAATTAGAGCTCCTCTAATTACTAAAATTTCCATGTGTTTTGCAATGTTGGACCGCTATACACACAAATATATATATATATATATATATATATATATATATATATATTATATAAGGAGCACCAATCATATTATACTAACTTTCACGCACATGGATCGATCAATCATGATCTTAGGCCCCACCATTTTAACGTATATACATGGGAAAACAAAATATGCATGTGGGATTGTTAAAATCTTAGTGTGATCTTATGAAATGCTGGAGGGCTATATATAATAAAAAAAAAATTATGACGAAGAAACAAAGTTATTCGGTCATCTCTCTTTTTGGGATGACAATTTTTTTTTTTTTCGTTTTTCTTTTCTCTCCCTCTAATTTTCTTGAACACGTGAAATATGTGAAAGAAAGTGGATTTGTTATATTGTATTTTACGTGACAATAATTGAAGTAAACCATGAAATGGAACATGATACATGCTACTACATTTTGTTTGTACGTGATATATTATATATGAACGTACGATCTAAAATAATTCTCTGATCAGTTGGTGTCATGGAGTTAGTACGATATATGGGGAAAATATCACGGTTAATTGATAGATCATATTGATATAGCCACCATTACATGAGCTTAATATAAATAATATTCTTATTGATTTTTTTTTGAATAGAAGCTTTTATTATTATTAAAAAAGTATATGATACAATAACAGATTTTATGAGGAGGAGATTCCCGAGTCAAATAAGCATAACATCTTTATTAAAAGTATAAGCAGTCAAATAATAAGAGAACATAATCGATTCCTTAAATAATGACAAAACTTAGCTCTTGTACGAAAGATAATAAGCTAGATACATTTGACAATAACATTTTAAACTTTTTACAAAAAGAAAAAAAAGTCTTCATACCTTAAATGATGCATTAGCCTCCATAAAATGGTGATTTAGAGTAATAATGATAAAAAATTCTTGAAGATGATGCAACCATCACAAAATCTGAGGACAAAAAATAAGTTTTATTGAGTATGAGAATAAACAAATATTATTGAAAAGAATTGAAAATTGAAAATTGAAAATTTAAAACTTATCTTGTATCTGCTTCAACAATTTAGCTTGCCTTTGCTTGAAAATTTTTTATATAATTGACCTGGTTGAAAAGTTATTGTAATAACTGATTTTATATAAATATGAAAAAAAAAATATTGAAACTCTCATAATGAAGAGACTATGAACTCTCATAAAGAGAGACTTGAAAATAATTGAAACTCACACAAAGAAAAGACCTCCTAATTAAAGAGACACTTAACAATAATCTCATAGAGTGAAGGAAGAACATATATAATATTACATATGGTACTAGTAGTTTGTTTTTATGAACGTATAATTAGTTACCCTAATAATAAAACTAACAAATATAGACTATAAATTTTACTCGAAAATATAAAATTAGTGAGAAATATTTGAGAATAAATTAATAATACAAATAATAATCATGCTAATGTCTTTTTATAAAAACTTTTTTAATGAGTCATGTTTGTAATAAGTAAAAATCGTTTTAATAAATAACTTTTTAAGAAATGAAAAAAATACAATAAATACAATAAGCAAAAACATGCGTTTTCACTGACAGATATTAACATGGTATAAAAAATAAATATAATATTTTCAAATAAAACAAAATAAAATAAAGTAATAAAAGAAAATAAATATAACATAATACGGTTAAATTTATAGAATTTAATAAGAGTAATAATAAAAAAAATATAAAGAACAAATAAATGAATGATTACCAACAAAATAATTAAAATAGCAATAGGCAAGAAAGAAAGTAATTTGATACTACCAATAAATATAACATTTATTTAGAAAACGTGAGATAACTGAAAGCAGCCGTTAAAGATAATCAAATTCATTTTTTAAATAAAGGAAAAAACTGAAACTAAACGTAAAGATAACTGTATGTTGGATTACTGTTAAACAAACGATTCAAAGAATGCAAAATCAGTAATCAGACAAAGAAATGAATTGAAGAAGGATGGAAATGGTAACGACTAGTGTTGATGCTTACCGCTGTCCGGCGTCGGATCAACACCCACGTGTGACTGAACACCTTCCGACCTCCTCTTAAGCTTGCCCCTGACCGGGAGTGTGTACCTGCGAGAGGGATGATTCAGAGAAATTGGGTTAGTCAATAGACAAGGGCTCTCCGATGCTCAATGCAAGTATTGCTCGGCAGAGGTCGGCAGCTAATTAGGTGTGAGGAAGTCTCTCTCTCTAAAATGTCATAAATGCATCCTATTTATAGGCCACCAGCTGGATCGGGTGTAAGATGGGTTTTGCCCATTACCCAGGTGTCACATCAAAGTGTATCAAGCAGTGAGTGACAAGTGTCGCGTCCATTGTCCAATGGATTGGACTCTATCGGACGGCAGCACGTTTGCCTGGTGTTGGCCTACAAGGATGGGCAGTGACGTATTATGATGAATAACGGGACCCGGCCCGAGCTACTGTACATCCCCGAAGTGGCAGCCTTCTTAGGGACGTGCCCTCAGATAAATGGAAGGCACCTCGGGAAGAAGTATAAGTCGTCTGGTCGGGTGGTAGCCTAATGTCTGCCGAACTTAGTTGCCGACCACCAAAAGTAGTGTCCTCGGTGGTGGCGCCGAGCTTACCCTCAACAACTAGTAATATAAAAAAAGAATTCTCAAGAGAACTAGAATGATTACCGATGACTAATAATACATTCACAAACCAATAACTTCAGTAGATTGATTAACTCTGAAAAAAGAGACTAATCGGAAATTAGATTTGGAAATTTTTAGATTGTCAAGGCAAGGTGAATAACATAACAATATTCTAATTAATTTGTTATTAACTTTTACAACCGTTTTCAATACAAATCTCAATCCCAATAGTATGTTTGGTATTTAAAAAAGATAAAGATAACATATTTAATATATATTTTGTTCGTACTATTATATATGTTCTAAATGATGTATCTATTTTCTCATAATTAACTATTAAATTTGAGCTTCAAAATTTGCATGTAAAAGTAAATTTTTTAAGATAAAAATAATTTATAATAATAATAATAACATTTGAATGAAAATGTGACAGATCAAGCGATCAATTAAATGATAAAAGTTCAGCACAATAAATAACACTCGATTAGAGAGTGCTTTTCTACTTTATTTTAAAACCTGATATTACCGATCTAATTTGATAGTACTTTAGAAATGCTCTAAGACCATTTTCAACACAAATGCTAATACCAATACTATAATTTGTACCAAAATGTTTGGAGATAATTGGGCTTATTTGGTTTTGCTTTTAAGATGGTTTTTCCCATTTTTAAAAACACAAAAAATAAGAATAGTTTTAAAACATTGTTTGGTTAAATTTTTAAGGCCACTCAAAATAAAAATATTTCTGAAAACACCCCTTAAAAAGTCCCCAAAAAGAAAACGAAAAAAACCTATTTTCATTTTCTCTTACTCTTTCCCATTCCCTTGATTTCTCTTCTCCGAACAGTAGCACCGACGAGCACCCTCCCCTACCCCTTTCGGTGACCTTGTCACTTCCGGTGGCCCTACTAGTGCTCCCGTCGGCGGTCGCGTCCTGCTCTGCCATGCCCAGCAACCCATCATTTGTTGGAATTCCAACGACGACGACAAAGCTGCAAGGCTTGTGCGACCCTTGCCATCGTCAAGAGTGTGGCAAAGTCTTGGAATCGATGAAGCCTCATGATGGCGATGGAGTCTCGGAGTTGACAAAGCCTCGTGACTGGAGCCACCTTGCTGGAATCCCAATATATCCCTTGCCATCCTCGCGTAGCCCCACCACAGCGACCCTAAGGCCCAAGCCCATCCTCCTAGCAACCCTCGCAGCCCCACCCTGGAACCTTTTGCCATTGACTCTCATCGCCCCTCAACGACTCCAAGATCCCCCATCCCAACGATCCTAGCAACCCACCGAGACTGACTATTCCAAGATTGAAAGGCCCCTCCTCCGGTGAGTCGGCGACCCTAAGATTATAGGCCCCTCTCCAAAGTTCAAGCAAAGTTTTTTTTTTCTTTTTTTTCCTGATAAATTTTTTTAGCAATTGGTTGGTTATATATATATATATATATATATATATATATATTTGTAAGGTATTTTCAGATGATTGTGATCAGTTATAATTAGTATTAGTAATTTATATTACATTAATAATAATTTTTTGGATTTATTCAATAATTATAAACGCACTCTATTTTTTAATGTACATTTTCAAAAATACTTACATCAAACACATTTTCATTTTGTCCATCTATTCTTAAAAAGGAGAAAAAGTATCAACCAAATACTATTTCAAAAATAGTCCCAACATATTTTCCAAAATATTCTCATTTTCAATTTTTTTTTCAAAAACAAAAAATAAAATAAAAACACTACCAAACGGAGCTAATATATTTGATGTTCGATCTATTTTGTACTCCAATAGATAATACTATTTGAAATGCTATATATGTTGATATTTTGTCATATAATTATTAGGCTATTGAACTACTAGTAAAGTAATTTTTAATTTTAAAAGATTTAAAAATAATAATGTTGTAATGTTAAATGGTATATTGAATAAACTTAATAATACATCAAACGTCAAAATTTTGCATATGTTTGTATTTGGCTCCAAACAAGACTCGAAGATATGCAAATTTAGTACTAAAAATAGCATTGGAGAGTTTTTTTTCTACTCAAAGTAAAATTTAACACTAACACTCTAAGAAGTGTTCTATAACAAAGTAGAAGACTAAGGGCGTGTTTGGCAGAGCTTTTGTTTTTGTTTTTGGTCTTTGGATGAAAAAAAAGTAAAAGTTATAACTTTTCAATAAGTGTTTGGAATTATATTTTTAAGAGAGCTTAAATGAGTCAACTATTTTTAAATTTTTTAATAAGCTAAAAAAAAAATGCTAGACTAGAGTTTATCATGTATTGTTAAAACTTTAGTATAAGTTTCAAAGTCTATTCACAGGTTTTTTTTTTTTTTTTTAAGAAGTCACAATTTATGCCTTTGACTGCAAGCTTTTATGAAGAGATAAAACACTTTTAACAAAGCATTTAAACACTAATAAACGAAACTTTTGGTCTCAAGGAACCAAAAATAACTTGTAGAAATCTATGCCAAATAAACCCTAAAAAAGCCGAACCATAGATGGCATGGAAACCCTACTGCACAAAAGTGGTATATATTAATTTTCATTACTAGTACAAATCAATATACAAGGAATTAATCAATCCCCATTCTAATGCATAACTTGGATTTTTATAGATTTTGGTAAGTACAGAAGAGAAGGGCCAAAAGTTCTCTGCGGATTATGCAACTTTCTAGCTAATATTGTCCACAAAAGCTTAATTGCCCAAATACTTTTGAGGTGCGTGTAATGGCAAAGGTGTCTTTTTTTTTTTTTGCTTTTTCTTTTTTCAAGAGAAAAGTGCTTGTTTTAATTTATAAACAGAAACCTAACCAAAAATTGATAACGGGAAAGAAAATATGGAAAGCGATAAAAAAAATCAGTCCAATGTTCGTGGTGATCATGTCACGCCCCGGAGTACGGGAGGTGACATGGCGGAATATTTAAATTAATTAAAAGAGGATTTAATTAAAAATCGAGAGTTTGAGAATCAAATTAAATAAAAATTGAGAAGATTTTCCACCACATTTTATAAAAGAATTTATAAATATTAAGCAGGTAGTAAAAATTAAATAAAAACTGCGAATATGGGTTCCACAACCCACAACTTGTGCACACACATAGTACTGACAATATCATAAATACAATTACAGTCCAAGTACAAATATGGTTAAGTCTTACATGCCCTGATTAATAATACAGAATATAAATAAACTCTCCTATTGCTCCTGAGTTCGATCCGAAGAATCTTCTCCAAACCTAAATGGAAGACCACCTAGATGGGGGAAATTTACAACAATAGAACGTGAGCGAAAGGCTCAGTAGGACTATGTTTTATAAAATAGTTTAATGCAAAGAAACATAGCATCATTAGAAGTTATTCAAAGGAAACTTAAATAAATAAATAAATAAATAATTTGAGTAGAACCGTTCTGTCACAGAACAGTCCACTCGTCAAATCAAAACACCAATTTACTCTTACCTAGGCAAACCATGATATCACCACCGTAGTGGCCCAGCTGGGTTTCGGGACCTGCCCCCAAGGTCGATCGCTACACGACCCGATCTCTGATATGACATCATGCCTTGGTGTTTATTATCATTATCATTCAAAACCCAATTACCGAGTGTTGTCAATTATATTTATTATGAAATTCATTTCAAATCGTGGTATATTAAAATATAACCGATAAAACCATTTTCAAACAACCGTTGAAAATTTTTTGATAGAAACCTTTTTCAAAGCCAAATCATTTCAAAACTAGGCTACCAAAGAAATAGGATAAACGTCCTACCTCAATACTCGTGCCGGTGCCCCACACCGCAATCTCGGTCCGCTATATGTTAGCTCCACGGAACCACGAACGATCCTAGATACAAACTAAGTCGATCAATATCTAGTTCGAGACATTCTATGTTACTAAATCATTTCATGATGTCCTAGTGTGCCATTTGTACCTTTAAAATCATCATATAAGGTTGGGATTTAAATCAGGGTTCAAAACAGTGAAAACGGGTAAAAATCACAAAAATTTCCATGCCTCGGTCGGCCTGCCGGACGCCCTGCTTTGGCCTGCCGAACTGCATAGTTCGGCCTGCCGGAAGCAAAGTTCGGTCGGCTGAACATTTCCCAGATTCGGCTTGCCGGTCGGAAGAACACCGGCCTGCCGATCATCACTCCGGCCTGCCGAACATGAACTTCGGCCTGCCGAACTGGAAAAACCCAGAAATCCTAGCCACGGGTTTCTCGATCCCCAAAATCCAAATCTTGTTTCCAACCTGTTTTTCTCAAATCCCAGGCATGAAAAACAATTATACTCGATAGAAAAACATTCTAGAACATGTTTGGAATCATTTAAACAACATTTAAACTCAAAATCCTCAAAAATCCGAAAATGAGAAAAAGAGGAGAAAAATGAAAAATCTTGAATCCAATCCGTTTTTCTTCAATCTAGGCTTAGATTCTAGTTGTTCTAAGTTCATTTAACACAAATCCACGGTTTTCTAAGCTTAAACAAACCTAGATTTCAAAAACACACAAAATTGAAAATTTTGTAAAAAGTTTAGAAATTTCGAATCTAACCTCGAATCGAAGCTTCAATCCGCGTTCTCGGTTGCCGAATCACATCCCCGAGCTTCCTCCTTGCTAACCCGAAGCTTGGATTCGAAATGGAGTTCAAAATTTGAGAGAGAATTGAGAGAGAGAGAGGGAGCTGCCGAGAGAGAGAATGTCACGGGAGAGTGAGGAGAGAGAGAGGAAGGAAGGAAATAAATAGAGAAAATCGGTGGGCGATTTTATTGTGCGAAAACCATGTGCCGCCCACGGTTTTACAAAACAGAGTATTTTTAACATTTTACAAATTGTTGTGTTTTAAAACTCAAAACATCATTTTAAAAACAATAAGAAATCTTTTGAACACATCAATTCAACAAAACAACCAAAGATTCAAAATCCAACCAAATAATCTAATTAAATGTTAAAACGTTAATTATGGCACACTAATTCATCATTTATAGTACATTAACATTAAATAAATTTCGGGGCGTTACAGATCACCAGCATGGTCAACTTAGCATGTTTTTATACAAGATGATATCGGTTGAGTTAAACATAACGCAATATTATTATAGTTGGCATTAATGCATCATGAGTCTCACTGTTTAAGTGCTTAATTAGTCCAACCTTAAAGTAACTAGATAATTGGGAAATTAATTAGCCTATGCATGTATTGGATCACAAATTAATGTAAGACAGCATATACATTATGCTTTCGACATTTTTCGTTGAAAAGTTCATGAGAATATATATATATATATATATATATATATATATTTTTTTTTTTTTTTAAACACAAAACATGATCCAGAATAGAGTCACCCGATTTCTAAGCACTCCAGAGAAAATATTTGACTAATTGTAGATGTTGGATATATAATCAATTGTAAGAACTGAGTACAGGTTACAAGGATGCAAAATGGGGAATCAATTCGACAGAGTTTTAGTGTATTTTGTTTTTTCGTGTCCCTATAATGAATATGATATCCCCTTATATAGAGAAAAAAGAGAGTCATGGCTTCCAACCGTCTGGCGTAGTGGAGTAATGACGCTTAATCGCAGTAGTGGGACGCGTGTCGGTCTGCGACAGGCTGCAAGGATCACGTTCTCCCTATGTTCTAGTTCACGGTTGGACATGTAAGTAATCGTCAGTTCGTGCTGATCGATCCCATCGAACGAATACTTGGGAAACGGCCATGGACAACCTTCAAAAGATGAATATACTGCAAAAACATATATTATGCAAAGGGTTCAGTTGATCGATCCAATAGAACACTCGTATTGGCTTGCACGCGTCAACTTACGTCGAATCAACAGGTTAGTTCGTTCTATTCGAATCGATCTAATCGTAACAATAGGCCGTCATTTTCGGCCTTCAAACACTTTGGACCTGATTGAATTGTATAGCAACAGTTAGCCCCCCACTCCTTAGTCGATTTAATCGACTATAGGAGTGATCAGATCTTAACTTTTGTTTGACGACACATCACCTTGATCGAAACTTTGCGTTCACACTTCAATCATCACCCTTCCTTAGGAAGCCACGATACTTAACTACCTGTAACACGTGTCTCAAAATGATTGGAAGGCTCCAAAATATCTCTGTGGCACTGACGTATGCACTTGATTCAAAAAGACACCACCTTGGTTTAAGCAAGAACTTGAAAAAACGCAAAATCTTGGCCCTCAAATCAACTTTCTCAAAATCATTCTTGGCCGTTGATCGGACTCCTTTAGAGAGCATATAACACATTTTGTCTCTCCTCTTTATCTTACTTCCCCCCCTTCGAACCTAAGGCGATTTTCCTTTGTTTTCTTGAGCTTTCTAGTGATTTTCAAGCAAGATTTCTTCCTCCTCTTCTACTTTTCTTGTGATTTGTCTTTCCATAGGCTTGTTTCTCTTTCAATTTTGAACATTTTGATATCATTTTTAACCCATTGCTCAAGAAAATCTACGATCTCTTGATCTGTTTGGCTCTCAAGGGTTTAGAACCTTCAAGAACTGTTGAGATTCTTCGGGTTTTAGGAACCTTAGGCCTTTAGATCTTCAAAGCCCTAGATTTCCCGTTGAAAATCTATTTTTAGGAGTAACGTAAAAGTAATCACTATTGATTCGAGTACGAGCAGTGGTGAGGATCCCTGGTCCAGCAGCGATGAAAGGGAAGTTGACGAATGGATTTGCGTGTAATCCATAATCGAATCGAGCTCCAGAGTCAGAGGTGCTGGGACCAGTAGAGAAGCGAAGCAAAGAAACTGGCCTGCAGGGCCTTCAAATAGAGTCAACCAAATCGAATAGCTCGAAAAAAGGAAGTACATTTTTCCAACAAAGGGGGTGTCATTCTTTATAAAAAAATATGGAGTCCGCCTTAACTGAAGGGGATTTGTTATCTATAAGATTAAAGTACGGGAGTTCCACCCTTGGTAGAAATCCGATTGCCCTATCTAGTGGAACGAGTAGATATGCAGAACGACAACTAGTTTTGCGTATACACAGAGTAGTTTAAGCTCGGACTTCGATTGCTAATCCTAGAGTTCATACTAGAAATCGTCGGTCACTTCGAAATCTTTATGATTCAGCTTATGCCAAATGGAATTCAGCTACTGATCGTTCTAATGATCCTTATCGAAGAAACTAGCATCAACTTAGATATCCACGATTTTCTTCGATGCTACTTCTTGAAGCCGAACAACAAGAATAGAGGCTACTTCTACTTTGTATATCGGTAGTCGAAGCAGCTCATTTCTAACTTTGTTAATGTAGATAGGCATTGGGAGGAAAGATATTTCTTCATGTCTATCAATCGCGGCTCAGTTGAATCAGCTATTCGATTCCCCTTCCCATTTGTATTTGGTCACATTGGTAAGCACTGACATTTGCATTTATTTCAAGCAGTAATTCTAACTAATCCTTAACAATGCCTTTTTGCAGATTACGAGCTGAATCATCTAGCCCCCATCGGTGAGAGGTTTCGTGCGAGGTTGGGGCATTGCTTGCCTTGAAAGGACATACTTGGACTGAAATTTCCAGCCCTGATTGACTCGAAAAGTCATCAATTTGGAAATAGTTTAGAAAATCCCAATAGGTATTCCTCTTTGATTTCCAAAACGAGTCGACTGGATCTTTGTATGCTGTGGTGCACTTCAGTAGCTATATGGTTCGTTGAAATTCATTACTCCTCTTTCTGACAAGGACGCTCTTCTTACAGATGCCACGTTATCAACAATGAAGGTTAAGTTACCTTCAGTTGATGACATGAGGAAAAGGAAATCTGCAGAGAGAGCAGCAAAGAAGAAAAAGAGAATGATGCTGACAAGTCCTCAGTCCAAGAAGAGTCGGCTCCTTTAGTCATTACATCTGACCTTCCCCCACCACCTCCATTTGACATCCAGCCTCCAGTGTTGAAGAAGAGAAAAGAGGCAGAACCTTCCAGCTCTGTCGAAGACGTTGAAGCAAAGGTTGCAGACAAGACCCTCGATGTCCCAAAAAATGTCAGCATTCTTCAAGACAAAGAGGGGGTATTGAGGGTGTCAAGAAGTTTCAACTTCGACGAAGACCCTTTCGGCGGGATGTCATTTACTTGGGTAGGCAACGAATTGACTTTGGTCCTTGGACAAGTAAAACATCAAATCCCAACCAAAAATTTAACCTTGTTAGCTTCATCGATCTATACCAAATAGTTTTGTTTATGCAGGCCCTTCAGCTTCACAATATTTTTGTGAATAAAGCTGCTTACAAATACAAGCAGGTGATTCTAAGATACCAAGACATTGAAGAAAAGCTTAGGAAGGTAGAATCCGAAAGGGATGACAAAAAGAGAAAGCTAGATGAAGTGATTAGGGCCCTAACTAGGTTGAACGAGAAGACCCTCAACTTGGGCAGTAGACTTGCCTAGAGGAGGAGAAGGTCGCCAACTTGACAAAAATAGTGGAGGCCAAGGAAAAAGATATCGAAGACATAAAGGAATAGCTACTCGACGTTTATGGCACTTCCTCCCTCAAAATAAGGCTTGAGGCTTTCAAGGAATTAAAGTCGAATAAATTTGATGCTTTGGCTATTGACAAAGAAATTAGAGAATTGGAGGAATTGCTCTCTCTTGACGAGTCAGACATTGATAGCGGCATTGTGAGGTTGAACTCGGAACAACTAGGACTAGGCCATGAAGATGGCTAAGTGAGATTGAACTCAAGGTGAGTTGATCGAGCCCAGTGTGGGGCTGAGCTATGATGATGGCGATGTAGGATCGAACTCTAGGAA
The DNA here is from genome assembly GCA_025403435.1 of Artocarpus heterophyllus. Taxonomy (NCBI): domain Eukaryota; kingdom Viridiplantae; phylum Streptophyta; class Magnoliopsida; order Rosales; family Moraceae; genus Artocarpus; species Artocarpus heterophyllus. Next base: position 18,118,003 of record CM046347.1, on the reverse strand, counting down.
AGTTGATCAAATCCAAAGTTAAGCCATGATGATGGCGATGTAGGATTGAACTTTGGGAGAGTTGATCGAGGGCTGACATGACGATACAGTACTTAATCGAATCCAAATACATTAATGAGGAAACTTGGCTACAAACTTAGGAAAATAAAATTTAAGATAATAAAGCTGCTATACTCATTTAAAATCCACGAGCTACCTACATACCCATGTGTAGGGATCAAGCCGAATGTAGTTCAATTACATCAAGTTGAATAGAACAATGTAAAATATGAAAGAAATGCAGTTTGCGTTAGACATAGTACTGTAACGTCCCGAAATTTATTTAACATTAATGTAATGTAAATGATGAATTAGTGTGCCATAATTAAAGTTTTAACTTTAATTAGATTATTTGGTTGGATTTTTAGTTTTTGGTTGTTTTGTTAAATTGATGTGTTCAAAAGATTTCTTGTTGATTTAAAATGATGTTTTGAGTTTTAAAACACAACAATTTGTAAAATGTTAAAAATACTCCGTTTTACAAAACCGTGGGCGGCACATGGTTTTCGCACAGTAAAACCGCCCACCGATTTTCTCTATTTATTTCTCTCTTCTCTCTCTCTCTCCTCACTCTCACGTTCAACTCTCTCTCTCTTCTCTCTCTCTCAATCTCTTTCAAAAATTTTTGATTTCCATTCGAATCCAAGCTTCGGAACAGCAAGGAGGAAGCTCGGGGACGTGATTCGGCAACCGAGAACGCGGATTGAAGCTTCGATTCGAGGTTAGATTTGAAATTTCTAAACTTTTTACAAAATTTTCAATTTTGTGTGTTTTTGAAATCTAAGTTTGTTTTAGCTTAGAAAACCGTGGATTTGTGTTAAATGAGCTTAGAACAACTAGAATCTAAGCCTAGATTGAAGAAAAACGGATTGGATTCAAGATTTTCATTTTTCTCCTCTTTTTCTCATTTTTGGATTTTTGAGGATTTCGAGTTTAAATGTTGTTTAAATGATCCCAAACATGTTCTAGAATGTTTTTCTATCAATTATAGTTGTTTTTCATACCTGGGATTTGAGAAAAACAGGTTAGAAACAAGATTTGGATTTTGGGGATCGAGAAACCCGTGGCTGGGATTTCTGGATCTTCCCAGTTCGGCAGGCCGAAGTTCATGTTCGGCAGGCCGGAGTGATGATCGGCAGGCCGGTGTTCTTCCGACCGGCAGGCCGAATCTGGGGAAATGTTCGGCAGGCCGAACCTCGTTTTCGGCAGGCCGAACTGTGCAGTTCGGCAGGCCGAAGCAGGGCGTCCGGCAGGCTGACCGAGGCATGGAAAATTTTGTAATTTTTACCCGTTTTCACTGTTTTGAACCCTGACTTAAATCCCAACCTTATAGGATGATTTTAATGATACAAATGGCACACTAGGACATCATGAAATGATTTAGTAACATAGAATGTCTCGAACTAGATATTGATTGACTTAGTTTGTATCTAGGATTGTTCGTGGTTCCGTGGAGCTAACGTATAGCGGACCGGGATTACGGTGTGGGGTACCGGCACGAGTATTGAGGTAGGACTTCTATCCTATTTCTTTGGTAGCCTGGTTTTGAAATGATTTGGCTTTGAAAATGATTTCTATCAAAATGTTTTCAACGGTTGTTTGGAAATGGTTTTATCGGTTATATTTTAATATACCGTGATTATGAAATGAATTTCATAATAAATGTAATTGACAACACTCGGTAATTGGGTTTTGAATGACAATGATAATAAACACTAAGGCATGATGCCATATCAGAGATCGGGTCGTGTGGCGATCGACCTTGGGGGCAGGTCCCGAAACCCAGCTGGGCCACTACGGTGGTGATTTCATGGTTTGCCTAGGTAAAAGTAAACTGGTGTTTTGATTTGACGAGTAGACTGTTCTGTGTCAGAACGGTTCTACTCAATTTATTTATTTACTTATTCAAGTTCCCTTTTTGTATAACTCCTGATAATGTTATGTTTCTTTGCATTAAATTATTTTATAAAACTTAGTCCTACTGAGCCTTTCGCTCACGTTTTATCTATTTTAAATTCCCCCCTTTTAGGTGGTTTCCCATTTAGGTTTGGAGAAGATTCTTCGGACCGAACTCAGGAGCAATAGGAGAATTTATTTACATTCTGTATTTATTAATCAAGGCATGTAAGACTTAACTTTATTTGTACTTGGACTGTAATTGTATTTGTGATATTGTCAGAACCATGTGTGTGCATAAGTTGTGGGTTGTGGAACCCATATTCGCGGTTTTTATTCAATTTTTATTATCTGCTTAATATTTATAAATTCTTTTATAAAATCTGGTGGAAAATCTCTTTATCTCTTACCTAATTGGATTCTCAAACTCTCAGTTTTTAATTAAATTCTCTTCTAATTAATCTAAATATTCCGCCACGTCACCTTCTGTACTCCGGGGTGTGATAGAATGGTATCAGAGCTCAAGGTTATGAACCTTGGGAATTGTGCACACATAGGTTTGACAATGAAATACCTCTGACAGTCCAAATTTTATTTTCAGAAGTGAGAGAATGACACCTAGACGTCGTTCGACAGCTGACGCCGAGTTCGAAAATGATGAGGGCCTGATGAGGTCTATGATTGCGGCTTTCCGGCAGATGGCAGCCAGGACTAGACCGGAAGACTCCAGTGTTGGTAGTCGGCATGCTTTCTTTAAGGAATTTCGGCGGGCGTCTATTCCGACTTTTAATGGCAACGGGGATCCGCAGTTAGCAGAGTATTGGTTGGATTCGATCTTGAAGCATCTTGATACCCTTGGTGTGCCTGAGGAGTATCGTGTGGAGTTTGTGGCGTATAAGCTCGAGGGTGGCGCTAACACCTGGTGGAAACAAACTAAGCGTCTGGAGCGCGGTGGCGATATCGGTTGGGACAAGTTCGAGGATCTGTTCTATGATCGGTATTTTTCGCAGGGATATCGAGATCAGAAGGCAGCTGAGTTTTATAGATTGCAGCAGGGTGATATGTCAGTTCGAGAGTACGAGGCAAAGTTTAACGAGTTGGCTAGGTTTGCTCCATCAGCTGTGGCATCGGAGCGTGAGAAATGCATCAAGTTTCAGGAAGGACTCAAGGCTCCTATTCGACGGCAGTTAGTTGCTCTACGGCTTAGGGGTTTCAGAGAGCTTGTGTCGTCGGCGATCTCCGTGGAGAATGATTACGTGCAGTATTGTGAGGACCTAGCCAAGGCTTCAGGAAGACCGCAGAGGAGTGGCAGGAAGAGCACCAGTGGCAGCAGCAGTTCGTCTGGCAGCAGGCGCAGCAATCCCTACAGCTTTCATTGTCATTTCTGTCAGCAGCCCGGACACATCAAGAGGAATTGCCCGATCAGGAGTGCTCGTCTTGGATCGCAGACCGGGGAGGATGCCAGTCGTTCGTCTCAGCCTCAGCCTCAGACCCTACCTCCGCCTCCGCAGTACCCGCAGTTGCAGTATTCGTAGTTTTCTCCTCAGCAATTCTCATATCCGGCACGGGGACAGCAGCCGCAGTATTTTCAGCGCAGTGTTCCTCAGTATAGAGCTCCGAGTACAGGTAGTGTGCAGTCGTCTCCATCTCAGCAGTATCGGCCGAGTAATGCAGGACCCAGCAATGTCGGTAGAGGAAAAGGGAAAGCGCCAGTACAGGTTCATGCAATGGCATCTGGAGGGTCAGATTCTCAAACTGGTAACGCGGTTGTCGATGGTATGGTTTTGGTTTCTAGATCTCTAGCTCGCGTTTTATTTGATACCAGTGCATCTCATTCTCTCATTTCGAGTTCTTTTGTACATGCCTTGGGATTAGAGATAGAAGAGTTTAATGAACCCCTAGTCATAACTTCTCCCTTGGGACGGGTGTGTGTAAATTGTATGTGTAAATCATGTAAAATAAAGATTAGGGATGAGATTTTGAAAAGTGATTTGATTATACTCCCCATGAGTTCCTATGATGTGATTTTAGGGATGGACTGGTTGTCCAGATATAGTGCAGTTGTGGACTGCCAACTTAGAAAAGTGACCCTAGTGTCTGATAGGGGGACGGTAATCACTTACCAGGGTGGTGGTGATTGGCTAATGAGTGAGCGTCTCATGAAGTCGTGTTTAGGAGGGCGAAGGAATCTAGATTGTTTTGCTTTTCTTGCCAATCTAGATTGCGAGCCCTATGTTTCGAGTAGTAGTGTAGCGATTCCGGTGGTTGGTGAGTTCGAGGATGTCTTCCCCGACGAGTTATCAGGGTTACCACCGCATCGGGAGATTGAGTTTGGTATCGAGTTGTTTCCAGGGACATCACCGATTTCTATGGCACCTTATCGGATGGCGCCGGCAGAAATGAAGGAATTGAGGAAGCAACTTCAGGAGCTTGCTGATAAAGGGTATATTCGGAATAGCACATCTCCGTGGGGAGCACCTGTTTTGTTCGCTAAGAAGCACGATGGGACTCTCAGGTTATGTGTGGATTATTGGCAGTTGAATCGTGTTACGGTGAAGAACAAGTATCCCTTGCCTAGAATTGATGAGCTATTTGATCAGTTGGGAGGTTCGCGATACTTCTCGAAGATTGATTTGCGGTCAGGTTATCATCAGCTCAGAATCAAGGAAGAGGACATTCCCAAGACAGCTTTTAGGACTCGGTATGGGCACTTCGAGTTTCTGGTTATGTCTTTTGGGTTGACGAATGCTCCAGCAGCTTTTATGGATTTGATGAACAGGATATTTAGGCCGTATCTGGATCAGTTTGTGATCGTGTTCATCGATGATATTCTTGTGTATTCTAAGACTTGGGAGGAGCATGAGCAGCATCTTCGGATCGTGCTTCAGACTCTGCGGGAGCACCAGTTGCATGCTAAGAGGGAAAAGTGTGAGTTCTGGTTGACTGAGGTCAAATTTCTGGGTCATGTCATTTCGGAACATGGTATTTCGGTGGACCCGTCCAAGATTGAAGCTATATTGGAGTGGGAACGACCAAGAAATGTAGCGGAGATTCGCAGCTTCTTAGGTCTTGCTGGATATTACAGGAAATTTGTAAAGGACTTTTCGAAGATTGCAGCTCCGTTGACGAGGTTGATCAGGAAAAACGTCAGGTTTGAGTGGGATGAAGACTGTGAGTCTGCTTTTCAGGAATTGAAGAACCGGTTGACTTCAGCTCCAGTGTTGATTATTCCTAGCAGTGATGAGCCGTATGAGGTTTATGCTGATGCTTCAGGGCGCGGACTTGGATGCGTGTTGATGCAGCATGGACGTGTGGTTGCGTACGGATCGAGACAGCTACGACCTCATGAGCAGAATTATCCTACTCACGATTTAGAGCTTGCAGCGGTGATCTACGCGCTGAAGATTTGGAGATGTTACTTGTATGGAGCATCGTTTCAGGTCTTCTCCGATCATAAGAGTTTGAGGCATTTGTTCACTCAGAGGGATCTCAATCTGAGGCAGCGCAGATGGGTGGAGTACATGGAGGATTATGATTTCGCGTTGCAGTATCATCCCGGAAAAGCTAATGTGGTAGCGGACGCGCTTAGCAGGAAGTCTTCAGGGATTCTCGCTTGTTTGATTTTTGAGGACTGGAGCAGGGATGCGACAGTGAGTGAGTATCGGCTACAGTATCATGAAGACGGTGATCCAGTTTTGTTGTATCATGTGGAAGCGACTCCAGCTCTTGTTCGGATGGTGAAGCAAGGTCAGTGGCAGGATCGACATTTGCAGGGGATTTGGTCGCGGATTCAGAACGGGGAGCAGTTTGAAGAATGGAGCGTGCATGCAGATGGATCGTTGTACTTCCGGGAGCGTCTTGCAGTTCCAGTTATCGCCGAGGTGACGAAAGCCGTTCTAGATGAAGCTCATAGGTCTCAGTTTGCTATTCATCCGGGGAGCACCAAGATGTATCGTGATTTGAAGAGGCACTATTGGTGGAGAGGCATGAAGAAAGATGTTCGCGAGTACGTGGCCAAGTGTTCGACGTGTCTCCAGGTGAAAGCTGAGCATCAGAAGCCTGCAGGTCAGCTTCAGCCGCTTCCTATTCCAGGGTGGAAATGGGAGCATGTGACGATGGATTTCCTCACAGGTTTGCCGAGGACGGAGCAGCGACATGATGCAGTTTGGGTTGTAGTCGACAGGTTGACGAAATCGGCGCATTTCATTCCGTTTAGGTCGACGTGTTCCAGGAAGATTCTCGGGGAGTTGTATATGCAGAACATTGTGAGGTTGCATGGAGTTCCTTTGTCCATCACCTCTGATCGAGACACCAGGTTTAATGTTAAGTACTGGAGGAGTTTTCAGGAGGCTTTGGGTACGGATTTGAACTTCAGTACGGCGTTTCATCCTCAGACTGATGGGCAGTCTGAGCGGGTTATTCAGGTTCTCGAGGATATGTTGCGTGCTTGTGCGTTGGACTTCGGCGGGAATTGGAAGCAATATTTGCATTTGGCGGAGTTCGCGTACAACAACAGTTATCAGGCGAGTATCGGTATGGCACCATTTGAGGCATTGTATGGGCGACCGTGTCGGTCACCTGTGTGTTGGGCCGAGCCGGAGGATAGAGTTATTCTTGGGCCAGATGAGATTCATGACAGCAACGAGAAAGTCGTGGTAATTCGGGATCGATTGAGAGCAGCTCAGAGTCGGCAGAAGAGTACGCAAATAGGAGGCGTAGACCCTTAGAGTTCGCGGTTGGAGATTTTGTTCTCTTGAGGGTGTCACCTCGTAAGGGAACTATGCGGTTCGGAGTGAGTGGGAAACTCGCGCCGAGGTATATTGGGCCGTTCGAGATCACTCAGCGTGTTGGTGTGGTCGCTTATCGGCTTGATCTTCCGCCCGAACTTTCTCATGTGCACGATGTGTTTCATGTGTCGATGCTTAGGAAGTGTCCACCTGAGCAGGGTAAGATAGTTTCGTTTCGCGATGTGCAGGTTCAGGAGGATACGACGTACGAAGAAGTGCCGATTCAGATTATCGACCGAAAAGTGATTAGCTTGCGTCGTCGTGAAATACCGTTGCTAAAGGTCGTGTGGCAGCATCACGGGGTTGATGAAGCCACTTGGGAACTAGAGTCGAGTATGCGGGAGTTATATCCGCATTTGTTTTGTTTTTGAGATGAGTTGTAAATTTCGAGGACGAAATTTCTTTTAGGGGTGGAGAGCTGTAACGTCCCGAAATTTATTTAACATTAATGTAATGTAAATGATGAATTAGTGTGCCATAATTAAAGTTTTAACTTTAATTAGATTATTTGGTTGGATTTTTAGTTTTTGGTTGTTTTGTTAAATTGATGTGTTCAAAAGATTTCTTGTTGATTTAAAATGATGTTTTGAGTTTTAAAACACAACAATTTGTAAAATGTTAAAAATACTCCGTTTTACAAAACCGTGGGTGGCACATGGTTTTCGCACAGTAAAACCGCCCACCGATTTTCTCTATTTATTTCTCTCTTCTCTCTCTCTCTCCTCACTCTCACGTTCAATTCTCTCTCTCTTCTCTCTCTCTCTCGGCAGCTCCCTCTCTCTCTCAATCTCTTTCAAAAATTTTTGATTTCCATTCGAATCCAAGCTTCGGAACAGCAAGGAGGAAGCTCGGGGACGTGATTCGGCAACCGAGAACGCGGATTGAAGCTTCGATTCGAGGTTAGATTCGAAATTTCTAAACTTTTTACAAAATTTTCAATTTTGTGTGTTTTTGAAATCTAAGTTTGTTTTAGCTTAGAAAACCGTGGATTTGTGTTAAATGAGCTTAGAACAACTAGAATCTAAGCCTAGATTGAAGAAAAACGAATTGGATTCAAGATTTTCATTTTTCTCCTCTTTTTCTCATTTTTGGATTTTTGAGGATTTCGAGTTTAAATGTTGTTTAAATGATCCCAAACATGTTCTAGAATGTTTTTCTATCAATTATAGTTGTTTTTCATGCCTGGGATTTGAGAAAAACAGGTTAGAAACAAGATTTGGATTTTGGGGATCGAGAAACCCGTGGCTGGGATTTCTGGATCTTCCTAGTTCGGCAGGCCGAAGTTCATGTTCGGCAGGCCGGAGTGATGATCGGCAGGCCGGTGTTCTTCCGACCGGCAGGCCAAATCTGGGGAAATGTTCGGCAGGCCGAACCTCGTTTCCGGCAGGCCGAACTGTGCAGTTCGGCAGGTCGAAGCAGGGCGTCCGGCAGGCCGACCGAGGCATGGAAAATTTTGTAATTTTTACCCGTTTTCACTGTTTTGAACCCTGACTTAAATCCCAACCTTATAGGATGATTTTAATGATACAAATGGCACACTAGGACATCATGAAATGATTTAGTAACATAGAATGTCTCGAACTAGATATTGATTGACTTAGTTTGTATCTAGGATTGTTCGTGGTTCCGTGGAGCTAACGTATAGCGGACCGGGATTACGGTGTGGGGTACCGGCACGAATATTGAGGTAGGACTTCTATCCTATTTCTTTGGTAGCCTGGTTTTGAAATGATTTGGCTTTGAAAATGATTTCTATCAAAATGTTTTCAACGGTTGTTTGGAAATGGTTTTATCGGTTATATTTTAATATACCGTGATTATGAAATGAATTTCATAATAAATGTAATTGACAACACTCGGTAATTGGGTTTTGAATGACAATGATAATAAACACTAAGGCATGATGCCATATCAGAGATCGGGTCGTGTGGCGATCGACCTTGGGGGCAGGTCCCGAAACCCAGCTGGGCCACTACGGTGGTGATTTCATGGTTTGCCTAGGTAAAAGTAAACTGGTGTTTTGATTTGACGAGTAGACTGTTCTGTGTCAAAACGGTTCTACTCAATTTATTTATTTACTTATTCAAGTTCCCTTTTTGTATAACTCCTGATAATGTTATGTTTCTTTGCATTAAATTATTTTATAAAACTTAGTCCTACTGAGCCTTTCGCTCACGTTTTATCTATTTTAAATTCCCCCCTTCTAGGTGGTTTCCCATTTAGGTTTGGAGAAGATTCTTCGGACCGAACTCAGGAGCAATAGGAGAATTTATTTACATTCTGTATTTATTAATCAAGGCATGTAAGACTTAACTTTATTTGTACTTGGACTGTAATTGTATTTGTGATATTGTCAGAACCATGTGTGTGCGCAAGTTGTGGGTTGTGGAACCCATATTCGAGGTTTTTATTCAATTTTTATTATCTGCTTAATATTTATAAATTCTTTTATAAAATCTGGTAGAAAATCTCTTTATCTCTTACCTAATTGGATTCTCAAACTCTCGGTTTTTAATTAAATTCTCTTTTAATTAATCTAAATATTCCGCCACGTCACCTCCCATACTCCGGGGCGTGACAAGTACTTTGCAGGTGGTGTGCATTCCAGCTTATAGACCCCATCTCGGATGATAGCCTGAATTCGATAAGGACCTTCTCAATTGGCTGCCAGCTTTCTAGCATAGGCTTCTTTTGTATTCTAGAAGACCTTCCTGAGTACAAGCTCACATTCCTTGAACTCCTGACCTTCACCTTTTGATTATAGTACCTGGTGGCTACTTGTTGGTAGCGTCCGAGGTGATAAAATGCATTGTTTCTCTTTTCGTCTATCAAATACAATGCATCCCGCATCATTTCCTCGTTCTTTGCTTTATTCAGGAGCGAGTAGTCGACTCGAAGATCCCAAGCGACTACTTCAGCCAGGATAACTGCCTTTATTCTATATACAAGGGAAAACAAGGATTTGCCAGTCACCCTTCTTGGAGTTGTTCGATAGGCCCATAGCACCATGGGAAGTTCTTCAACCCAACGCCCTTTGCTGGCCTCCAATTTCTTCTTCAGGTTCTTTATTCACTTCACTATCTTGTTTGTTTGATCCTGTACGAACATTCGTCATCATTGTGGTCGTCACCATTGTTGGTGTTGCTAGGTTTGTTATGGCTATTAAAGTTGTTGTGATTGTTGTTGTTGGTGTTGAAGTTGAATGGTGTATAGCGGTTGCATCCTCTCAATAGGGCTACAGGAGGATTACTATCTGTTCAACTGTGGCGTCTAAAACTGCCACTGTGTTTTCGTGGTTGTTGGAAATGCTAAGTACCCATAGTATGGGTAATTGTATGACAACGAGGCCATTTGTGGGTTCTGGTAACTGATCTGGCTCTTCAAGGTCGAGTTATCGCTATTAAGTTGCTCTAATCTCCTGTCACGTTCATGAGAATGTGCAGCTTGCTCCTGGAGCATTTTCTTCAGAGCCTCCACTTCAGCCGTGAGGGCTTTCATTTGTTGATTTGCTCGAGTTGTCTCAGTCTCTTCACTTGGAATTTCTTGTACATGTTGGTTGTCGGAGTTGTCGGCCATTTGTGGTTGAGCTTAAAGATCCCAGGGTTGGCAATCTAAAGGCCAACTATAGACGTTGGATTTACAATCGAATATAAAGTATGTTAAATTTAGATTATTGTGCTCTTATTAATGAATTTAGACCCTCAAATCATTATTATTTGGATCTGTTAAGCTTCAGAACGAATTTGGGCCCTCAAATCACCGTTATTTGGATCTGTTAAGCTTAAAAACAAACTTGTTAGAGTACGTGCAGATAATGAACCAAGAAAATTGAGCTCATATGAAACAAAGATAATGCAGAAGAAATTAAAATACCACATGCAGATTTTGTAGTGGTTCACTCTGTTAAAAAACCTACGTCCACTATTCTTCACTATTGTAAGAATTGAGTACAGGTTACAAGGATGCAAAATGGGGATTAATTCGACAGAGTTTCAGTGTATTGTGTTTTTTCGTGTCTCTACAATGAATATGATATCCCCTTATATAGAGAAAAAAGAGAGTTGTGGCTTCCAACCATCTAGCGTAGTGGAGTAATAATGCTAGAAATAATCGCAGTAGTGGGATGCATGTCGGTCTACGACAGGCTGCAAGGATCACGTTCTCCTCACATTTTAGTTCATGGTTGGACATGCAAGTAACTCTCGGTTTGTGCTGATCAATCCCATCGAACGAATACTTGAGAAATGGCCATGGACAACCTTCAAAAGATGAATATAATGCGAAAACATATATTACGCAAAGGGTCGAGTTGATTGATCCAAATTTGGCTTGCACGCGTCTACTTACGTTAAATCGATAGGTCAGTTTGTTCTAGTCGAATTGATGTAATCATAACAATCGTAACAATGGGCCGTCATTTCGGGCTTTTAAACACTTTAGGCCTGACCAAATTGTACCCCAACACTAATTAATAAAAAAAATGCTACAAGACTTGAAAAGTGACGCAACATTAGAGATACAACATGCCGACATTAAAAAAACAAAAAAAAAATGCAAGCATTATATAATATGGCAAATAAAAACGAGAAGAATCTCGCTTCCAATAATAAACGTGAACCACGTGAAGATATTAGAATTAAAATTAATTCCTGAAGTCTGAAGAAACGCGTAAAATAAAAGAAGAAGTTTGAAGCATATATAATATATACATGCTCTTTTTTTTTTTTTTTTCAATGGTAACGTTCTATTTTAGGTTATCTATTAGATGATTAGATATATATGCACAAATATATATTTTTGTTATTTTTGAAAAGGATTAGTTCTATGCAGACACATGATTTCATCCAAGATAATGGAGCCAAGAGTGACTTTCATTAGTTAATCATTAGTGTCGCAAAATATTAGATGTTGTTCGTTGGCTCTCAATAATTTTGTGGGATTGTTTTAAACGGATTATATTTAGCTATTTCTGAGTTAATCATTCTCAAGAGATTGTGTGAGAGGAAAGCTTTGTAAAGCTCCTAACATTGTTGAAGTTAAACGGCATCCCCTTATTTCTAATTGGATCGAAGGTAATACTGATAGGGCGGCTAATGGTTCTCATGTACTTACAGAGTGTGGGAGAATTTTTCGGACTTTGTCATTGGGTATAACTTTTACTTTAAACACTTAATTGATGGGCGTTAATACGGTAGTTAAATTTGCTAAATCATTCCAGTTGCTGAAGTACTTAGCTTCAACTACTTTCCAGTGTCTCACATTTTTCGTGAAGGAAAGCAAGTAGCCGATAGTCTAGCAAGTTCATCTGGATGTTAGGATGTTTTTCGTTCTAGGGTTCTGAATTTTGTCTTCCTTAGATCAATCATAATTTGGCAGGTCGTTCCGATTACCACTTTCTCACTAACCGATCCTTTAGATAATATGTACCCCTTTTTTTCTTCTGGTCTTTTTTCTATTAGGTTTTAGCCAAAAGGTTTTTAACAAACATATTTGAAGAATGCTGTAGCAAGATTAAAGTTTTAGGCTCGAGTCTTTGAGATCATCTTCTGCATTACGTCTTGGTTGTTTTTGTCGTTCTCTTTGCGAGTTTCTTCTTTTGCGCATGCGTGCATGTTTTGTCTTCAATTTAGGCGCCTTTGGCCTTCGAATGTCTTGTTTTCTTTTAGCCTTCAGGCTTCTACTTACTTTTTCTTTTTTAGATTTTTATGGCTTTTGTTTATTATCTACTCAATAAGATTGAGTTAAGGATTTAGTATAAAATTAAAGTGTCGGGGTTATCAACTTAATTGGGATGTCCGTGTTGTTTTATGCTAGTTGTTTCTTCTCACCATTCAGTTGAAAACAATTTAATTAAATGACATAACAACTTGAATAAGTAAGGTTAAAGGAATCAGCTTTTCCATCCTTTGGTCATACAGTACCAGCCATACATCAGAATAGAAAATGCGCTTTGGGCTTTGTACTTGTACGTCTTCGGCCCTTTAGTTTAGTTCTGGGCCTTCAACAAAAGTCTTTTTGCTTTCTTGATTCGTACAATTTGCTGTTACCCTTAAGCAACTACATGCAGGTATTTATTTTAAAAACTTTAGGTAAAATACACAAAGAAACCATTGGTTTTGCCTAAATATTACTTTTATTCTTCTTCATATGCATATATCTAAAACACCCACTGTATTTATAAAAATTATAATCAAAATAACTATTAGAGCAATTAAATTTTAAAAATTTTCAAGATTATCCTTTTCAATTTATATCAAATATTATTTTAAGAACAATTTAACTAAAAAATTAAATAAAATCACTTTAATATGTTCAAATAAATTTCAATATTTAAGCAAATCCTTTAATTATTTTTAGTGTTTTTTAAGTTTTTAAGATTAATTTTATTTGTATCTTGGTTTAATAATATTTTAAATTGTATATAGTTTAGGTTGGATAGGGTTATCTTAAATTTTAAAAAATTTAATTGCTTCAAGGAGTATTTTAAGTCTTATTTTTTAAATATTGAGATGTTTTAGACATTTGAACAATAAAATGGAAAAAAAATGATAACTCAGGTAAAGCACAGTAGATAATTTGGGTATTTTCCCAGCGCTTTATTACTAAACCTTTGCACTATTATGTAAATATTTTCATTTTGTTTATTTTTATGCCCTTTTTTTTTGTTGATCATAATAAAATTGCACTCCTTACAATAGTGACCGTATTTGTATATTATAAGCACATATTTTCAAACTTTTTAAACTTTTTAATCTTGTTTCATTTTCCGGCACTCAGCAATCTTTATCTCTTGTCTCATCATTGTACCATATATAAAGTTTTTGTTCGTTGATTTCGTTGAATATATAATAACTTAAAATAAAGTTACTATATTATTGCATATTGCAAATAACTTTAGGGACATTTAAAAAATTGCATCCCTTATTTAGAATTATAAATTTTGAACCTTTCTTTTCTTGAAAATAAAAGAAAAAAATTATACTCATTCATACCAGTTCCTTCTATTACAATCAAATATTGGAATATTGGATCAAAGCTACATCTTGTGAGGCATATTTAAAAATTTAATATTTTACTTGTAGTTATTACTCTATTGGTTGTTTGAATTCTTTGTTCCAATTTTCAAAATAGAAAATCTCTTCATCTGTTCCAATTTTGTTCCACTCATTCTTATCCTATTTTGTGATTGCAATTTGCATTTATCTAAAATCCTATTTTGGTTTACGCAAGAAAGAGCACAGGTGGTGAAGATGGATGGCAGGCCCTTGACAATGGCATGGTTAAAATCAGTGTGGATGCAACCATTCATAATTCTTTAGATTTTATTGGAGTTGGCATTAGGATAGATGCCTTTTAAAACATGTGATGTTTTTATGAAAAAATATTTATAAATAAATAGAGTAAATTCTTTATTATATTTGTGTGTATGTATTTTGTATATTTTATAAATATCATTAAAATTCTATAATTATTTACGTGACTATAAATATTGTATATAAGTGTTATATACAAGAGGATAATATTTAAGGGTGATAATTAAAATAGTCAAGTAATATATAGTTAGATATTATAATTAATTATTTAATTAAAGTGGAATATTTAATTGAGTGTTTCTAGTGTATGTCATTTTCAATGAAATGGAACAGTCTTTTTTGAACTATTAGTATAATGACTCATTAAATAAGTGTACTGTATATAATAAATTATGTAAGACCGGACATGATGTGATATGAATGGCTAAATAATTTTCATTGAAATATAATAAGTTCTTATTATATTGGCTGATGGTCATATATAAAACGATCTTAATCTTATGTTATTAGCAGACACCTATTTATGGAATTATGATTTTTGATTTATTCGTTATGGATTTGAGAATCTAATCATATTCCTTGTATTTTGGAGGTAAATGAAGTAGATATCGGGAATGCTAATATTACAATATGTAATTCATTCCTTTTTTAAGAAGAAGTAGATATAATTATTTTGAATATTAGTTCAGGTCTTGAATAATATGAGTGTTCAAATTCATGATTAAATTTATGAATTTATTGTTCATTGGAGATTTAATGATACTCAAAGATAAATATGTAATTAAAAAAGTTAACAGATTTTACCTAACTCTAATTATGAATTATTTATGGAGGATCAATTTTTATGCAATGATTATATCAAATTGACAACTCTAAAGTGTGAGTAATTATATATATAATTTTAAGAGTGCAATTCTAAGTTTTTAGTATAGTGACGTTGGAATTAATATAAGAGTAATATATTAATTAAAAAGTTTATTTTTAAATTGGTTTTATTAGATTTTTAGTCCCTCCGCCATCCTTGCATACACTATTGGTCTAATTATTTAATTTAGAATTATAGAATTCTAAATTAAATATTACTGAAAATAAATTAATTAGGAATTAATTTATAACTATTAAATTATAAGACTATTTAATAGTAATAAATAATAATTAATTTTGAAAGACATACATTGGGTCCCACCTATTGTATGTGGCATGTAACAATACAAGGAAGGGTTCTATGTATAGTTTAAGTCTTGTTCAACTAGTTTTCCTATTTCTAGAAGTTTCTAATTTTGGTAAATGTGATTTTTCAAATTTAGAAATTTAAATTATGGAAATGAATTAAATTGGTTAAAATGCAATATTTTTCTCTCTCTTGATTGCTCATTAGTGCCACACACATAGATATTGTATTTGTGTGTGGTGCCTACACCATAAAAAGGAAAGGGAAAGTTTATCTTTTATTTTAATTAAATATGTGATATTTAATTTAAATTAAAGTAAACTTGTACAATTAATTAAGACTCTCATTCTCTCTATATATAGGGCTCTTCTATTCATTCTACAAATAATTGAGAGTATAAGTTAGACTACAAAAATTTTGCTAGGAAACCTAACATAGGCATGTAGGAGAAAGAAAAAGAGAGGAGAAGTGTTCTTTATTTTCAGTCTCGCTTTGCTTATGTATTGAGATATGAGAGACTAAAAGCTAGTTGAGTGATCGTAGAAACCTAGTTTTTTCTATGCCCACATGTATATCCATTTGGTGCCAAGGATTATACTTGAAAGACGGTGGCTTGGTATAAAGAACAATTTTCATAGAAGATTTTATCATAATTGCTTCAATCGTGTAAGCTTTGATTAAATATGTGTTAAATTAATATAATCTACAACGTTGTTTTAGAAAAGTTTTATATTTGTTATATACGTTCTATATCTTTATCACGTTTTTGCATATTTTCTTTAAAATTGTTTTAGAACACCAACAGTTGGGGTAGTTGCGGGAGACGCAGATGGAGTGCTGTTGGGGGCAGTTTCATGCTAGATTGTTGGCTATTTTTCTCCCCACATTGGCGCGAATGTCTTGCTGTTCATGAGGTATCGGAGCTAGCTGAGTTTGGTGGTTTTAACAGGTGGGTGATCAAATTAGTTGCGTTGAACATAGTGCATAGTGTACAATATTTTAATGTTTGGGTGACAAAAGCTGATATCATTAAGGATATTTAGGATTTTCTTTCTCGACCTAGAAGTGGCAAGGTTTGCTGTACATCTCATAACGGGAATCATGTAGCCCTCTTTTGGCTAATAATTATGCTATTTCAAATTATGTTATTTTGCTTTGTTTGATTTTATGCCCAAGTTTTTGGGCTCTTTTGTAAAAGCAAATATTGCTTTGTTAGTTCAATAAATTCAAGTTTCTCCTAAAAAAACCCCATTCATAGTGCTCTAACTTTATGAACCCTTTCTTATTTTTTAGTTATTAACATTAATGGCTTCTAAACTTCAGGATTCTCTTACTTTGCTCCTTGAACTCTAAAAATCACCACTTGACTACTTGAAACTTTCACTTTGTTAGCAAGTCTTCTAGTGATCTTGATAATCTTCACCATATTACGAACTCTCAAAATTTCATTATCGAATATTAACCCTCGGGTATATGCTAAGAACCTCAATGGCCTGAATTTGAATGTTAGTCTTATTGGTTCTATCATCGTTAAAATCTATCTACTAGGTGCTCCACAGAGAATGTATAGACAATCTAAGGAGGATCTAGTGGATGATGACGATTTTTATGAAGAATAGTCTTGAAGTGGATAATAATCCATAAATAAAAAAATCACGTACTAGCTCAGAAAAAGGCATAATTGTTGAGGGGTTCATAGAAAAAATTGAAAAATGCCCATATTTCAAGGAAATACTGAACAAGAATCAAGAGAATGAAAAGTTATCCAATAAGCTTAGTGTGACACTTGAGAAATTTCTAACGCATTATATATTCAATATTTAAGGATTATTTTGAGTAATTTTAGTACAAATTTTGAGAGCTAAAGTTTATGTTCAAAAATTTGTTAAAGTTTTTTAAGAACAATTTTAATGCCACAAGAATTATTGTTTAAATCTAATTTTTGTGACAAATTTAAGAAGAGTAAATATGGAATTTATAAGATTAAATATCATGTTGTAGTCTTAAGCAAGGAATGGATTATAAGGAAATGTAGTATAAAATAATATTGCATGAGGTTGTATAGTATAAGAAAAATATTGTATAAAAATGTAGAATACAGTATAAAAAAATTATGCAATATTATAACAATGCATTATAAGGATTATACTGCATGAAGTTAAGTAGTGTGGAATTAGACTGTATAAAGTTAAGAGGTATAGGAATTTACTATTTGGACAATGTAGATTAGTATGGAAGGTTGAGGGACCTTGTAAACTGTATAGACAAGAATACCGTCAATATATAAAATACACTGGCAGTATAGGAAAATGCAGTGCAGTGTAAATTTAGACTAGGTAAAAAACTTAATATGGGTCCCACAAGGACACCCAAAGGGTGGAAAAAATTCCACATCTCCCTTAATGGTGGTTGGTTTTAACAAGATGTGGGGGCAAACTTTTTGAAATTAAAATTTGGTCCCTAGATAAAATATTCTTGCAATTAAGGACCTAAGTGAGAAAAAACCCACCAAAGTGACACTTATATGATAGAAATGTGGCCATATCCTTCCCACTAAGACAATCGAATTTGCCACCCGAGGGGGCAATTTTTGTGGCATTTTAGTCCGCATGATGTGTCTTAGGTGGCAAAAGGGTTAGTTGAAAAAAAATCCTATCTTTTTGCTCCATCAAATTTGCTCCGTGAAACATGAAACAAGAAAATAACCCCTTTTCTCCATGGCAAAACCGCCCTATCCTATGCTATTTTCAGTCAAAATTTTGATGACCTCAAGCCTTCAAATCATATTTTGAAGTAAAGTCAAGAGGTGTAAAGGAAAAGTAAGGAATTTTGGAGGTAAAATCTAAGCTTTCTCTTAGTATTTTTAGTGTTTTTGCTTAGTGGATTTTTTTTTTTATGATTTTTGCTAAGGAGGATTAGGAAAGTCTAGGCACTCAAGTAGAGGATAAAAAAGCTTGAGAAATCTAATGGTAAGGACCCAAATCCTAGTCTTGAAAGTTTGTTGATTTTTATAGGTTCTATGATTGGTTTTCTACTATATTAGACTATAGCATGTCAAAAGTGTTAGGTTTTGTTAGATTTTGTGATTCAAATAAGCAGCATAAAATTAAAATTAGTTCCCACAAAACCCTCCCAGGATCCATACAATTCGACTAGATTGATAGGAAAGTCATAGAATCTTACTAGGATAACAAAAAGGGGCAAGATTTTTGGAAGGAAGAGAGCAAGTTCACTTCGGTGATACCCTAACTAAAGTTTTTTGTATTCGGGATTAGATTCAGACATTGTTACTTAGAGCAGTGTCTTTTGTAGGTATCCACATGAACAGACTCTCTCAAAAACAAATTGGTGTGCTAGCAACCTCTCCTTTGCGTTAAATGACTCTCTCTAATTTTAGGGTTTTTAATGTTTTTTCCTTTTAGAATAAGAGAACGCCTTTTCTCTTCTTATTTAGCTAGAAACCCTAAAACAGATATATATATATATATATATATATCTGTTGACTTCGAGATATAGTCAGATTTTAATTAGGGTAAACTATAATTCAAATATGATTCAGAAAATCTAGACAATGTCTGTAATTTGAATATGATTTAGAGAATCTAGACAATATCTATAATTTGAATATTATTCAGAGAATCTAGATAATGTCAGATTCAATAAACCTAGACATATCTAGTACATCAAATCTGGACATTATCAGGTTCATTGAAACCAAACACAGTAAACCCAAAATTTGTTTTTAGTCTGTTATAAGTGTGCGACCCTATAGGTTCACATAACGTTGGTAGTGGGCTTGAAATTCTATTTTTGGCCCACAAATCATAAGCGGCCTCTAGCAAGACATTATAATTGCCCAAGTTATGAATCTGACACAACCTAATCCACAATAAGTATTAAAGTCCTTTTGTCACTAGATACCTTGATTGAACATAAGGCATGGTTTATGTCATCCTTATACTATTCAATCATATTATTTCTTGATCTTAAGTAGATTGATATTGATAACCCTTATCAATTCATTTCAGTATGGCCATACATTTTTCTTCAGTCTAACTTATCGAAGGGCCCATAGATATCTTTCGCATAATAAATGAGGGACAAATTCCTTTTTAATCACTCATATTCTTCACATGATTCACTCTATATCCAACAACAATCCATTCCATCATCCTGTTAAAGATAATATTAGAATGTGTCAAAATATAGAACTTGTCATGTAGGAAACAATGATGATTTTAGGTTAGAGGACTAAGATAATACTATTGTGATGAGAATCACTTATGACAATTATCCATGTTGTATTCTCAAAGTGGGTTGATCCAATACATCATTTCTCAAATATGTATCTATGAGTTGACTTAGTATCTCATACACATGATTAGTAAAACATAATCATCCGTGATTAGTAAAACATAATCATCCAAACTTCATACTAGTCTTTATTCATTATTATCCCAATAATAATGACCGACTAGGAATAATTTATAATAGAATTCAATTTTCTTCTAAGAGTTTTACCATCAAGTCACATACTTGATGACCTTGGTAGAATTAACTATTCATGGAATTAGAATAAAAAACAATAATGAAAATGCCTCTTTATTAATAAAATGCAAATGTAATGAAGTCAAAATATAGTCATTATATAATTGGCCTAGGGCACATCACTAATAATCTCCCACTCACACTAGGCCCAGTCAATATTCTATCTAATACCGATTGACCTAGTATGACTCTCATGCTAAGGCTGTGGAAGAGGCTAAGTGAATGGATCAGCAACATTCTCATTTGTAGGTACTCTACATATCTTCACGTCTCCTCTCTCAATGATTTCTCGAATGAGATGATAACGCCTGAGTATGTGTTTAGATCGCTAATGTGATCTAGGTTCCTTAGCTTGTGCTATGGCTCCGTTATTATCACAATACAAGTTTACTGGATCTGATATACTAGGTACAACACCCAAATCAGTAATAAAATTTTTGATCCAAACTGCTTCCTTAGCTGCTTCTGAGGCGGCTATATACTTAGCTTCTATTGTAGAATCAGCAACGGTGTCTTGCTTTGAAATTCTCCAGCTCACTGCACCCCTATTCAAACAGAACACGTAACCTGACTGTGATCGAAAGTCATCCTTGTCAGACTAGAAGCTGGCATCTGTGTAACCACTTACAACAAGCTCATCTTCCTTTCCTCCATACAGTAAGAATGCATCCTTAGTTCTTCTCAAATATTTAAGGATATTCTTGACTGCTGTCCAGTCTGCTAGTTATGCTTAAGGCATATGAGACATTAGGTCGAGTACATAACATTGCATACATGATAGATCCAATGGTAGAAGCATATGGAATCTTATTCATGCGGTCTCGCTCATCCTGTGTTATTGGACACTGAGTCTTGTTAAGACTAATTCCATGTGACATTGGCAAGAATCCTCTCTTGGAATCTTGCATACTAAACCTATTCAATACCTTGTCAATGTATGTACTCTGACTTAGGCCAATAAGCCTCTTAGATCTATCCTTGTAGATCTTGATGCCTAGAATATACGCAGCTTCACCTAAGTCTATCATTGAGAAACAATTCCCTAACCATGATTTAACATTTTGTAGAGTAGGATATCGTTTCCAATGAGTAATATGTCATCAACATATAACACTAGAAAAACTATTGTGCTTCCACTAACCTTCTTGTAAACACAAGGCTCATCTTCAGTTTTAATGAAACCAAACTCTTTGATTGCTTCATCAAAATGAATATTCCAACTCCGAGATGCTTGCTTCAATCCATAAATGGATCATTGAAGCTTGCAAACCTTTCCAGAATTCTTAGGACTAACAAAACCCTCGGGTTGTGTACACATCCTCAAGTAGGTTTTCATTAAGAAACGTTGTTTTGACATCCATTTGCCAAATCTTATAATCATAGTATGCAACTATGGCAAGGAGAATTCAAATGGATTTAAGCATAGAAACTGGTGAAAAAGTTTCATCATAGTCTATACCATGTGTTTGCTTGAAACCTTTTGCAACCAGTCTTGCCTTAAAGGTATGCACATTGCCATCCATGTCTGTTTTTCTTTTTGAAAACCCATTTGCACCTAATAGTCTTTAAACCATTAGGTGGATCAATCAAAGTCCATACTTGATTATCATACATGGATTGCATCTCTGACTTCATGGCTTCTAGCCATTTATCACAGTCAGGGCTATTTATGGCCTCTTGGTAGGATGTGGGCTCATTTTGATCCACAATCATCACATCATTATTATCAGTTAAGAGAAATCCATATCTCTTAGGGTTGTGATGTGTCCTACCAGACCTCCTCGGGTCTTGTGCTACTTGTGTAGGCTCAACAACTACTTGTTGATCAAGTTGAGATTCCACAGGTGGTTCCATGCTATTTTGTGGTTCTTGAATTTCTTCAAGTTAAACTTTACTCCCACTGATTCCTTTAGAAATGAATTCTTTTTCTAAAAAGACACCATTCTGAGCAACAAACACTTTGTTCTCAGAAGCATTGTAGAAGTAATATCCTTTAGTTTTTTTAGGATATCCCACAAAAAGTCATTTGTCTAATTTGGGTGCCAATTTATCTGAAATTTGACGCTTCACATAAGCCGCACATCCTTAAATCTTAAGAAAAGACAAACTAGGCGACTTCTTGGTCCACATTTCATATGGTGTCTTTTGAATCTCCTTTGATGGAACTCTGTTTAGTATGAACGCAGCAGTTTCCAGAGCATATCTCTAAAAGAAAAGTGGAAGATTTGACTGACTTATCATAGATCGAACCACATCCAATAAAGTTCAATTTCTCCATTTAGACACACCATTCCATTGTGGTGTTCCTGATGGAGTTAATTGTAAGACTATCCCACAATCTATAAGATGATCAATGAATTCTTTGTTTAAGTATTCACCACCTCGATCTGATCAAAGTGCTTTAATACTTTTACCAAGTTGATTGTGTACTTCATTTTTGAAAATTTTGAACTTTTCAAAAGATTCAGATTTTTATTTCATTAGATAGACATAGCCATATCTACTGAAATCATCTGTAAAAGTAATGAAGTACTGAAAACCTCCTCTAGTAGTAGAACTTAATGGTCCACATGCATCAGAATGTACAAGGCCCAAAAAGTCATTAGCCCTTTCACTATGTCCAATAAAAGGTGTCTTAGTCATTTTGCCTAATAAACAAGACTCATATACTTCAAATGAATCAAAATCAAATGAATTCAAAAGCCCATGTTGATGGAGTTTTGAAATACATTTCTCATTTATATGGCCCAAATGACAGTGCCAAAGATAGGTAGGGTTTAAATCTTTAGATTTAAACTTCTTTGTATTAACATTATAGATGGACTTTTCATTTGTGTTTTCAATGTTCAAAACATAAAGACCATTCATTCGTGGAGCATATCCATAGAAAATGTTATCACGGTAAATGGAGCATTTATTATTCTCAATAATAAACTCAAAACCTTCCTTGTCCAAACAACAAATAGAAATAATATTCCTACTCATAGCAGGTGCATAATAATAATTTTCTAAACTTAAAACAAGTCCACTAGGCAAAGTCAACTCATATGTTCCTACAGCTAAAGCAGCAACTCTTGCTCCATTTCCAACTCGTAGATCCACTTCGCCTTTAGCCAAGATTCTACTCCTCTTAAGACCTTGCACATTAGTACAAATATGAGATCCAGATCTAGTATCTAATACCTAGGAATTAGAAGTAGACAAATTGACTTCTATAACATAAATACCTAAAGGAGTAGTCACACTACTCTTTTTCTTCTTCAGATCATCCAAATAGAGCTTGCAGTTTCTCTTCCAATGACCAGGCTCTTTACAGAAAAAGCATACTCCCTCCTTTGGTGGTTTAGCCGTAGTTTAAGGATTGGGCTTCTTAAAGTCCCTGGGAGCCTTTTTGTTTCTCTTACCCTTTCCTTTCCTTTTCATACCCTTCCCCTTATTAACCATTAGAATATCTTTGGTATTCTTGATGTTCTGTTCAACAGTCTTAAGGATCCCATGCAACTCAGAAATACTCTTCTCCATATTATGCATGTTGTAGTTAATAACAAACCCATCATAAGCATCTGGCAAAGATTGGAGAATGATGTCAATAGCCAACCCTTGGCTAATCTCAACACCAAGTTTCTGTAAATGATCAAGATGACTCTTCATCTTCAGAACATGAGGACTGACTGAACCGCCAGCAGCCAACTTACATGAGAGTAATGTCTTTAAGGTGGCAAACCTCTAAATTCTAGCTTTCTCTTGGAACATTTCCTTGAGATGGCCTATCATGGTATAAGCCTCCATTTCCATCTGTTGCTTTTGAAGCTCTGATTCCATGCTTCCAAGCATGAGGCAAGTGACATCAACAGAGTCATTGAGATGCTTACTGTGA
This sequence comes from Artocarpus heterophyllus, assembly GCA_025403435.1. Lineage (NCBI taxonomy): Eukaryota > Viridiplantae > Streptophyta > Magnoliopsida > Rosales > Moraceae > Artocarpus > Artocarpus heterophyllus. The sequence continues at coordinate 18,094,372 of CM046347.1, read as the reverse complement.
GCATCCTTTTGAGCTCTAGTAGCATTAGCAGCTGGTTCATCAGGGATAGGTTGATCAAGAACATATTCCTTCCTCTCTTGCTTGAGAACAATTCTCAAGTTTCTATACCAGTCAAGGAAGTTAGTCCCATTGAGCTTATCCTTCTCAAGGATCGTTCACAGTGACAAGTTAGATGTGGTGTTTGATGCCATTATCTATAACAAATATACACACAGAATACTTAGCATTTTATTAAACAATTTTTAATGAGGCATAATTTAAATCCTACTAATTTTATCAAATTAATAACCCTCAATATTAATTTGGCAATCACAACAATTGTAATTTTAGTGGGCCAAGATCCATATTTCACCTCACTTTAAGTAAGCTTTGGCTTATCACCTAAAGTATGGTTATTTAGGTAGGTAACACATTACCAATTACATCTTATGTAACTCTTCGATAAATATGGGATTTGACATCACATGTTTAGGCTAATTAAAATCCCATCCAATGCCCTAGGTCCAAAACCATTTTGATAACCTAGTTAAGTCTAACCATTTCAAACATATGGATATCACTATTATCCATCTTGTCTTACCTAGATGGCTTAACACACCATACTTTGACAGAACCTATGTTTAGCAATTCAAGTCTTGACAAGTGTTGAATTATGGTAGGCATTTTAATGACTTAATATTAAGTGAGGGTTCTACTTTATTTTTATTTTATTGTTTATTATTGTGTCGTATCACATACATAGCATCATATACACAACATCACATATATAGCATAATAATAACACAATAAGCGTGTCATAGCATGGCCCAAATCTAGATTGATCTTCATAAGCCAATATGAAGGTTAATGGTCAATCCTAGGTAATCTTCATTCATTTCCTTAGATTGCCACGAACGGACTCCATCTTGAGCCTCCATCTTGGACCTCTATCTTGAACCTCCATCTATCTTGATCTTGGGCTTTGATTTTACATTACAAATTGCAATCTAAACTATTCTATTTCTACTAAACAAATATATAAATTATAACAAATTGAAAAATGATATGCAGGCCGTATTTAAAATTACAAAATTACAAACCCAAAATAAAATTAAATAAAACTTGCCAACCAAATTGGTATAAAAGGGCCATGCTATGCACCATGCAATTCACACTAAACACATAAACATAATAATATAATTTCATTATAGTTAAATTTTTATTATGACCTAAACGATATATGTGAAGAATCAATTAGGGGTCAAGGGGCAACGCCCCTTGTGGGGTCCTAGGGGTAGCGCCCCTGGTGGGGTCCAAGGGGCAACGACCCTGGCGGCGGTCCATTAATGATATTTATTACCTAAATCCATTAATCTTAATTAATCAGATTACCTAATCTATTCATAATAGAATTAATTAATCTCTATTTAACACTTAAATGGATTCATGGAATTTATTGATTTGTTTTAAACCGATCATCCTTGTTTAACAATTAAACAGACCCTATGATATTTATTAATCTGTTCAAAATAGATTATCACTGTTTAACATTTAAACAGTCTGCCACCTTAATAAAACCAAAACCATATTTACAATATATCATTTAATCATCTTAAAATAGATTACTAGATTCTTGTTAAATTGTAATATTAATCAAATTAACAACAACATGTTACAAGAAACAGTAAACGTATTAATCAAATTAACGCGGTAAAAATGTTTAATCAAATAAAGCCTCAAGCACATTAATCTAATTAATGTATAAATCATATCCATGCATATCACATATACATGAACCATATAAAATCAATTTAATCGAATTCGCAAGTCGCTCTGATACCACTGTTGGGTTTTGTTGGATTTTGTGATTTAAATAAGCAGCGAAAAATTAAATTAATTTCTACAAAACCCTCGCAGGATCCATGCAATTCGATTAAATTAATAGGAAAGTCATAGAATTCTACCACGATAACAAAAAGGGGCAAGATTTTGGGAAAGAAGAGAGCGGGTTCACTCTGGTGACGCCGTAACTAGAGCTTTTTATATTCAGGATCGGATTCAGACATTATTACTTAGAGCAACACCCTCTATAGGTATCCACACGAATAGACTCTCTCAAAAATGAATTGGTGTGCTAGCACCCTGTCCTTTGCATTAAATGACTCTCTCTAATTTTAGGGTTTTTAATGTTTTTGCCTTTTAGAATAAGAGAACGCTTTTTCTCTTCTTATTCAGCTAAAAACCCTAAAACAGATATATATATATATATATATCCATTGACTTTGAGATAGAGTCAGAATTTAACTAGGTAAACTGTAATTCGAATATGATTCAGAGAATCTAGACAATATCTATAATTTGAATATGATTCAGAGAATCTAGACAATAACTGTAATTCGAATATGATTCAGAGAATTTAGATAATGTCAAATTCAATGAACCTAGACATATCTGGTACATTGAATTTGGACATTATCAGGTTCATTGAACCTAAACACAGTAAACCCAAAATTCATTTTTAGTCTGTTCTAAGTGCGCGACCCTGTAGGTTCACATAACGTTAGTAGTAGGCTTAAAATTCTATTTCTGGCCCACAAATCATAAGCGACCTCTAGCAAAGCCTTATGATTACCCAAGTTATGTGAATGTCAATAATATGACACAACCTAATCCACAATAAGTATTAAAGTCCTTTTGTCACTAGATACCTTCATTGAGCATAAGGCATGGTTTACGTCATCCTTATACTATTCAATCATATTATTTCTCGATTTTAAATAGATTGATATTGATAACCCTTATCAATTAATTCTAGTATGGCCATATATTTTTCTTTAGTCTAGCTTATCGAGGGGCCCATAGATATCTTTCTCATAATAAATGAGGGACAAATTCCTTCTTAATCACTCATATTTCTCATATGATTCACTCTATATCCAACAACAATCCATTCCATCATCCTGTTAAGATAATATTAGAATGTGTCAAAATATAGAACTTGTCATGTACGAAACAATGGTGATTTTAGCTTAGAGGACTAGCATAATACTATTGTGATGAGAATCACTTATGACAATTATCTATGCTGTATTCTTATAGCGGGTTGATTCAATACATTATTTCTCAAATATGTATCTATGAGTTGATTTAGTATCTCATACACATGATTAGTAAAACATAATCATCCGTCAAACTTCATACCAGTCTTCATTCATTATTATCCCAATAATAATGACCGACTAGGGATAATTTAGAATAGAATTCAATTTTCACCTAAGAGGTTTACTATCAAGTCACATACTTGATGACCTTAGGCAGAATTAACTATTCATGAAATTAGAATAAAAAACAATAATGAAAATGCCTCTTTATTAATAAAATACAAATGTAATGAAGTCAAAATGTGGTCTTTACATAATTGGCCTAGGGCACATCACTAACAAAAAGGACATTATGGTATGATTTTATGGTATGTTGTAATGACGATGATGGTGGAAAAATAGGAACCATTTTATGCTTAAAACGAGAAATTATGACAAACTTTACTAAAATACAAAGTTTAATAATTTTTAAGCATCTAAAGTGTTTGATAAAATAATTTTAGATCATACTATGAAAAGAAAATGTTATCATATGATTATTATAAGTATTAAGTGCTTGATAATGTGTTTGGAAAGGTTTAAATGTGATTAGACCTTAGAAAAATAAGTTGAAGAAAGTTAAGATGCAAAAAGGTGTGTTTATGAGCTTTTTTTTTAAAAGATTTAAGTGTATGAGGCACTGAGAAGCTGAATTATTTATAGAGTTTAGCACATAATTTATTGAAAACATTGATACAGACTTTCACAAAGAAATCTTGCTTGAATTCCGAATGGATCAAGCCAAAAAATATGACTTTTTGTTTTGCCCATCCAAAAACTACATGAAGATGAATGATTTTGAGAAAAGTTAAAACACAAATGTTGTAGAACTCATTAAAACTATTTAAAGTCTTGGACGATGAGTGGAAATTCTGTCCTGATTTTAAGTTATGAATTTTACGAGATTTTAATCATAAAATTTCAAGACTAGGAAAACATTTTGAAATATTAGAATATTGACCAAGGATCTTTTGTAGGTTTTAATTCTTGTAGAAAACTGTGGATTTTGGCATAAAATATTTTTGGTCCTGAGGGCAAAAATGTCAAGAATTTGTATTTCGAGCCAAAATTGTAAAACCATATAGAACTGAGTTTTTCATGGTGCAAACTGGTTTCTTGCACTAAAATGAGAATATAGTAATTGTAGATTTTTTTTTTAAAGTTCAAGAGAACATGTGATTTCAAAAGAAAAACACGTTAAGGGTTAAAATGTCTAGGTTTTTGCAATACGACTCAAAACGTAAAGTTTTGATAAAACATATTTTTTGCAAAAAGAAAGCTAACGTTTTGTTTTTTGCAACATTACAAGTAACAAGGAAATTTAAGTTTTAAATTAAAACGGGTTCATAAAGAGTTTAAGATCTGTCAAGGACAAAATGGTCTTTTTTGTAAAAAAGCCAAAAACAGACTCCAAAATGTCCTATTTAGGAAAACACTTTAGAGGGATTTTTTTTGTAACTCGTTGGTGTCAAGATAGTGAAGTAAAATGAGAAGTTTAGTAAAGTTACAAGGTTTATGAAAAACCCGTTAAAGGTAAAATCATTATTTTTTATATAAAACTACTAGAACAGACCCAAACCCTCTGAATTAGCAAAACATCCTTAGTCAAAAAATGTTTTGTATCACATTAAGTAATGAAATTGTCAAGTGAGATATAAAATTTGACTAATTCACGAAAAAGGTTTTTAAGAAGTAAGTTTTATAAAGAAAGATTCAATGTTTGAGATTAGTTTGAATATACTAAGCAAAAGATTATTACAAGTTCCTTCATGCTGCATATAATTTTATAGACGACTACTAAAATTAGTTGAGGAGCTCAGTGTGGCAGTGACAGTTGCTAGAGTTGGGTATGAATACTACTACAAAAGTTTTTCACTGCAATAAAAGAAGTTTTTATGTTTAAAAAACTTTTGTTTAAAAAATAATGTTTAAAAAATGATGTTGAAAAAATATTTTTTGAAAAGTATTTTAAAATGATATACTTTTATGAACTGTATAAAATGATTATAAAGTTAGTTTTGTATTATGTTTCAGCCTATTTTTTTAAAAGTGGAATTCAATTACCTTGTGACACCTATTATTCTCTTAACAGGTATTAAGGTAATTAAATTAATTTTTAGTGTGCCAACCAAAAATTTGCTTTATTTAAAATCCATTTCACAATATTTATTTTTATCTATTTTTAAATTTTTTAAAATTCTCCTATATTTATTTAGTATGTTTACTGAAGAGCCTTGGAACTTCTAATAAATTTCAAAAATGTTATTTTGGCATTATGTGGGTTAAAGTCTCCAGAGGAGACATGAGGATATCTTTCCCAACTACTCTTGACCCTCCTTTTCTTTATTTCCTTTGTGACATGTTTAAACATGTCTCCTCCATAATTGCTTTTATCACTTCTCTTCAAAGACTTTATCTTTTCTTTTCTTTTTTTTTCTTTCCACGGTTCCCACACTCTTCTTCTCATTTCCTTACTGAAGCAAAATACTTAGAGAACTTCTTCAAGGCAGCAATAACAATCAGCCACCATCACCTCCATTTGAGCAAGAATTTCAGCCATACCGAAGTCAAGGAACTTGTTTTGAAGCCATTTCAAGCTTCCCAACTAGTCATAATCTGAGGTTAGAATCTTATGAACAAATTTAGTCTTTCATTTATAATTTTTTTATATACTCAAGGATTATTCAAATTTGCGTTCTCAAACCTGAGTATATGTTTTGTTGCTATTTTAGCACATATGTATAAAGTCTAAGTGTATATGTCGTAGACAGAAAATTTATATTGTTAAATTTTATAATACCTTTATGGGCAGTGGCTCTTTCTTGAAATTCTAGGATTAAATAAAAATGAATTTTGTAAATTAGTTTGTATATTTAAAAAGTAAACATCCTAAGCTTTCTAACGAGCTATCATAAGCCTAAATCGGAGTTGTATTTTACTTTCTATGAAAATTCAATTTTTGGATTAGAAACTAGTAAACCTACCAGTGGCAATATACCACCTGTTTACGTTAAGTAAACCACCTGTTAACTCATGTGATGATTGTAGATAGTGAACCTATCATTTTTGCAAAAGTATACTACCAGTTTGCCATGGTATACCAGCTGCTAACCTAAACCAAGAACCCATCTTTGCTCACCACCTAATTCCTTAATGTCTTGCAACCTTTCCAATATTATCCTAAGTGATTGACGAATCTTATTAGGGACTAAAACATATAGATTACTTGTATACATTTTATATCATGTTAAGACAAAGATTGTTTACTGTGGTATTCAAAAGAGATTTGCATAAAAGCTTTAATGGCACACTAGTAAGATGGATTTACAGATGATTTATTTATGAATGTGGTTGTATGTTGTGCTTTAGTTTTAAATTATCCTTATGCACGCCTTAGGATCAAGGGAGTGTAGAGCTAACGTTAATTGATTTCAGGATTAAAAGATTGGTGATAAGCTTGAAAGGTAGGGATTCTATTACTCATCTTTTGTGAGGTTTTTATGGAATTAAAATTGATTGTTTTACCACAAGATATATATATCTTTGTTGAACTGCTATTATATGAGTATCACATATGAAACTATGACATGGACTAGTCTTTTATTATACGGCGAGGAACATAATAAATTGACACATGTTATAAATTGAGAAGCATGGTTAGAAAAACTGACTCTATAAATAATGATTGAATATAGAGAAATGGTGAGACGTGAAGAGGGCAGTGGTTACGTTCTTAAGCACAAATACCTTAAAAGATAAAGTAGGGGGAAGGTGATGACGCTTTCTTGGGTCAAAAGTCCTAGAACACACTATACAGGAATCGACTTGGTGAGGACTCGGGGCTTGATGTCCCCTCACCGGAACACCTTTGGAATATTTAGAGGGTGATCAAGCGTGCCCATTTGGGTTTTGATGAGTTGAGTGATACTCTATTGAACGTGGGTACCTAGGAATAATGATGAACTGTAACATTTGTATATATGTATATGTATGAAACTCGATAATGATTAACTATGGTATCCACATAATATCATTATAATAAATCTCATAATCTTGATAATGATGAGTATTAACTAACCATGCAGATTTTAATTTGGTAACGATAAAAACCTAAAGGTGAGTAATGGTTTTCTCCACTGAGCATATTGTCGCTCATTCCCTTATATTTTTATCTTTTCAGGACTCACTAAGTGTGAGCTGGTTACGAAAAAAATAGTTGAGGAAGCTATGTAGCTATGTACGTTGGGACTGCTTCAATTACTAAGAATGTTCTTCATGATAATGTAAGCATCAATTGTTACTTTCTGTGACTGTATTAAAATGTGTTGAGGGTTAAAATGATGATGACGATAGTTTATATTATTAAATTTAAAGTGCTACATTAAACTGTGGTTTAATTGACGTTTATATTTTTTTTTAATTTGAGAGTTTTCATTTAAGCCCCGAGCAACTTTATTTTTAAGGTTTTACTTTTATTTCTGATTTTTATTTTAATTCATTAAAAACTGTTAACCTCCATATAGGGGCGTTACATACCTAAACACAGCCTTCCATTTATTATTGTCCTTTTGATTGTTGAGGGATAAAATTGAAACAATTTCTTCAAATCTGAAGGACACTTTTGTAATTTCCTGAAATATTAAGATAAATTGTGAAGTAAATAAAACTAGAAGATATAGTTTTATAATTAACCCCTATAAAATATGCAAGAAAGCATCAGTTAGAATCATTTGAATAGTTGATCATGTGTACCTTAATCCAAAAGAATATAACATTCTACTTTAAAAAACTCGTCAAAAAGCAATGAGTTAGGGATAAATATGTGTTGAATGGTAAGCAGCCCACCATTCTAGATTGTCATGAAAGGAGGCAAGTTTCAAATATTGGTTGCCTATAACCTTTGAACAAAAATGGTAAAAAATAGTGGGACCTAACTAGCCCAATTTATTTAACATTTTTGAGTGAAATTAGATAAAAAGAGGAGGGAGCTTATGGCTACAAATACCATCCATTCTATTCATTCATATTATCCCATCATTAAGAGAAAACAATAAGTTTTACATAGAAAGCTTGAGAGAAAATTGAGAGCAATTTTCTTCAATTTTCTTATGTGTAATTAGGTTATGAGTTTGTGAGTTTGTGAGGTTTTTAGTGTTGTAAACATTTAAATATTTCTCTTTTAATAAAAGACTACAGCAGCTTGTTGATGTAGCCTAACTTGAGTAAACCATGCTAAAGATTATGTGTTTTCTTTCACTTTATTTTGCTCCATTAATCTAGTTGCTTTGGAAATTTATTTCTAAATTCCCAACAACAGGTATCAGTGCTTTGGTGGTGGTGACAAAGTTTATTTTGTCAGTTTTTACAAAGTTACTATTCATGTGAATAGTAAAACCTATGAATTGTAAAATTTATCGGTTGTTCTGGCTTGTCGACAACACTGTTCTAATTGATGGTAACTTGTAGGAATCCTTAATAAATGATCTAGACTAACTAGATTTGAGTGGAAGTGATGGCCGTAGATAAAAAGAAGGTTAAAATTGATCGATTTGGTGGTGCCGACTTTGGACTCTATAAAATGCAGATTGAAGATTATCTGTATCAAAAAAAGTTGTACTAGCCTATCTCAAGTAAGAAATCACAAGATATAAAGGATGATAGGAATGAATAGAATAGCTAGTATTTATAGCCATAAACCTCCTCCTCCTTTTACCTAATTTCACTAAAAAATGTCAAATAAATTGGGCTCATTCGGTTCCACTATTTTTGATCACTTTGTTCAAAGATTGTAGGCAGCCACAATTTGAGACTTACCTCCTTTTTTGACAATCTAGATGATCGGCTGCTTACCATTCAATGATTAGTATCAGTGGAGGATTACCAAAGGAGCTTTTGTTGTAGCTCATGGGAATAAGGATGGTATTCTTTACGTAATCTCAAACTTTGAGAATACCATTGCATTTGTAGATGCTGGAAATAATTCAAGTTTATGGCACCAAAGGCTTGGACACATGAGCAAAAAAGGGATGAAGACACTTCTGTCAAAGGGAAAACTAACAGATTTAAAATCTATAGACATCGGTCTATGTGAGAACTATATTTTCAAAAAACAAAAGATGGTCAATTTCTCAAAAGTTAGCAGACACCTAAGGCAGAAAAATTAGAGCTGATCCATACAGATGTATGGAGACCCTCTCTTGTTTGATATCTTGGAGGCTCGTTATACTATGTCATCTTCATTGATGACTTTACAAGGAAAGTGTAGGTTTATTGCCTGAAAAGAAAATTAGAAGTCTTTAACGCATTTAGAAAATAGAAAGCCATGGTGGAAAATAAAACTGGCTTCAAAGTAAAGTGTCTGAAGCCCGATAATGGAGAAAAATACAAAGATTGAAGATTCAGAGAATTTGATGCTACAAATGGGATCAAAATGAAGAAGACTAGCCCTAGGATGCTACAACAAAATGGTGTTGTAGAGCGCATGAACAAAAATTTGAATAAATGTGTCAGAAGCATGAGGCTAGATGTAGGCTTACCCAATATTCTATAAGCAGAAGCCGTCAACACCGCAGCCTACTTGATAAATCGTGGGCCCTCAGTTCCTTTGGATGGAAGGTTACCAGAGGAAGTTTAGAGCAGAAAAGAGGTAAACATTTCACACTTGAAAGTGTTTGGTTGTATCACTTATGTTCACATAGATTCTGTTGAAAGAAGCAAACTTGATGCATATGAAAATTTGGCTATTGATTCACACTTGAAAGTCCAAAAAGTATGCCTTTGTTGGATATGGCAGTGATGAATTTGGCTACCGATTTTAGGACTATGAAAATTGGAAAGTCATCAGAAGCAGAGATGTCATTTTCAATGAAAAAGAAATGTATAAAGATAGCTTAAGTGTAGAATCTAGTAGCTCCAATGATAATTCTAAAAGGAAGGAATTTATTGAGTTGGAAGATGTATCTGAGACAGATGTCCAACCAGAAGATCGACATAGTCCTAAGTCTAAAGTTCCTCAACAAGAACCACGTAATCTAGTAGTGACATGCTTAGGTAGAATTTCTAAACTAGTACAACGCTATTCGTCTTCTTTGTATTATTTATTGTTGACTAACAATGGAGGACCAGAGAGTTATGGTGAAGCAATGTAAGTGGAAGATTCAGTCAAGTGAGAGTTTGCCATGAAAGATGAGTTGGACTCACCACGTCAAATGAAACATGGGAACTAGCTGAACTATTGAAAGACAAGAAATCTCTCCATAATAAGTGGGTGTTTAGGATTAAAGAAGAGCATGATGGAAGCAAACGCTACAAGACAAGATTGGTGGTAAAAGATTTTCATCAAAAGAAGGCATTGACTACACAAAAATTCTCTCCAGTCATGAAGTTGACCACTATTAGGCTAGTGTTGAAAATTATAGCTATAGTAAACTTGCATCTGGAGCAATTAGATGTAAAGACAGTTTTTTTAATGGTGATTTCGAGGAGAAAATTTATATGAAGCAACCTGAAGGCTTTATAGAAGCAGACAAGGAAAACCTAGTTTGCAAGTTGAAAAAGAGCTTGTATGGCTTAAAACAAGCTCCAAGACAGTGGTGTAAGAAGTTTGATAACTTCATGAGCAACATTGATTTCACAAGGTGTCAAGCAAATCATTGTTGGTACATCAAGAAGTTTGACAACAGCTTCATTATTCTATTGATCTTTGTAGATAATATGTTGGTTGTAGGATTTGACATGCAACAAATCAATAGTTTGAAGCTAGAATTGTCAAAGCATTTTTCAATGAGAAATCTAGGCACTGCAAGGCAGATTCTTAAACTAAGGTTCAACAGAGACAGAAAGTTAGGGGCATTGATACTGTCATAGGCTGAGTACATTAACAAAATACTGTCCAGGTTCAACATGTGGGATGCTCCAATAAGCACTCCATTAGGTGATCATTTCAGACTCTCCAAGGAACAATCACCAAAGATAGAGGAAGAGCATACACACATGGAAATGATTCCATATGCCTCAGCTATTGTAAGTTGGATATATACCATGGTTTGTACAAGACAAAATATTGCATATGCAGTGGGAGCTGTTAGCAGGTACATGAATCATCCGGGCAAAGTACACTGAAAAGCAGTAAAATAGATCCTTAGATATCTACAGGTTACCAAAGGTAATGCACTTTTTTTCAAAAGTGGAGATATAACACTAGCAGGCTATATGAATGTTGATTTGGCCAGAAATGTCGATAATAAAAAGAGCACTACAATGTATGTCTATACTCTTGGAGGCATAGTAGTGAGTTGGGTTTCTCAGCTGCAAAAAATCGTTGCTCTCTCTACGACATAAGTAGAATATATCGCTATTATAGAAGCCAGCAAAGAAATGGTTTGGCTTCAAGGTTTTCTTAGAAGAACTTGGCAAGAAACAAGAAGACAATGTCTTATACAGCGATAGTTAAAGTGCAATATACTTGGCAAAGAATCCGTCTTTCTATTGCAAAATGAAGCACAAACATGTGCGACACTATTTCATTTGATCACTTCTAGAAAATAAGATTTTGAAACTTGAAAGATTAATAGAACTCAAAATCCTATTGATATGTTGACAAAGACGGTAACCATTGAAAAGCTGAAGGTATGTTCAGCTTCAGTCAGTTTGCAAGCATAAGAAAATGAGGAAGTGATGCTACAAATGATCAAGGTGTGAAGACAGATTGAAATCAGTCTTCAAGTGAGAGGTTGTTCAATGGTAAGCAGCCCACCATTCTAGGTTGTCAAGAAAGGAGCAAGTTTCAAATTGTGACAGCCTACAACCTTGGAACAAAGAGGTAAAAAATAATGGTACCTAACTAGCCCAATTTGTTTGTCATTTTTGAGTAAAATTAAGTAAAGGAGGGGGCTGATGGCTATAAATGCCAGCCATTCTATTCATTCCTATCATCCTATCCCTGAGAGAAAACAATAAGCTTTACATAGAAAGCTTGTGAGAAAATTGAGAACAATTTTCTTGGGTATAATTGGGTTATGGTTTATGAGTTTGTGAGGCTTTGACTCTTGTAAACACTTATATATTTTTCCCTTAGTAAAAAATCTGCAGCAGCCCATGGACGTAGCCTAAAATAGGTGAATCACGCTAAATATTGTATGTTCTCTTTTACTTTATTTCGCTTCGTTAATCTAGTTGCTTGGGAAATTTGTTTCTTAATTCTCAACAATATGCTACCATTGTATGATGTAGATTACCAAGTTGATAATAATAAGGTAATGAAACCAAGATTAGGCGGTTCAAGTTTTCCAATCATTGATTGAATTGCAATATCTTCTTACCTGAAATCTATGTCTATTAACTTTTTAAGCCTTGAACTATCCAAATCTCGCACATAGTGGGGTACAAATGAAGAGAATATTATGCTTTTTTTATATAGTCGTATATGAAGATTAACTAAACATAGTGAACGTGAAAAGACATGGACGTCACATTTTCCCTTTTGCAACTTGCAAATCGAACAATTTTATTCTGCGTGCAAAAGCCGGATCCCAAGTTTTGACGACGACACGTACCCTCAAAAAAAGAAAGAGAAAAAGAAAAAGAAACAAGCTGACGCGGACACGTGAGATGTATAAGAGCAAGTTCGAAAGACTTGGGACCTGGGACCAAGCTTTTTCCCCCCCTTTTCCTTTTTTTTTTAATTATTAAAATTGGGGCCCAAGCTGTGACATCTTTTATTCTCATACTTTGATGTTAAAGAATATATTTAACAATACAGTTAAAATTAAAAGTTAGAATAAATTTATTGTAATATATAAGAGTTTTATATTATAATTTATTTTTGCTTCATACTATAGTCTGAAAGTTTTATACTGTAACAGTTGAAAATATATAGCTCAAACTACGTTGTCAAACAAAACATAGATAAAGATGAGAGCGGAGAGATATAAAAACAAAGAGCCATCTATATGGCACTGTTTTCCTTGGCTCTTATTGAATATGTTATCTCTACAAGCGGTAAAATGTTCTTTTTGGCCTCTCCCTCTGATGATACGTAGGTTCTATCTCACCACATTTGCAAGGACACAAATAATCTAATGCACAGTTCACACCTTTGAAGTGGTAAATGGAGGATATTTGGAATCTTGTAAAGAACAGAGACTGGACCTAGCTAACTAGATTCACTCACAGAAGAAAATCACACGCCCACTGCGACGCCGAGATAGTCTTCTCGGATCTATCTATAAGATTGTCTCAACGTTGCCAATTTTTATTCTCTCTCTCAAAAAAATAAAATACTGTGCAGCTGGAATCCTATTGTAATTCCTTCAACGATAAGCCAATCGACGAACATGAGCTGGACACCGCGGATGATTATCATGATCCCAAGATCGTGAGATTATGCTCAAGAGGATTCTCACATTCAAGTGGGATAAACTTCAATATCATCAAAATAGGATAAACCTAACGAAACTTATTCAAGATTATTTATTCATTTATTCATAGATTTGTACTTGTTCAATACAGGCTATAAATAGGTGGTCATACCCAATAGCAAAGCAGAATTCCTTGTTTTGGTATTCGTGCTCTTTTGTGTAATTCTCTTAAAAACAGTGAAACCTTAAGTAACTATGCAGGTGTAACTCTCACGTATAAAGTAAACTACTTTAAATTCAATGTGTTTTTATTTTCTCAGATTTTATGAGCCATTAGTTTAACGAATTCTTATTGTCAACGTTGGTGTTAAAAGGATGGCTTAAACTTATGATAATCAGTCTTTTAGAAATTCGAAGAATTCACCCGAAATCTCAACCATGGTTAGAAATTGACAATGATAGAAATAGGAAGATAGTCAAGAACTACCATTCTAGAAAATCAGGACGGCATTGAAGCCTAGACCGTCAGTCACATTCCGTGTAGCTTGTGAACGATAGAGACTACCTATTTAGTGTCAGGAACATGGAAAATTCTCAAAAGGAAGAAAACCCAGAACTGCGTGCAGAGGAAATCAATGAATTATACTATTGACAAACAAGGTGAGCATAACCACCATACTCTAAGGTTGCCGGATGCAATTACATGGGAAATTGACAAAGTTGTGCTCAGAACAAAATTGAAGAGCAGAAACAGCCGCCCACATAAACTCATAACAGAGTAGGGGGAGTTAATCCAATACCACAATGCAAGACAAAAGGCAGCAAAACGGATGGCAACAAGCTCTGCAAGTACCTCAGCTAAAAGAACACATGCAAGCCCGTTAAGTAAAAACCAAACTCATGAATTAATAAGAACAACAATGACCATAAGAAACCGTTGTTATATTTCCTTCAAAAAAGCATGGCATGGAGACTTCTGTGTTTTAAAAATCCATATTGCACTTTAGATGACAATTTCTAAGAAACTGTTGTCTAAAGGCTTACATATGACAATGGATAAATGAAAACCATTGTCCAAATTCACACGGGATAACCAATTTTTGTAAAAACCCTCGATCTTGAGCCCTTTCTCTCTCTTAGTCAATCTCGAGCTCGCCCAAGCTCGTTGCCGTCATTGTGGCCGCTGCCATCAAGCTTGCCTGTTGCTATTATGTCCATGCCCATTGTCCTCCATTGCTCGTGTCACTGCCCCGTTGCCCTCTGCCGCTTGTGCCACTCCTTTGTGGCCCTCTGTTGTCGTCCCGTCACCATCACTGCCATCGATGCCTTCCACCTTTATTTGGTAGGTTATTTACTTTATTTATTAGCTATTTAGTAGGTTTTGTTTGACTTACAGGTTTTATTTAGATTTATCTGATTAAGTAAAATTTTATTTAGGTATGTTTGTTTTTATTGTTTTATTAGTTTGTATATTGAATCTATGTGAGTCTTGTGATTATTTGATTGTTTTGGATTATTTTTTTATTAGGTTTTATTAGGTTTAATGAAATTTAGTTTAGTTTATGATTATTTGGTCGTTTTGAATTGATTTTGAGTAGTTTAACTTGTGTTAAAATTTGATTTGACTTTGTAGCAATGGATAGGAAGTGGATGAGTGCTCGTAGGATGAGTGATCAATGTGAGAAATGGGTTGAGGATTTTGTGACCTTTGTGAAGGCTAATATCAACGGTAGTATGATTCATTGTCCTTATGTAGATTGTGGAAATATTAAGAAACAATCACATGGTGATGTTAGATCTCATTTCTATCAATATGGGGTTGATTAGACTTATCAAATATAGATGTGACATGAAAAGGATATCCCTCCTTTCATTGATGGTGAGGGAAAATATCCATGTTAGTCATGTTGATAAGGAAGATAATGGTCGTAATATGGTTGACATGATGAATAATGATGTAAAAGAGGACCTTATATACTGACCAGAGTAATTTGAAACGATGATTGAAGATGTGGAGACATTGTTGTATAGAAGATGTTCAAAGTATGCCAAACTATCTGGTTTGATTAGATTATAGAATTTGAAGGCACTAGGCGGGTGGTCAAACTCAACTTTCATGGGGCTTTTAGAATTTTTACATGTTGCATTTTTGAATAATAAAAAATGTTGGCAACTGTGTATGAGGCAAAGAAGATATTGAGTGCTCTAGGAATGGAGTACGAGAAGATACATGCTTGCCCGAAGTATGTTATCCTGGAAAGAGTGTGAAGACTTGGATGAATGCCTAGTGTGCAATATGTCTAGGCTAAAAAAAGCTAAGAAACCATCGGATGGGAGAAAAGGTGTACTAACAAAAGTGTTGTGATCTATTCTAATAGAGCCACATTTGAAGCGATTGTTTTGGAATGAGAATCATGCAAAGGATTTAACTGGACACCATGATGGATTTAACTTTTGACCAATTTGCCACAGTAGAAGATATTTAATATGGAGATTCCATAATTTAGGAAAGAACCTAAGAATCTTTGTCTTGCTTTATCCACAAACGAAACAAATCCTTATGGTAATTTTAGTAGCGAGCATAATACTTGGTCCGTCATGCTTGTCAACTACAATCTTCCACGGACTTGTGCATGAAGCTGAAGTTCTTGATCTTAACTTTGTTAATCTCTAGATCTAATCAATTGCAAAATGACATTGACGTGTACCAGCGCTGTCGATTGATGACTTGAGGTGGTATAGAAGTCCAATATGCTTTTCGCGAGAAGACCTTAACACTCTAAACAATATTGATGTAGACTATTAATGACTTCCTTGCATAAGGAAACTTTTCCAAGTATCTGGTTAAGAGTTCAATAGGTTGTCTTGTTTTTGTAGAATTTATAACACAGTTATACATGTCGCAAATAGGCAATATAGCAATGAGAATTGTGTTGCCCCACAAAGGTTGTTGCTTACTAATTACCAGAATTTATTTAACCCTAATTTTATTTGAACAACTGAAACAACAATTATAATTAAGAAAAATAAAATAAACAACTAAAATAAAGGTAGACGCAAGACAAGTAGACGAGAACTTAATATATTAAGGCTTTGGTTTCTGATTTTACCTAGATTAATCCTATTTAAATTCTCTAGTTAAATTAAACATGTTTATTCCTATGCTACTTGTAAATTTCTCTAAATTAATTATTAATCTTTCTCATGCTTCAACAATCATACTTTGATAAACAAATCTTCTACATTTCTATAAAATTCTACACTCATCAAAATTCATTCTAAACAAGAAATCCATAAACACTATACAAGTTTCATTGATATATTTACTCTATGATAATCTTATAGGATTTCAATAATGAGCATATTTAATTATCACTTTTCAGTATCAAATTAAATACAAAATCATGTAAAAGTTAGTTAGACAATTACAAGCACTAAGCACAAATTGAAATACTCAGCAAAGAATGGAATAGAACATCAATTAATTAAAAAATATTTATAATTAGGCTACATCCTAGCCCTAGAAAAATAAAATTAGTACATCACTAAATAAAAGAAAAGCTTAAACATAATTCTAGACATTAAAAAAATAAAAAAGAAATACTGGTATTGAAATTGAATTGAAGTGCTTCAATCTTCAGAATGTGTCGTATCTTCTTTTCCATACTAAACTCTTTTTCCTCTTCTTTTTCAACTAGAAGAACTCCCCTAAATAATCTAAAGAGGTCTTCTTCATAGTATTTGAGCAAAAAGGGTATAATTATGAAATATTAGAATTTTAGAATTCATTTTGTGTTCAATAACATTAGCGCCTAGGCTCCCGCTATTGCATTTGGGTCATTTTTCTTCTTCAAATCACGTTGATCGATTTAGGGTATGTTTGTTTCGTACATTCTTTGAACTTAGTGGACTCAAATTTGGATTCGAGTATTAAGAATCCTTTAGATACGCGTTTGTTTCCCCAAAAATTTGAATCATTGAGTATTAAGAATTCACGTTTTCAGAGTTCTCATCCCCTTTAAACTTTTGATACTCGGATATCTTTGCTACAGAAAAACAAAAATTCTATCTCCTATATTTAAGAAAAAAAAATCATAACTTCTTCATTTGATATCCAATTAAGATGATTCTTTTTTCACTGTGTTCCTAATGAAGAGAGGAATAAATCAAGATCCATATTGCATATTTTTTAAGATCATTAACATTAAGGTTTTATTAGATTTATTAATAAATCAAAAACTATCTTCATTACCTCTCCTAAAACAAATTCCAATTTTATTTCATACTCAAACTAAAACTTAAATACACATCTAAACGTCAATTCATATAACAATTTAAATCACTAACTTAAATCTTAATTCAAATCACACTAACTCAAATTAAATCACTAATTCGAATCTATTTATCAAAAGGATTATAGTTCCCTTTTGTTTATTTCCTTTTTCTTAAGCCAACCAAGGAAAACAACCTTTTTTAAGCGTCAGCGTGCTGCAGCCACGTGCCTCTAAGCTTGGGTAAGGCAGATGCGTGCATCTGAACTGTACATGGATCTAAACTGATGGCTGAAAAAGCATTTACAATTGACTTCTAATCACATGCCTGGAGACGCTTTTGGAGCCATAAAATTCTTTTTTACATTTTAAACCCCTTTTGGTCCTAAATTGTATTATCAAGATTGCGAACCCAAAGCTATGAAATTTGGGCACGGAGTCTTTTGTCAAAAATGTAATGGTTGTCCTTTTACTTTCTTTAACTTTAATAGCATAACATTTAAATAAAATATGCCATAGTCAACATATTTTTTTTTGCTTTATGTCTCATAATTCTTCCTCATTCTGGCAGGGACGAAAGTACAAGCATCAATAGCATAGCAAAAACGCATTCTTTGTCATTGATATGTTTGTCTCCCACTTCATCTAATTTACCTACACAATTAAGCAAAAAATTAATTTGGAGGGTAAATAAAATGAAAAATAAAATAACTAAAACTAAACCAAATAAGCTACAAAATAAAATAATCCCAATAAACTAAATTAAAATTAAAATTAAATCAATATTAAATTAATTTAAATAAAAAGAAATAAAATTAAATAAAACTAAAAATAAAATAAAAATCTCAAGAACTATACTATTTTTTTGCATGAAAAAGTGATAAAATAACTTTGTTTTGTAGACTTATCATAGCCCTAAACTTATCGTTTTGCTAGTCCTCAAGTAAAAGAAGGAATGAAAAGAAAAAGTGAAAAGACGAAGCCCTTAAACATGAGTAATGATTCAGTTTGATTAACTAAACATGCCTCAAGGGTTTACACATAGTTTATAGCCCAAAGAAAATTTCTACATTGTAGACGTGTAGAATTTCAATTCAAATACTAGTCTTACTTCACTTAAGATTTTTAAAGTATGTGTGCGAATAACCATTTATACTCAAACACTTGCAACTCAGATTAGTTTACGCGAACAAGTAAATTATGATATATCTCTAGATGAAAAATTTTGTGAACTCCATAAGCTTGCTTTTCATATCACTCTCCACTAGTGTAGGCTAACATAACACAAAAGATCATTAGGATTTTATGAAGCTTGTAATGTGTAGCTAGGGTCAAGGTACGATATAGGATTATAATTGTAAGTCCAATCCCCATAAACATGCAAATCATGCTAAGTCCTTTGTAGAGCTTTCCTTAAAACTTAAAATAACATCACAAACTCAATTTCAACTTTATCTTGTCAACCTATTTATTTCTATCCTTATTTTTAAATTTTTTTATTGAATTGCTCCACCCCTGAACTTTTTTTTGAACAAAGGATATAATTTTTTGTTTTTCTTTTCTTTTTCGCCTTTTTTTGGTTTCATTATTATTATTTTTGGAATAACCTTTTCATAACACCACCCTTGCACCCTTACTTTAGCATAGCTCAGAATATGTTAAAGAATGATTAACATGCTCATAGATGAGGGATGTAAAGATAAATTTTATTTAAAGGGTAGGATAAAAATATAGGTGACAAACAGAAAGGTAAATGAAACTCAACAGAGTAACTAGGATGAATAATGTCAAAGGTTAGGTTCTCCCCATCCCAACTTTTGATACTTGCACTTGAATCACATAAAGCTTTATCAAAATTAAAAGATCCAATAGTACAGATATGTGGAAACTCGTTTGGTCTTTTAGCTTGGGTGGCTGCTTCTTATGCAAGGTCATACTGCGCTCTTTAGTACGTGCAACAGTCCAGTACTTTTTGAATTTCTTCTTGTTAGACAACGCCCACTGTATGAATTTTTCATAGCTAGGCATCTGTGTTAAGGCGTCTGCAAATAGAATGTAGATGTGCAATTTCTTAAAAACATCAAGAAACTTAAGGAATTGCTTGTCTAGCTTTTTTTATAACCTTTTAGGAAAAGGTTTGAGAAGTATATATGGTGGAGGATTGTCGGGAAATAACTCGGACTAGGGCTTCTCAGGTTCTTCTCAGGTACTTGTGTAGGCTTCATCTTTGATTGAGTAGGCTTTGACTCCATTGGTTCCTTTGCCACTACGTTTCTTGTAGTTTAAACCAACTCCTTGCCACAGCGACGAGTAATGGCATTCCCTTGCTCGTTTGTATTGATCTCAGTGTTGCTAGGTAAAAAACCCGGTGGTCTTGCAGTGAGCGTGTTGGCCAACTGACCAACCTGGACTTCCAAATTCTGGATCAAAGCAGCTTAATTTTGGAAGTTGGTCCTAGTCTCCATCATGAAGTGAATAGCTTTATTTTCCAACTGGAGTAGTGCTTTTTCAAGATTAGACTTCTCCTATAGTGGAAATCCAAGTGGAGGCTTTATTGCATACTTGTTGTTCCATGAAAAGATGATGTGATTCCTCCCCCAGGGTTAAATCTGGCACCATATAAGTTGTTTTGGCAGTTGTAATTCAAGACATAGTGCGCTTGCTCTGACTGTGTGAAAGGATTTCGCACTTGATATTCTTCGTTGTGGTGGTTTGCGGGGCATAATTTATAACCCCGTAGTGGTGGTGGCATGGTTCTTGTAGACAACCGACTCGCTTGAAATAGCTTAGTAAGGCAACTTGAGCAGTCAAAGCGGCTATAGCATCAATGTCATGCACATCAGTTACTTTCTTTGGCAATATTTTTTCTCTAGGCCATTGATAGTTATTCCTGGCCATCTCCTCCAACAACTTGTAAGCCACGTCCTGTGTCTTCCCCATAAATGCTCTTCCTAAGACTACATCAATCAGAGTTCTAGTAGAGCCACCAAGTTTATTTCAGAAATTCTGTACTTGAGTCCATTTAGGCAATCTATCATGGGGGCATCTTCTAAGTAGATCTTTGTAGTGCTCCCATGCATCCCACAATGCGTCGCCGTCATATTGAGCAAAGTTGGAAATCTTATTGTGTATCTTCGCTTTTTTAGCTGGTGGGAAGAACTTAGCAAGGAATTTTTGAGCCAAGTCATCCCAACTATAGATTGATTCTGCGGGCAAGGAGTTCAACCAAATCTTCACTCGGCCTCTTAGAGAGTGGGAATAACTTGAGGCAAATGGCATCATTAGTAACCAAATCATTAGTATCGCAAATCTCCAGAAAATTTGCTATATGAGCATTAGGATCATCATTCGACAACCCACTGAATTGCACTGAACCCTGGATCATCTGTAAGGTAGCCAGCTTGATTTAAAACTTATTTTCTTCAATGGTTACTTGGTGAATATCGGACACCATTAGGAGAGCATAGTCCCTAAGTGCCCACTTATTTTTGTTACCTCTTTCGGCATTAGGCATGCTGTTTTTGCCCTTGTTTGGGGTCATCTCTTTTCTCTTTTCTATTTCTTCGTTAGATATGCTCTATCTCATAATCTAAAGAAATTAAGTTCCCGCTTCCTTTCTGTCACATACACCTCTACGTGTAATGCCTGAAAGAAAGAAACGAAAACAAAAAAAATAAAAGAATTAAAAATCCAAATGTATGCTAGAGTTATCTAGTATCGACATTAACAAACAACACAATTTCAAGCAACGGCACTAAAAAATTGTCGAATTTATAACATAAGTGTACATATCGCAAACAAGCAATATAGTGGTGAGAAAAATATCATCCCATAAGGATTGTTGCTTACTAATTACCAAAACTAATTTAACATTAATTTGATTGAACAATCAAAAAGAAATCTATAATTAAGAAAAATAAATAAACAACAAAAAATAAAGTTAAACGCAAGATAAATAGATGAGAACTCAATATACTAAGGCTCTAGGTTTCTGATTTTACTTAGATGAATCTTATTTAAATTCTTTAGTCCAATTAATCAATGTTTATTCTTATGCTGCCAGTAAATTTCTCTAAATAAATTATTAATCTTTCTCAAGCATTAAAAATTATATTTCGATAAGCAAATCTACTACACCTTTGTGAAAAAATTTAAACCCATGAAAAATCATTAAGAGGAAGAAATTCATAAATATTGCACAAGTTTCATAGATATCTCTATCCTATGATAATCTCGTAGTATTTCAATCGTAGGCATATTTAATTATCAATTCTCAGTCTCAAATTAAATATCAAATCATGAAAAAGTTAGCCAAACAATCACAAGCATTAAGCACAAATTGAAATACTTAGCAAAAAATGGAATAGAACATTAATTAATTACAACTAAAAAAATTCATATATTCATAATCCTGTTACATTGTAGCTGTTGAAAAATAAAATTTATTCATCATTAAATAAATGAAAAACCTAAACACAATTCTAGCCATAAAAGAATAAAGAATAACTGGTATTGGAATTGAATTGAAGCGCTTCCATCTCCAGAATATACCTTCTTTTTTTTTCATACCAAGTTCTTTTTCCTTTTCTTTTGAAGAACTCTTCTAAATAACCCTCTTAATAACCTAAGAAGCTTTATTTATAGACTCTAAGCAAGAAGGATAAGATGTTGAATGCCCCAGCGCCAAAATCAGACGCGCAGGCGCCCCGCCCCTGCCACTTAGTCACTTTTTTTCCTTGAATCATGTTGATTACTTTATACTCTCCTCTTTTTTTTTTTTATTTCCTTATTTTTTTTCTTCACGGCAGCCTGGGGAAACAGCCTCTTTCAAGGCTCTAGCATTTTCTAAGCTCGGTTAAAGCACATACGCACATCTAGAAGGATGTTTACAATTGATTTCTAGTCGTGCTTCTGGAGATGCTTTTGGAGCATTTAATTACGAATTTATTTGATATTTTGACCCCTTTTTAGCTCCAAATTGCCATTTTTTCTGACTTTATCCGAATTACCCGCGCAATCAAGGCAATAATTAATTTGGTGGGGAAATAAAATAAAAAATAAAAGTAACTAAAACCAAAAATAATAAACTACAAAATAAAATAATCCCAATAAACTAAAATTAAATTAAAACTAAATTAAATTATATTAAATAAATTCAAATAAAATAAAAATCTCTAGAACTATTACATTTTCATGTATGAAAAATTGGTAAAATAACTCTATTTTGTGGAGTTATCAGTCTGACGAAGACATCTTCATTGTAGTTGAAGCATGGTAAGAAGACAACTTACAATAGCCACAAACAATTTTCGCTTATGAACCATCGATACTGTAGACAAAAGAAAGCATTTAATGACAAGACTGGCGAGCTCCAAGGCTTTTGACAGGTCAACAAGTGTTTGAGATAGTTATGAATCTTAAAGTGGTTTTTTGAAAGAGGAAAAATTAAAAGAATAAGCCGATGAGAGAAGGACATTAGAAGAAGAAGTTAATTTTCTTTGAACTTCTATACTGGAGTACTTTTTTCGTTAGCTGTTGCTTGGATGTCATACATGTTGAGAAGAAAGCTTGCAAATCAATAGCGGGTATGTTGCTTGATATTGCCCAAAAACTAAAGATGGTCATCATACATGGTTGGATCTTGTTGTTATGAATATAAGAGGTAATTTGGCTCCCAAAAAAAGGGGGCACTCGTACTTGCTTGCCTTCAACAAAGTACACCTTATCGAGATGAGATAATAAAAGTTTGGTGAATGGCTTTATTTAGTCAAAACTTTGGAAGAATATTCTTCCAACTTAAAAAACTTGTTGTCAATGAAGGACTTGAAGCTTGTTGGCATGAAGACACATCATTGTCACGCGTTGATGCAACAATTGTTGTCACGTGTATTGCGTGCAATTCTATGATCAGAAGTGAGATATGCACTTACGAAGGTTTGTCTTCTTCAACTCCATATGCTCCATGGTGATAGATCCAACGAAGCTAGATACAATACAGATGGAGTTGATGGACCTTGTGCATGATTGAGAAGTACTTTCTACTATCATTTTTTTGACATAATGATTCATTTAACGGTGTACTTAATACTTGAAGTTAGGCTTTATGAACCAATGTATTTGAGGTGGATGTACCCTTTTGAAATATATATACATATTTTGAAGGGTTTTGTTAAGAAATGAAATAAGTCGGAGGGTAGTATTTTAGGAAATTACATAGCCAAAAAAGCTGTAGAACTTTGCTCGAAGTACTTGTCCAATATCAAAGCAATCAGTTTACTAAGTCTTTTGGTACTCTGTTGTTGGTTTCTTGCGAAGAATAGGAGCATGCATGTTTTTACATTTTTCACAATGCTTGTGTGCTTGAACTATTCATAGAGGTCCACATGAAGAAAACAGAAACCAAACCCTAGAAGAGGAAAAAATAAAATGTGGTTGTAAGATGGACAAAACTACACTTTTAGAAAGTGGATTAGAACATGTATATATGCAATAGCTTAGGAGTCTCAAAGAAAAAGTGTTTCACAAGACTTGTTTAAGTTGGCCAGAGAGCCATCATCGACGATCATGAGATAGACTTTGTATTTAATTGATGGTTATACCTTCTACACTCGTCAAAGAGATGAGAAAGACCTAGTCCAAAATAGTGGTGTGTGTCTTCGTGTCAATTCCATGCATGTTTTCTCTAGGAAAGACAAGAATCCTGTGTATGGAATGATGACTAGTTATGTTGAGGACATATGGGAACTTGAGTTTTGTGGATTGCAAGTGGTAATTTTTAAGTAAAAGTAGGCTGATAATAACTACATGAAGGTTGATAATGACGGTATTACAGTGCTAGACTTTACAAGATTAGTCTATAAAAATGATCTATTCATCATGGCATCGCAAGCAAAACAATTTTTCTACTCATCTGACCTTCAGGATTTGAAGCTGTCATTAGTCGTGCCAATGTAGCCAACAACAATTCTTGTTGGTGATGAGGATGATGATGAATGCAATGATACTCCATCTTTTACTAAAGAATTTCTAGCATGGAGGAAGTTGATGTTTTAACTGATGACAATTCATTATTAATCTATTTAGATATTGAATGGACATGTGTTGAAAACACTAATAAATATAAGAGAAAGAAGCAATCATGTTGTATGTTATAGTCTACTTCATTGAACTGTTTCATTTTATTTCAATATTGTATTTCTATAGTGTTGTATTTCATTTCATTTCATTTTGTATTGCATTCTACTTTGTTGTAATTCATTCCATATTGTAATGTATTTTGCTTATTGTATTTTTATTCGAACTATTTTATTGCTCGAATAATTATAACTTAGTTTTCGGAATTCTATTGATAGATGTTAATTAGTGTCAAAGTTAATTGAATTATTCTTATCATTACTTGTTATAAATATTTATTTTGTAAGTGGAATATAGTACTTAAAATCAATGAATTGTGAGGCCAAATAATAAATAAATTATGGGATAATGGCCACTTGTCGAAAATACATGTAAAACAACATTATTTTTTTTAATATTGTCTAAACATAATGCATTAAACATATTAAATTACTATTTTTTTTAGAAATTGTCGTCTAATATACACTTATTCACACCTTTAGTAGTCTAGGTAAACATTAAATGATGCTTAAAATTGTCATAGAAAGTTAGCAACATATTTACATCATTGGATTAAGTGACGGTTTACCAAACTATTGTCTAATCTTTAAGTGACAGTTTAAAATTGTTGTCTAAGGCTCAATCTGTACTAGCGTCATTGTCCATTGGGTACGTAACTAGTTCTTAAAAGGTTACATTAAAATGTATATAGTCTAGATAACCTCTATAGAGACAGTAATTTTACCAATTTTCCATCATGACTAGTGTACAAAGACTTCTACATAATTCTCCATTTTGTTTTTTATTTTTCCTTGACAATAAGGGACCTTGTGCGTACATGTGGAATTTTTATCAAGGCGAACAATATATCGACATTGAAGAGGTGGAGAGTAAGATCATGAAATAAGGAAACAAAACAAGCCTAATAGAGACAAAATATTTACATTGTTAGGATTTGTACTTTAACAAATAAATGCATTAGATGTATTTTAGATATTTTAGAACAACAAAAAACTACACATTTATTTCACATCATGTATCCTATTTACATTTATATTCTAAATTACATGTCGATCCAACTAAAAGCACCAAAAATATTAAAATTAAATCTTAGGTCATGTGTGTATATATTTGTATATAGGGTTCATAAACGGAAAGATATAATTCTAAGATTTATAGTCTAACAATATAGTCTATAGTCTGTGGATCAAAGGAAAGCACTTCATTCCCGATAAGATTGATGAATACTTAGAGGTAGATATATATCGGACTGGACCTAAAGTATAATTGATGTTATTAGTAATTCTATTTAACTAAATCAAGTTCTATTTCATATTTGTTGTTGCAATGATTTTAATCTTAAAGTGGATTCATGATCGCATGTTTATAACTTGTGTCTTTTGATATACCAAGGGTAAGAATATGTCATCATGTTGGAACATGAATTATAATCATTAAGAGTATAATTCACCTATAAAATTATTTTAGTAATTGCATTCATAATATTATCATTTTTAAGTTTGTAAACACTAAATACAAAATAGAATAGTTTCTTATTACACTATCAAATAGATAGTAAATAGTAGAAAAAGAATTAATGATTCTCATTGTCATTATTTTACTTTTCTTTTCTTTCCGATCATATTACCTTTCTCAGCATATTCCTTTATGATATGAGAAACTTAGCCTAAAAGTACAAGCAAAATTAATATCAAAGAAAATCTACCATTGTTCACTGAAGCAGCACAGTACTTAAGATGAAACTTGTGAGTCGCAAACTAAGCTAATAACATGAAAAAAGAAAAGGGTAAACCACTGCAAAGAAAGAATAATAATTGTTAATAATAATAATTCAAAGAATATTAGCTCTATTAAGAAAGGGATGGAAAGAGAAAAAAGGGAGAAAACTGCATGCAAATGGATATAAAGGGAAACAATGAATTATTGCTAGTATTGACATTGTGAAGTAAAAGGCACCGGATGATCAATTAGTAGGAAAACTCTCACAACTTTTGTTCCTGGCTAGTTGGAAAGATGAGAATGAACAGAATAGCCACTTGAAATGAAGACATTGCATCTTGGAAACGGTCAAAATTCCTTTCTATATGGTAAGGGACCGCGGATAATGAAATCAAGCCTAAAGAGTAACATTCATAATCATGTGTGGCAAGTCACTTTCCATCCTACATACACGCACTCGTGTGTTTATTGATCTCATTAGCAATCTATCCTTTTAGCCTACATCAATAGAGCATCTTTAAAATTAATTTAAGCGTCAATACGAAATTTTAACATTTGAGTATAAAAATAACTTTCCAATGTAATATCATTCTTGGTATTAAATTTGGCTTTACTACCAAATATGGCCTATTGTTAAATTTAGACATTTAATTACTATAAATTGAAATATTTACTATTTTATTTAATAGATGATACTTACATTTTCAAATTATTTTTACAATTATAAGTTTGCTATTAGAACTTTAAAAGTTCTGGTTATATTGAAAATAGCATTATATATTGGATATAATTGAAAATAAAATATTTAGGACAACATTATGTATTGGAGTAAAAATAAAAATAAGATATAACATATTTAATATGTTATTGTCATAATTTTTTGGTGTGAAATATAATATTGACTTTAGCATGTACATAGATAGCCTAAAGTGGGCATGACTAAGCGATGTGATTAAGGCGCTAAAACCAAGGAGAATTACGTACCAGGACATGCAAGGCATTAAAATAAGAATGATTTTGTTATGGAGCAAAACTATCTTGATCAATTTATGATGAGACGGTTCAGATTTGTGCTTTATTGGTTGAGTAACTTTTTGTCCTTTATGACATCAAACTCTTACTTTGCATCACTGTTTCTCTAAAATATGGTATGGTACCCTACATAGTGCTTGAAGGTTACTTGGTCAAAAAAAGTGTGCTACCACAATTTTTTTCAAAAACTAGCAAATATTGGGTCGATTGTTTAGTTAATAATTTATATCTCCAACACCTTAATCATGAGACTCGAACATTTTTGATGTCCTCGGACGATTGAACACCACTTGCAGTTATACACAATGGTCAAACTCCCTACTCTGTCTGTCAATAGTTTGGACTGCTCAAACCAACAAAGGAAGCGAATGCCTTGGAATAAAGGAGACACCGGTGTGGTGCTTGCCAATAGTACTCTAATGCTTAAGTCAGCTAGCTAATCAAGGTGAACTTAGTGGAGAGGCAGATTTTAGGCAATAGAGTCCATTATCATTGGAATGGAGTTAATGCTCTATTTATAATGTTTGGTTTGAGCTTGTTGTGAGTTGGGTTTGACATAGGACCCTTTTGTACGTTCGCATGGTGCTCCGTGGGCTAGTGATAGGTGTCACAATCTCTTAGGAAGGAAGCTTTCCGAATGGAGGATTAGGATAGTACCACATGGTTGTCTTTAGAAGTTATCCAATCCCATTTATAAAAGTGTTGGTGTGTTCTATAAGGAGACCTAGTTAGCATCCAATTAGTGGTCAATCCTTGTTGGTCTTCCTCTATGGCTAGCTTGGCTTGGTTAGTAACTTATGCTCAATGATGTGACTAAGCCAATGAGAAGGTGGTAGAAATGACTGCCAGAGACGCGGGTCTTACTTAGCACTTGACGTAAGGAGGGTGCTTAACAAAGATGTTAGAGAACACATCCCTAACCCACCAGTACTGCTGGTTAGGTAATGACCTAGTCGCACTTATATTCAAAGAGTACTCGAGTGGTTCTAATATATAATTTCACTTCGACCAAGTCCAAGCTTGCTTGGAAGAGCATTGAGTTCTGATCACTGTTTTGTGGTGACATTAGCGGATACCTATCAAGCTTTAGTTGGTTGTTTCCTTAATAAGGACCTCAATGCCTGTGCCTAATTGCTTTTATA
Organism: Artocarpus heterophyllus; assembly: GCA_025403435.1. Classification (NCBI taxonomy): domain Eukaryota; kingdom Viridiplantae; phylum Streptophyta; class Magnoliopsida; order Rosales; family Moraceae; genus Artocarpus; species Artocarpus heterophyllus. Next base: position 18,065,597 of record CM046347.1, on the reverse strand, counting down.
AATAGGCCTCCACTTTCCACTCATTTCTCACCTACTGTTTGAGGGAGATTGTGGTGCTTGCCGAGGAGCTATCAAGAAGTCTTGTTTAAAGAAGCCCGTTTACGTCTGTTCCCAAGCAACCACCAAGTATATCCCTAAGAAGGTAACTCTTTTTCCTATAATGATTAACTTATCTGGTTCCTAATACAAGTCCTCTTGTTGTGACATAATGACCCCAAGTGCAAGTAGCTAAAAGGAAGAGTCAAAGGGGCTAAGATCAGCCGAGAGGTTGAGCTTTAATATAGTGGAAGCTACCATCAATGAGGTCTTGTCCTGAGCACACATAAGGCATTCGATCTAAGATACTAACATCCTGGTGTTGAGCCACTTGTCCCATAAAAAAGAGCCACTAATTTAATCTAAAGCTTTTGTAGGGCCGAGGACACCCTTCCCAACCAGGAATTTCTAAAACCCCTAGATTCCTTTGACTCGTCCTAGCTAGAAAGAAAATCCTTATTCGAGCATGGCTGCCTCGTGCATTTTTGGCTACCTAGACCAGTCAGAGTCCCGCATGGAGATTACACTTATAGAGCAAGGGACCTCCAGTAAGGATGATGCCGAGGAGGCCAAGGTGGTCAACAAAGTCCATCGAGAAGGTGACGATGAGAATGAGGAGGAAGAGGCTAGCAACAATCTGGAAGAGAGTGGACTGGTTCCCATTCCTTCCTCGATGAAGGTAAAAATTAAAGGAAAGTCTTCTTAAAGAGTCCACAGCCCTTATTCCACGTCGGTTATTGGTTCACATCAGTTATGATTGAGGAGGGGCTTTCTGAACTTCGGAGGTTACATGGGATCCCTATAGGCATTATGCGTATTGTGCCCAGTCTCAAGTATATGCAATTGAGCTTTCTCTTGGGCACATTACAATCTATGCCGAGTTCTTTCATGATGGGTTGAGATTGCCCATGCACCCATCTCCTTGTCAGGCCTTGAACAATCTAAACGTATGTGTAGCCTAGCTCAACCTAAACTGTTATTATTCCTTGATTGGGACCTTTATCTCATGGATGAGGAGTTATGCCACCGAGATGCCATGGGAGGCTTTCAAGTAGATGTTCAAAATGAAAAAATTATCAAGGAACACTGTTGCTACTATTTCTAAATATTCCATAAGGACTTTAGCATCGAGAACCTAGACTATGACAAATTGTGGAAGTTTGACTAGTTCTATGTCAGTGGAGCTTGGGAAACTCATTTGGGAGAGTAAATCCTAGATGATTAGAGGGTTCTTATCACTCTAGACATGCATGGTCCACTCATCTTGGATTGAGCCAAGGATTTGAGAAATGGTGGATGATTTAAGGGCCATCCCTCATCCGAGCACTAATAAACCTTCCTCCTCAACAAATGAACTTACAACGGTACCTATAGGCCCCTAGTTCTAGCTCAACAAGTTCCTGACTAGATGATAACATCTTAGTCTGATAGCCGCTTTAGGACTCACCATGGCTAGGTGTGCCCAAGAATACCTCATCGGCTTAAGTTCCTAATCCTAATAGGCTGCAAGGGTATCGTCCACCTCCTAATCTAGGGACTCTATTAGGGGCGACCCGAGGATTAAGGTTCACCTATCCTAGACGAGAAACTCAAATATGTAATTCGGATGCTTTTTCCATAGAGTGCCCATTAGATTGGAGATTTTTACTAGTGCCCGAACATTGTTGTCTAGCTATCATCTGACCAGGCTTTGACTTGCCATTTTTTTGTTGTTGTCTCATAGACATGATGCCTAAGAAGTAGAAGGCTGATGATTAAACAAACAAGGTCACCAAGAGATTTTGCCAAATGAAGAAGCTCTAGTAAAAGAAGAAAGAGAAGGTCTTCACCTCGGAGTTCGTTTAGAGGACAAGGACCTTGCCAAAGAAGCCTAGCATTAAGCAGAGCACCTAGGTCTAAGATCCCCTATGTTGAGAGTATTCCACCTTATCCCGACCAAAAGAGGGTGCATGCGTCTATTTGGCAATCGATGATGCCACCCATCCAAGCTTCCCTTACAAACTTGGTTCCCAAGGAAAGGAACCTCGAGAGGACTTTCTTAGACAACTTTGACTTGGACATAAAGCTCGTTATTTGGGTGAGTAGTAATTTCTATCAACGCTAATTCTTTTACTATTTCCATCACCCAAAAACAAACTCCCTTATTTTGTAGGCTGCCCAAGATAAGGTTGCCTAGACCAAAGCTAGAAAATTACACTACAACAAATTTGAGATTATACGACCCTCATTTAACGACTTTTTTAACAAAAACATTGTGATGGGAGAAACAAACGCAGGGAGTTACGCCGGAGAAAAGGAAAACCGTCGCAGTAGGGCTTGTGTCCACCACGATAGCTTTTTAAAAACAAAATAGAAAAACCATCGTGGTAGAGAAGCAGCATACCATGGTGGTTTTTGGAAGAAACTGTTGTAGTAGCTGACTTAAAATTCCTTTTTCCACCTCAACAATCAAACTCAAATCAGAAACTCAACTCTCAAATACGAACATAGATACCTCCGAAACTACTGTTGTTATCCCTCTTTGCCTCCACCTTCCTTAATCTCTTTCCTAATTATAAGTTTTTATTAGAAATTGATAAATTGGTGTTGATTTTGTTATTTAATCCATGTTTATTGTATTGTAAATGGGTATGATTAATTCGTTTTATGATGAGTGAATGTTTTTGTTTTATGATTAGAATATGATAGGCATGTGTAATTTATGAAATGATTTTTAATTGAATTGCTATTTATTATTAATTGATAAATTGGTGTTAATTTTGTTGTTTAATCCATATTTATAGTATTGTGGATGGGCATGATTAATTTGTTTTATGATGGGTATGTGTAATTTGTTTTATAATGGGTGAATGTTTTTGTTTTATGATTAGAATATGACGGGTATGTGTAATTTGTGAAATTATGTTTAATTGAATTGCTATTTATTATTTTGATTTAGGACTTGCAAAATGGATAGGAAATGGATATGAGATTTTCGATTGTCTAGAAAATATGTGAATGATGTGGAAGTGTTCATGGATTTTGCCAAAACTTATGCCAATAGTGATAAAATTCGGTGTCCTTGTGTTCAATGTGGAAACCATTGATTGCATTTAATTCCATTTGTTAGAGGACATTTATTTCAAAATGGAATTACAATAGTTATCAAATGTGGCATTTTCATTGCGAGTCTAAGTTCAATCCAACTTTAGTAAATAAAGAAAAGGAAGCTATTGTGGAGGATAATATAGATGATCATGACAATAAGGTTGACATGGTCAATGATTTGGAAGAATACTTCTTACCCCATTCGGATTTATTTGATATAATGATGAATGATGTCGAGACACCCGTGTATTAGCAGTGTACCAATTTCACCAATTTTCTGCTTTAGTTGGATTATAGAATTTGAAAGCATCGGATGGGTGGTTAAATTCTAGTTTCACAAAGCTTTTGGAATTTCTAGGAAGGCTTCTACCAGAGGGTAATAAATTACTACTAGTATGTTTGAGGCTAAGAAGACTTTGAGCACTTTGAGAATGAAGTATGAGAAAATTCATGCTTGTAAAAATGATTGTGTTCTTTATAGGAATGAGTATGAGGGCGAGAATTATTGTCTGGTTTGTTAACAATCAAGGTGGAAGAAAGGAAAGGATCCAAAAGATGGTAAGAATGGAGTGCCAAAGAAAGTGTTATGGTACATTCCATTGGTACTACATTTGAGGCATTTATTTGGAATCCCAGAACATGCCAAGAATTTGACATGGCATCATAAGAAACAGGTCAACGATGGTATGCTTAGACATCTTGTGGATTCACCACAATGGAAGACTTTTGAAGTCGATCATCCCGACTTTAGTGTGGATCCAAGAAATATACATTCGCTTTGTCGATGGATGGAATGAACCCATATGGTAACATGAGTAGTAGGCATAGTATTTGGCCCGTAATACTTGTTAATTACAATCTCCCTCCAAAGATGTGCATGAAGCAGAAGTTTTTAATATTGTCTTTATTAATTTCGGGTCCTCACCAACAAAGCAATGACATTGATGTATACTCAGCACTGTGAATTGATGACCTAAAAAACTTATAGGAAAATAGAGTCGAAGTTAGAGATACTTACCAACAAGAGACGTTCATACTTCGTGCAATGTTGGTATGGACAATTAACAACTTCCCCATATATAGCAATTTATCTGGTTATCGGTGAAGAGTTCTATTGGTTGTCTTATTTGTATGAAGGAAACGTCTCACAAATGGTTGAAAAATGGTAAGAAAACTGTTCTTCTTAGTTATAGAAGATGGTTGCCGAGAGATCATCATTACTGCAAACAAAATAAAGCTTTTAATGGCAACAACGAAGAAAGAGACCCTCCTCATTCTTTGACAGGTAAACAAATATTTGAAATAGTAAAAGATATAAAAGTGGTATTCGGGAAGAGAAAGCGAGGTAAAGATGATCCAACGATAGATGTACCATGGAAAAAAAGATAAATCTTCTTCAATCTTCCATACTAGAAGATACTTTTTGTTCGTCATTGCTTGGATGTTATGCATATTGAGAAAACATTTGTGAATCCAAAGTCAGCACATTACTTGAAATTCTAGGCAAGAGTAAGGATGATGAAAAGCACGGTTGGATCTCATAAAAGTAGAGATTAGGCCTAATTTGTTTCCTAAGAATAGAGGGAACTGTACTTACTTACCTCCGGTGAAGCACACATTATCAAGAGTAGAAAAGAGAAAGCTCTGTGAATGGCTTGCTTCGTTGAAAGTGCCAAAACAGCTATTCTTAGAGCTTTAAAAAATTCATATCAATTAAAGGATTTGAAACTTATTGGCATAAAAACAGACTATTGTCATGTGTTGATGCAGCAATTACTACCACTTGCTTTAAGGGTAATTCTAAAAAAGGATGTGAGATTTGCCAAGTTGTACTCATTCTTTAATTCAATATGCTCTAAGTTAATTGATCCACTTATGCTAGATTTACTATAATCAGAGTTGGTGCAAACCTTGTGCATGCTTAAGAAGTAGTTTCCACCGACATTTTTTGACATCATGATTCATCTAATGGTGCACTGAGTACGTGAAGTTAAATTCTACAGACCGGTGTATTTGAGCTAGATTTACCCATTTGAAAGATATATGAAGGTTTTAAAGGAAACTAAAATAGGCCGGAGGAATGTATTGTAGAAAGTTACATATGTGAGGAATCGGTTGAATTTTGCTCCTAGTACTTATCTAATGCTTAAGCAATTAGGGTGCCAAAGACAATACACATTAAGGCTAGGGGACTATCTACTAGCAATTCTTCCTCAGTAAATCGAGAGTAGTGGGAGCAAGCTTGTCTTTATGCCTTGTACAATGCTAAAGAAGTAGAGCCTTTCATTAAGGTGCACATGAACGAATTAAAAAAGGCAAACCCAAAAAGAGCAAGAAATGAGAAGTGGTTGCAAGATGAACACAACCAAACCTTTCGGTTGTGGGTTAGAGTGCACATCTATGGCAAGTGCTCCACATTACAAGATGGAGGCATTTCATAAGACTTAAAGAACCTAGCCAGAGGACCGTCGTTGGTAGTTACAAGTTATATGTCATATTCTATAAATGGTTACACTTTCTATACTCGCGAAAGAGATGAGAAGCATCCTGTCCAAAATAGCGGTGTGACTATTCGTGTCCAGGCTATACATATTTTCTCCGCCAAAGACAAGAATCTGGTATATGGGACCATGAACTACTTTGGTTTCATTGAAGATATTTAGGAACTTGATTATAAGAGATTACGCATAGCGCTTTTAAGTACAAGTGGACCGATAGTAACTATGTTAAGACCGATAATGACGATATCATAGCAGTTGACTTTAGAAGATTTGGATACAAGAATGATCCCTTCGTTATGGCATCACAAGCAATCGAAGTTTTTTATACAATGGATCCACAAGACATGAAATTGTCTCTAGTTGTCTCGAAGAAGCCAAGAATAGTTATTGATGGGGAAGAAGTTGCCGAGGATTGCACGAACATCCATTTATTCACAAAGGGATTGCCATCGATTGAAGAGATAGATGATTTTGAAGATATGTTTTGCACTTGCTTCGTGAAGATGTGAAATGGATATGTATTCAGGAACTAATGAAAAAAAAAGAAAAAAAATAAGCATCTATACACAAATTTCTGTTAATTCATTTAAATATATTTCTTTGTTTCGTTTTTCATCTTTTTTTAAGGGTTTGGGATATCTATTTATTGTTATATTTATGATGAAAACAAGAAAAGTAAAAATTCTAGACCATTGGATACTTAAAACATAGGCTGGCCACATTGGGCAGAAGAGAAAAACTTATGTCACTGGTCAAATTTGACTTTTTTTTTACGACGTTTTTGTAAAAAAACTATCGTAAAAAAAAAAGATTACACGATGACTTAACCTTACACGACGACTTTTTAGAAAAATCGCCGTGTAAGCTTTTACCTTACACGATGGTTTTTTGAAAAAACCGTCGTGTAATGTGGGCCCTAGGTCTTTTTATTTTTAGAAACTTGGGCACCCCCTTTCATTTCAAACTCGAGTCCTCTCTCTCTCTCTCAAGCTTTCTCTTCGCTCTCACCGTCATCCCCCATCGTCACCGTCGCCATCGTCATCACCCTTGCACTCGGTAAGTTTTTCCTCTCTCTTTCCTCCCCATTGCTCCTGTCTCCCCCTCCTCCTCTGCCTCCGCTTCTTCCTCCCCCTCCGCCCCCGTCCCTTTCCCTCTACCTCCCCCTTCCCTTCCCCCTTCTCCCCCATCCCCTCCCCTTCCCCTCCTCCCCCTCCCCTCGCCCCTCACCCCCTGCCCCTCACCCCCCACCCCCAGTCCCTCTCCTTTCATCCCCACCCTCACCCTCGCCCCCGCCCTTCGCCCCACGCCCCTCACCATGGTGTTCATGATTTGGTGAAATAATAATAAGTATTGATTTTTTTATGCATGATTATTAAATATGATTTGGTGTTTATATGTATTGATTTATTTATGCATGATTATTAAACATAATTTTCATGTTTCTTATGAATATGCAATTAAATATTGCATGATTATTTAATATGATTTTTGTGTTTGTTATTAATATGCGATTAAATATGATTTTGGTGTTTATGCATGATTATTAAATATGATTTTGGTGTTTCTTATGAATATGCGATTAAATATGATTTTGGTGTTTCTGCATCATTATTTAATATGATTTTGGTGTTTGTTATTAATATGTGATTGTTATTGAAATGGGTTTATACACTTGGGTCAATTTTGTAATAGGTTCATTTTAATATGGTGTGTTAAAGTTTGTTACAATATATAGTAGTAAAAATTATAATGTGTTGTAAATAATTAATTTATCACAACATCACATAATCATATGTGATTTAGTTAACTTTGATTATGAGAGTTTGTGATTTTGTGCAATATGTGATTATGTGATGTTTGATTTTGGTGGCCATTAGAATAGGCAAAATGTCTCAAGAGATCGATAGTGACCACTATGAGGAAGAGAATGAAGAATGTACTCCATCTTCCTCTCAATATAGCAAGGGAAAACAAGGTAGTAAGCCACGAAGGCACACCGAATTCAATCCCAAAGTAGATTTTGAGCAAAGAATTACTTTGATGAAAAAAGTTCATCAGATGAAGAAGAAAGGTTTAAGAATAGAAGTAATGTTTGATTCAAAAAGCCAACCAAAAGGCGCACCTGGCATTGAATTAAGCAGTTGGATTGGAGTCTTTAGTTAAGAACATGTTTCCATATGGATTAAAGATTAGAGGTCTAAGGATTTAGACCAAGTAAAAGATGTGATTTGGAAAGAGATTTACGAAGGTTTCATAGTCAAAGGATGGTATAAGAAAAAGGCATTGAAGGTTTTTGGCGAATTAGCAAAGAGGTTTAGATCGACCTCTTTGCTACTTTTGTACAACCATACCTTTCTATTCCAGAGGAGGATGAAAATGTGTATAAGTGGCCTCTTATGATAGTACACTACTACCCCTCTATAAACGATGACGATTGGAAAGCTTCTGTGAGATATCAACGTTCTGTCGAATTCCAATTGCTATCAGCTAAGGCAAGAAAAATAAGAGCGAAAAATGAATACTGTTCTATGGTTGGCCGAGTCGGATATAGAAAGCTCAAGCAAGAATTGGTATGGTAATATCTTACTCATATTGTATATATCAATTATTCTATCATTGATATGTTATTAATATAGCATAATACAATTAGTTGAGACGAGTGCCTTCCAACACTAGAAGAGTTGTGGGTAAAATCATGTCAAGGTCCCGATAGACAGTTTAAAAATCCAAGAGTAGCAAAAATTGGGAACTTGATTGTAAGTTTATTGAACTCAAATTTTTTATTTGTAATTTAATACCTATTAAAGGATATTAAGAATACCATGGTTTGTTGTTGTTTTACAGGATAAGTACACAATACAACAAAGCAAGAGACCTTTCAATCCGTCGATAACGATGACATATTGATGAGAGCACTAGGGAAATCAGAACATTCAAGATGTGTTCGTGGTCAATCAAAGTATGTGAAGCAATCTTAATACTTCAACCTTCAATTAGGTTCAAAATTGAATTCCTAAATGTCAAAGATGTAGATGAAAATTGCAAAACTATGAGGTCTTGTGACTGAGCTCATTTCCCAAGGAAGTGCTAGATCAACAGATGATAGCATCTCACAATGCAACAACTTCAAGGCTAGCTGTAACCCTCCTGACAATGTAGCAAAAGCTCCATAAGCTTCAGAAGTCCAATTGTCACCTCATCGTCAAGAGCCCAAACAATATCAAGAATGCATGCTCTTTGTTGACGATAGAATTAATGGTGGGTGTGCACTTATTGTGCTTAAGAAGGTGTGGATAGAGAGTCTTCCAACTGATATAGTCCATGGAAGACCCTTAGGGAAAGAAAACGTGTGCGTTAGCATCATTATGATTAAAGTTAGAATAGCTGAATTGGCTATTATGACATTTGAAGTAATAACTATGGGTAAAGCAGCCAAAAGCTTCGATGCATGGTCAAAGAAATTAATTGAAGTTGTCACAATAATTAAGATGAGTCAAGTGCCTAGCCACATTCCACAAGATCTAAGGGGAAAGAAACGCCAAAAAAGAAAAGTTCTACAAAAGCAAGACAATCACAACCTGAGGTAGAACAACAACAAGAACAACCTGTTGGAAATGAGCCACTGTTTGCATTTAACACTCTTTAGAACCTTCAAAATTCATGCAGTTGGCTATATACACACATGCTTTCATGCGCGATGTATTGATGATTTAGTACCTGATATCGAGAAATGTCACTGGCAATGAATTGCCTATCTATGTGAGGTATGAAGACATTTATTACTTCATTACCTTTGATCAAATTGGGGCGAATTGTATCATGGTATACCTAAGGTAATAACACTATCCTTAATTCCTAATTTTTTAAATCTAAGTAGAGTTGTAAGATACTTTCAAATAATTGAGTGTATTGCTTTTTATTGTAGTTTTTTGGTGGAATATTGTGAACTTCAAGGCAAGACGCACAATTTGGGCTTCATATCTTCGACAATTGTTTCAAGTGCTACAAAAGACCAACAAAGTGATTGCAGCGAGCGCGCCACGCTACTCCTCCACCTATTAACTCAAGTACTAAGGAGGAAATTATTGTTCATGCCATCCAATGATGTTGGCACTTATTTCACCATGGGATGACCAAATATATTGATTTGATCCCCATGGACACCCACCACATGATGATTTCTTATCACTCAATGGATATAAGTATTAATGTTGTCTTATAAAATTAATTGTGTTAAGTTTTACATAATTGAATTGTCTATTAATTCATTTCATCATGACACATTGTTAGAGTGCTTAACGATTGGAAGCTTCAAGCGGGAGGTGGTGTCATATTCCGACTGAACAGAATGTTATATTCCAAACATAAGTGTCCAAGATAACAAGAAATCGTAGAATGTGATTTTTTTTTCATTATATGTTTCATGCATGATATAAGTAATAGTAGTACATAAGCCCTCGTAAAAAAGAATTTTATATATATATATGGATATAAATGAAGTTAGAACAAAGTAGGTACAATTTGTAAATAGGTATGTCATTTTTAGATAGAGATAGTAGATAAAAGATTATGCAAAATAGCTCGAATGTATATGATCTTGTAACTACCTTGTAATTTCAATATACATTATTTTTTATATGCAATCAAGGCCTTGTTGTAATGGATAAAACACGGGACTGGTTATCCCGTGGGAAATCATAAATTTTGGTAATTTTTTTTGTGCAATACCAATTTTCCACGACAGCTGCAATACTAATTTTCCAAGACAGTTTCAACAAAAACTGTCGTGGAAACTTAAATGTTTCACGATGATATTTCAAAAAACCGTTGTGAAAGATATCCCCCAACACCCCTCAAATTGGCACCTATTATAAGGTTCTACAACAATAAAAAACTATCGTGAAAACTCAATTTTGGTACCACGATTGAAGTTTTCACAACAATTTTTTAAATGTCGTTAAATTTTTCCACGACGGTTTTAAAACCATCATGAAATTTCTAATCTGAAGTAGTGTTAGTATAGCTAACAAAAAGACACCGTCAAGTGCCTAAAGAGAAGACTACAAAGGTAGATGAGGAGGTGTGAGAGGCTGAGAAGTTGAGGAGGGAATCAGCTTGGCTTGAACATAAGTTCTTGGCTATTGAGGAAAAGGCAACAAAGGTCAAGGAAGAGATGCACGTGGCAAGGACCGAGCACCATCTGGTTGAGGTGATCTCGAGCCACCGAGAAGAGGCCGAGCAGTGGGTTGTGGCAAAGTTCAAGCAAACTCCCGAGCAAGTCCTATCTTCTCAACATGAAGGACGTTTGAGCGGTGCTTATCAAAAGGCACCCTGAGGCAGCCAAATTGGACCCGTCTTTCATAGGCGAGTCTGACGAAGCTTTGACTGAGGTGAATAGGGATTGGAAGGACCACTCAACTGACTAGACTAGCCAGGTCGACTAGCCTGCGACTCAAGGCCAGTCTAAGCATCCGAACGGTGGGAACTGAAGCAGGGAGCAAGCTGAGTAATGATCGTTTTGTTTTTGTTTGTTTGTATTCAGGCTTGGAGTGCCTGATCATTATACCTCCCCTCCAAATTTTTAATTTCAATGGAATGAATTTTATTTCCTCCAACTGTTAACTAAATCGGGTGACACTTTCTTCTTCTTCTTCTTCTTTTTTTTTTCTTTTTTTGGGCTGTGTTGCTTTGGCTGAAGCTTTCTTTAAGTTGGCGTTGCAATGTTTGTATAGTGTAGTGGGCCTCCAGAAGAATAATTTTTAAGAAAATTTTCCAAGTCTTGTTTTCAGAAACAGAGTAACTTGGGTCCTTTTTGGAGTTTGGGCCTCGAGAACATTAGGTTGAGGATAATAGCCCTCCAAACTTAATTTTTTTCCAAGTTTAGTTGTTTGGGCGTAAGTAACTTCCAAACTAGCCCCCCAGGTTACTGAGTTAATGGGTTGGTCGATTTTTTTTTTCTTTCTGAGAACACGTGCCTTGACATCTGGACTTGGTTTAATTTTTTTGGAAAATCTTCAAGTCCGACTCTAATTGGCCGTGTTGGTTCTGTTTTGCCGAGTTTATGACCGGTAATTTGTCTCGTTGGCCATCTGGCCAATCAACCTACTTGGTAAGTTAATGAGCTTTATGCTCAAGAAATGGACCCATGGTTTTGGTCAATACAGGTTGGCCCTTTTTAGCTGACTACGTTGTTACTTGTCCGAAAGAGAGAAAAGATCTTCAAAAACATGAATCACCATTCTCATTAAAATGGTACGCATTTTTTATGGATAATTGTTGTTTGTTGTCAAAAGAGCTATGCAACTTTCTTAATCAAAAAGAGCTAATCCTTTTTCTTGGCTCACCAGTAGAAACCCTCAAAATGGTCTAGGTTCCAAGGGTGTGTGGGCATATTTCCTTCTAGATCTATGATTCCAACTACCCCAAAAGGTCCATCCCATTTTTTGTTCAAATGATCAGAGCTCGAGTTTTGGGACCAAAATCTTCTATTAAACCAAATCTCTAACTTTAAAACTTCTTGGCTAGACCCAATTGTTCTAGTTTCTAGCCACCACTTAATTCCAAATAGTTGTTCGGATATAGGCCATGTATCATTTTTCCTCAAGTACGTCCAGCTCGGCCATCATCTGTTCGGCGTTCCTCTGCTCATCAAAGTTCTCCACTCAGTAGTTGGGCATACCAACTTCACTGGGGATGATGGCTTGCACGTCATAAACCATTTAAAATGGGGTATCTCTAGTAGTCTTTTGAATAGTTGTTTGGTTTACGTAGAGCACCTTTGGCTGCTTGCCAATCGAAGCTCCCTTTAATCCTCGAATTTCTTCGTAAAATTGTATTTTATCGCCATGTTGATTGCTTTGACTTGTTCGTTGCTCTAAGCGTAGCCAAGAGATGAGAAGACTTTTTTTATGCTAAGCTACTCATTCATTCGTCGGTATTCCTCACATCTCAAATGGCTCAACACCACGCGCAATTGTGCACAATAGTCAGACTACCTACTTTATCTCTTACTAGTCTAGATTGCTAGATCCTACAAGGGAAGAGAACACCTTGAAGTAAGAGGGACAGCGATGTGGAGTCTACCAAGAGTACTTTGACACTTAAGTCAGCTACTTATCATGGTGTGCTTAATGGATACATAGAGTTTAAGTAAGAGAATTCATCACCTTTGGGGTGGAGTTAATGCTCTTATGATAGGATTTGGTTTAGACTAGGTGTGAGCTGAGTCTATTTGAGACCCATGTGTACAGTTGTACACTGTTTTGTGGGCCAGTGACAAGTGCCGTGATCTTCTGAGAAAGAGGATTTCCCAATGGAGGGATGCCATAAGGAGGTCTTTGGAAGTTATCCACTCCTGTTTGTAGAAGTGTTGGTGTGTTTGGTAAAGGTGACCTAGTTGGTGTTCGATCAGTGGTCGATCCTTGTTGGACTTCCCCTGTGGTCAACTTGGCTTGGTCAACAACTTATGCTTAGAGATGCGACTAAGCTAATGAGAAGGTGGTGGAAATGATAGTCAAAGACACGGGGCTTGCATGGCCCTTAACCCGAGGAGAGTTCTCGATGAAGGTGTCGACAACACCCCCAGCAGCTTAAAACCTTCAATCTACCTAGCCATTAGGAATAAAGCCAATTTTGTTATATGTATTGCATATATATATGTGCACTTTAATGGTTAATGTTTATCTATTTGTGGATATTATTGTTTTGGCTATGTAATATGGACTGAACAGTTGTAATTTATTGGATAATTGACCAAACAAAATTTATAGTAATTTATGAGCATCAAACTCAAAAAGCTCATTAAATGCGATTTTAGGTGGACAATTTATCCTTAACATGTTGATATGATGTCTTTAAAAGATTTTTTGTTTATTAAATTGAATCTAATTTAAAGATTTACTCCTTAATTCTAGAATCTCATCCAAAAAGTAAATTAAAATTGGGAACACAAAATTCTAAACATGATAATACGGAGCCTTAACGTTGTTTTTGCCCCTTGAACTATGCAGCTTGTCCTATATTGACCTTTTTGTTTCTAAGTACATTAAATATTGATAGATTATGAGCCAATAATTCCATTCTTGGCCCTTGAACTATACAACTTGTCCCATTTTGACCCTTGAACTTTAAAACGTAACAGATCACATCCCTAAACTATAAAACTTGTCTTATTTTGACCATTTTGTTATTAAATTTATTAAATATTGACGGGTTGAGAGAAATGACTATTTTGTCTTATTGGCTACATATATGCTCTCAATAGATATTTTGAACACAAAATTCCTAAATTTTGTTTCTCCATTGTATAAGTTTTGTTATTTTTTTCTTCTTCTTCTTTATAATTTTTTATAAAGCTTCATTTTTTTTTCTCAAGAAATTTTATCAAATTTTCTCCAACATATGGCTTACGTTAGATTTGTATTATTGTGAATTAAATTGAAAAGAAAAATATAAACGAATAAAGAAAAAATACTTCAATATGTGAGTACATCTATAAAGTAACGAAAACGACACGTAGAGACTAGTGTATAACCTACTTGTCATTTTTCTACTAAATTTTTGGGTTGAAAATTACACAAATAATATCATAATGAATATTTTGCTTAATTGGACTCAATAATCACTAGAAAAAATTAAAATTCTTATTAATTCTAAGTCAACAAAAATGTACATTTTTCAATGAAACACCTTATTTGTAAGTATGAGATGCATGAAATCCGATTTTAAAAGATTTAATCTCGATGATCAATTTATAATTAATTGATCAGGTCCATACATATATAGCTAAATCCATCAATATTTAATGGATTTAATAAAGAGCTAACATAGATAAGTTTCATAATTTAGGCGTGTGATTTGTTATTTTAAAATTTAGGGATAAAGTTAGGATAAGTTGCATAACTTAGGGGTCAAAAGAGTTTTGTCAATTTTTAATAGATGCAGACACAGAAGGGCTAAAATAAGACAATGTAAATAGTTTAAGAGTGTGATTTGTTATATTTAAAGTTCAGGAGAGAAAATAAGACAAGTTGAGTTCAAAGGTTACAAATGAAATTAACTCCTATAAAGAAAGGAAACTGCAAATAAAGTATAGAGAGAAAGATACTAATATGTTACCCTGTTGTAGACTCATTGGTTGTTCTTTGTTGTGTTATAATTAAAAAATAAAGGAAAAAAGGGCCAAATAATTATTGTAAAATTTTCTATTTGGTAGCATAGTGTGTAGTGTGTTTAGAAAGTGTAGCTTGAACTAAAAATTTTGGTTCAAATACTGTAGCATGTGAGAGCTTTACATTGTATCTTATTTTCTCTTCACTGTAACATGTGAGAGCTTTATTCTGTAGCAATCAAAAGTTTTGGTTTGAACTGAAATAGCCAAACATACTGTTCCAAGAAGAAGAAGAAAGTATGCAAAACTTGAATATGGTAATCTCTTTCTATGTGGTTATTGAAATACGATATTGAGATTCATCTAGAAAATAATTCAACAATACTTTTAATAATTTTGCAACTGTTAAAAATAAAATAATAAACTATTTTTCTTTAACTACATAATTTAGATTTTTATCATCAAAAAACATTTTATTTATTACTTTAGGTCAACCGATGGTTTAACTTGTCATAAAATATATATATATATTTATATATATATACATAATCTATTGATCGGACAAAAGAGAAACTTGTGAGTCTATTTATGTGAAAAAAAAAAAAACCCAGCTGTGCTTTAAGGCAATAGAGTAAACGGTGAAAGGTGCTCCATATTGGTCCCCCTTCCTTTTTTCTCTTTTGGGTCTAGAGGATAACTTGAGAGGAACATCCACTAATATAAAAGATCCTCCATAGTTATACATGAGGCACATGTGCGAGTCGTAGATTGGAATTTAGTACTGCATGCAACCAGAAGGCAGAGATTATTCAAGTGGATTATATGAGAGACAAGAGAAAGAGAATAGAAAAAAGGGAGAATAACTTTAATTATTCCTAACGAAAATTCCATCAACTTGTAAAAGAACAAATGAGGCACTTCTCGTAGTTAAAATATTGACTAATAGTCAGAGATGTCAGTCGCCGCAAGGTCCATATATAATCAGCTAAGCTCGTGTGCATATATTATGAATTTCGTGTCATTCTCCTGCTGTGGATTAAGAAAGGAAAAAAAAAAAAAAGAGGAAAATCAGGCTTGTCACATCTAAAATTTGTGCTGACTTTTAAAGTCCAGCTATTCATAAAATCATTTTTATGCGTAAATAAGAATTTTTTTCCACGTAAATAGTAACAGAAGATAAATCTAAAAAGTATAATGACAATCTTAAAAACAATTTCAATAATTCCACTGCATTACTCTCTGGGGTGGAGAGAATTTGTCCTCGAATTCAAAGAACCTTTTTTTTTTTAATCGCTTGTTCTTTCTCCATTGCTGAGGTCACATTTATAGATCTTCTTAACCAGTACATTGTGGGCTAGGTGACACCTCGATGACATGCCATAGGAGCATAACTTAGCTCCGACGCCAAAATTATGTAGCGGGATAAGTGAAAACATTTTTGAATTTAATTATATTCTTTTGAATCATTATTATTACAATTATCTTTTGTTATTTATTTGAGAACTTTAGGAACTATGTTTATTTTTGAATTAAGAATCAAATTTAAATAGGACTTCTATCAATAAAATTTTATTCAGAGTTTTGATTTAGTCTATGCTTTTGGAATGCAGTTCTTTGTATTCTTGGAATCAAAGGGTTTTGTTTCTATCGTTTTTTATTCTAGCATTCATGCAGTTCTATCCTTTTTTCTTCTAGCCTTATTGTCTAGTATCATAAATGATCAATGGATTTTAGGAAGGGTATCAAAGACCTGAACGTTCCCACATATACCATGCCACCTTTCTAATGCATCATGCTACCCCACTGCTATCTTCACCTTGAAACATTCGCCCTTCTCCAAAAAGTCTACGCATCTTGATCTGCTTTGTTCAAAGAAAAAGCCTAGTCCACCACTAACTCGGTACAGGTCATGTTATTTACAGCTCGGCCTTAGCTTTTTGAGGCTTTCTCTACCCACATCTCCATGTGCTTGTAGTGCTTCATATAGAGAAAGATAAGCTTACTATGTTCCATCAATAGCACCTAACCTATGCCAATTTCATGAACCGCGCTCCACCTCCGTGAACTCATTCGGTTCTGATGTGCCTAGTGGCCATAGGCGAATTCATTCGCTGTCCAGAAGAAAACATCATTTGAAGGTGGGTGGCCTGGCCCGCCTAGAACAGTCATGTTTGAAAGTGCTTACACACACTCGCTTACTTATGTGGTCCCCCCTAGTTCAACCTAGCCCCAGGCTTTTGCTCTTCAAATGTAAGCTCCAAGGCTTCACACCAAGTCTTCAATAACATAATATGCCTGCTTAAGTACTAGGGTTAGGCAGAACCCTTTTTTCCTGATGGGAACATCATGAAGTTGATGCTCTAACCCTAGATTGCCAACTCCAACGGCCACACTATTGTAGAATGACAATGATGATTTTGTGAATTACAACTTTTAGGGGTGTTCATGGATCGAATTATACGGATTAGAGGTCAATTCATAATCCATCAAGTTGGTGCTTTAACACAAAAAGCCAAATGCAACGTTTAGGGGTTAAACCTACACTATAAATAGACCTTTAATCTTATGGAGTCTCAAGAAGACACTCGTATAAATTTTTCTTTGTATGAAGAATATTTTCATTATGAGCTTAAGTGTGAGAGAAAACAAGAGTATTTTGAGGCTTAATGACTGTCTCTCAAACCTTGTGAAAATTGATCTGGATAGATGGTCCACTTGGAGTAAGTAAGAGAACTAAAGACGAGTTGTTCTCGAAGTCGGTTAGTTAGACTAAAGACGAGCTGCACAGGGAGAAGTTTTGAGTTTAGGTTTGATGAAAAATTTAGGCATTCTTATAATTCCAATGCCTTGTAACTGTAATTCGAAGCCATAACTTTCAAACTAGTGTGCACCAGTGTTTTTTCTTTCCAAGTTGGGTTTTTGGCCATAGTAAATAACCACATCTGGTGTTTATTTATTTACATTTATGTTTGTGATTATTTATGTTTATTACCATTGTTGTAGGTTAACCTGTCAAAATGATTTGGTTCTGCTATTATTGGTGTATTTGTTTAGGCAGGTTAAACAGATTCGTCTGTTAGGACTCACACCTACGACCACCGTTTTAATCATCATTATTAACAGAAGATCTTAACGGATATGACATCTATCTGAATAGAAACTTTCAATGAGGATATAATTGGTCTACACTGTAGGGCAAAGGATTTTTCCATCTCAGGATGATAGACATGGTAGTGCTTTAGCTGCAAACAAAAGATCCGGCCACAATTCTGCCAATTATACTTTAGAATAGAACTATATGGCAATGTATATGTATATATATATATATATGTATGTGTGTGTATATATATGAGAATTTTACAGCGTTGTAAAAAACTTAAACTTAAAGAGTATATTTGAAAAATTAGTTGAAGCTTAAAAATTATAGTATGTAAAAGCTTTATAATGTGACAAACCTTTGCTTTTCATTATAACATGTGAGAAGTTTACACTGTAGGAAATTGAACTTTGTTTTGCCAACGTGATTCCTAAACGAAGCCTTAATGGTTGAGATTTCTTTTAAATCTTCAAGTGCACATCAAGTCATGTCAATTTAGCTTATTTTTCTTTTAATGTGGTTTAGGCCAAATTTAACTTTTAAAGGCATACATTGAGGACAAAGAATCCTACCATAGAAAGCTTCAAGAATTGGAAAGTGAGGTAAAAGTTGAAGCAGATACTTTGTCCTATATATCATATGAATGAGTCTCAAAAACCATGCGTGTCTTCCAACAACCAGCTAGCTAGCTAGCTAGCTAGGTTTTATCGTCTTATGACTAGGTAATATAGGTTCTTACAGATAAAAAGGTTTCCCAATATCAGCAACTAGGAGTTGGCTTGCCTTTATTTTGATTCCAAAACCACTAACATTCAAATCATTGAAGCTTGACCAAAGAAGATATAGATAAATGCATCAGAAAAAGGGTGGTACATAAATTCCCCATGATGCTGATCGGTCTGAAAGCAACATATAAAATGGTAGATCATTATATAGAAACATGACAAACTGGAAATTATTTCATTAGATTAGGTATGAGTAGGAAGAATCCTCACCAATGGTAAAGGACAAGTTCTAAATGATATGCATGAAATGGTAGGTAAATAAGAACGAAGTCATGATTAATTAGAGGAACCTAATTGGTAATGGACCAAATTAGTATAATAGACATTGATCTTCTGGGTCTGTTTCATTTTGTTTCAAACTTTCCTTTTGTTGACAAGCATAATTGATGTTTGATCTATCTTTATCATGATTCTTTGTATGTGCTGAAAGTACAGAAAATGAAATCCATGAGGATATAAAGGCTGATTGAAACACCTTTTTTTATAACCAAAACCAAGAGACGAACAACACTAATTTTGAAACATAACTTACTATATTCATTTTTCCAGGGGCCAAAAATTCGAATCGGTCAAAAATTACAATGCTATTCTATATTCCATTCTTTCAGAAGGAGCACTTGAACAGAAACTGATGAATAATCTATCTGCTCATAGATTTATAGAGGGAACCTTTTTTTGTTATTCTTGCACAAGTTGTTTTAGAGACACATACACAGCAGAAAAAGAGACCCTTCACCAGGAGATATTGGCTAGTTGATTGACTGACTGATTAAGCAGGCAAGAGCGAAGAGTAATCAAGAGTTCTTTTCTAGATACCATTTAAAAGATTTTTCCATCTTGCTATAAGTCACATGGGGGGACCATGGGAAGAAGATAAGTTTGTACAATTAGGGATCAACCTGTTGGAAAAAGAACAAAACAATGATATCATTTCAGAGCCATGTGATGGTGACACTTGTAACACTAGGGGACTTTACCAGACAAAACACATGAAAAATATTACCAAAAATTGAGTCCTACCTAACAAGAGAACAGGTACTGACCAATTCAATTATAGAAGTGTGTGATAAAATACCAATAGGACACAGTTCTGAATCGTAAAATCATGTTAGTGTTTTTTTGAATGGCAATTTAATAGAACTAGGTGAAAAACTGATAGTCAGAAACTATTTCTAACCCATAAAGTAAGTTTTCATAACCTAGCATAAATTTCTTCTCAATATATCAACATCAAAAAGGATTCTCAATATATCTAGGGGGAGGATCACATAATAAATGCAGAAATAATAGGATTTGATCTCAACAGATAATGTTTAAACCAAGAAAAAACCACCACTTGTGATAAAGGGCAGGACCATTTCTTTAAGGAAAGGCAATCAATCCAGATAAGGCAGAAAACTGTTGACACAATGTATTTGCTCCCAATTTGGACATCACAACTGTGGGGATCTACCACAGAATCCTACCAAGGATCCTTACAATTCTTTATAGGAGAATTCTTCTTCATGAAAGCTTTAGTTTGTGTATGAATTTTGAAAAGCTACAGTTTGAACCTACCAAAATGACATGATTAGTGTTGGCTTAGTGATAAGCTAAAAGTGGTTGAAATGACATACCCATCTTGCCACTTAAGTCACCATCAGGTGGAACTCCACCATTGGAAGGCCCATTACTAATTCCATGCTGTGCTATTGATTGGCTTTGCTGTGTTGTCTGGGGACTAAATCTGAATATATTCACTGGCTGCAAAACCAAATCACAAAAAAAAAAAAAAAAGGAAGAAGAAGAAAACGAAGATTTCAGTCTTACTCAAACATTATGAATATTTAGTGTTCTTATTTTCTTGGTAATGTTTAGTAAATCTAGACTTTTTGAGTTTCTGTTGAGGAAGAACAGAACAGAAAAACATAAAATGGAGGTTTGAATTGATCAATGAGTAAACATGGCAACAGAAACAAAACCTGAGAAACAGTTTGCATTGGATGGAGTCCCATGTAGCGTGCATATTGCTCGGAAAAGGAGGTGTTTTGCATCTGGTTCTGGTAGTTGAGAGGATTGAAAGCTGGGGCTTGGCACAAAACAGACTGGTCTGTTGTTGAAGCCACAAGCATGGATTGATCAATGACCGGGACCCGAGGAAAATGCATTGGATTGGGGAGAGAAGGCAAGGCAGGTGGGGCCACCATTGCCATGCCCAACCGGGACATATAATGCTGTACTCCTGGAAACATCATTGGTGCCATCCCACTTCCCATCCACATTACCTTAAAAATGAAAATAAAAACAGAAACAAAAAGAAAAATAAAAAGACATGTTGGTGATTTCTGAGTTACAAACAGTTAAAGATCAGTTTTGGGGTTCTAATAAGAGCTTCTGTGTAGCTAATACCTGAAGTTGCAATTGAAGTGACTTCAGGTACTCTATTGCCTCATCCAACATTGATGCTTTATCTGTCTACAAAATGAGGAATAATTCATTTATAAAAAATTTAACTTCTTCCCTTTTATTTTTCATTTTTTACCTTTCATTGGCCTAATTTCACTGGTATAAATTTTTATGCTAATACATGACTACATGTATGCATGTATATACACACATCAATTTCTATATACATAGAACTCATGGTAAGAAGGAAACCTTGTTACTGTGAGGTATGAGCTCCTGCAACGCCTTCATCTTCTCATTGATCCGATCTCTCCGTCTCTACATAGGAAGATAAAATTGTTTACACCAACAAAATTACAAACTCCAAAAGTCTGAAAATCTTACAAAAGATCTCAAAAGTCCTACTCTTTCAGAGAGATTATGAACTTCAGCAGCACGGCTCTTCCGCGAAGTCCCAGATCTTTGGGAAGATTTATTTGCAGCCGCAGATTCAAGCTCATCAGCCTAAAACAATGTCAGAAACAGACAGATGATCAAAACTTAAAACAAGAAGTTAATGAGACATCTCTAAAGCATGAGATGAAACGGTTATTTTCTTACCTTACTTTGGCACTCTAATTCCTCTGCATCTCTACTCTTCCTTTTGTTGCTGGTATTGCCACTTGTTGTAGTAGTAGATTGCTTACATGTTCTACCAAAACTACTACCAGATCCGCCTGAAGAAGAAGTAACCGTCGGTTCAAGAGTCTCCGTCTTCCCACTCTCGCTCTGAGGCATGATTTTCCTAATCATGTCAAGGTCATTAGGAAGTTGGTTGCTTCCACAGTGGCTTAACCCGACCGTCATTACAGAACACTCTCTGCCCTCCCCTTGTCCACCAGAAGGCCTCAAATCACACTTTTGAGGACCCGAAAACTGCGAGAAGTTAATAACTTTTCCCAAGGACCCTGCACTGTGATTTTGCGTAGCTGAATAGCAGTGTTGCCTTGGAGGAGGCATTTGGTTTTCATGGCATGAGGACTTAACTACTTTGGCATGAGTGGTAGCATCAGAAGCACCAAACTTTGATACCTTCTCTTCTTCAAACTGTCTGATGATCGGTTCATCGATGTTGATCGGATCACAAGAAGGTAAGTCAGAGAAGAGATTGGAACAGAACTCCTTCTCAAAGGAATCCTCAAGTGGGTAATGGATCCAAGACACTGTCTCATCATCTTGGCTCATGTTGACTGAATTCCCGTAGGACCCACAAGCCCTTGTTGCTTGTTGATCTTGATCATGATCATGTTTGTGAACTTGTCTTGGCTCATTAGGATCACTATTATTAAGAGCAATTTGCTTTCTATGTGTCTGGCTGTGCAAAACCACCTGCCCATTTCTCCATATGAGCTCTACCAAATCATGGTCTGCCCTGCAAATTTTTTAAAACATAATTTCAGCTTGTTTAACTCTCTATCTTTTTTTTTTTTTTAATAATTTGTAACAGAATATATAATATAAAAAAGATAGAGTAGTATGTAACTACAAACCCTGTGGGATTCTTTTGACCGATTGTAGGAAGATCGCCCTCGAAATTCCAATCAGAAATGCAATTATTCATGGCTTGGCTGACCGTACTAAGAATTTCTACAAAAAAAGAAAAAGAAAAAATGAATGTTTTTAACGTAATATAAAAGTATTCTTCAACCATATTTCATAATCTCTCTCTCATAAACTCGGTTCAAGAAAAGCGACTGACATCCACATTTATAAATAGTAATAATAATAATAAAAAAACTTAATTGATAAAAAGCGATTGATTAGTTCGTTCAAAAGAATTAATTTTTTGCCTATTTTAAAGGGAAATCATTATTAAAATGTTGTTAACCGATTATGGCACTGTGCTTAGAAACAAAACGAAACAAAAGTGCTGCAGTGGGAAAGAACGCTTGCTTTTTATGTCATCATTCATAAGAATTGTATATCATGATTCATAATCAAAAAAGACCCAGCTTTAATATGCTTTCAACAAAAGAAGGAAAGACAAAATTATAAAACTGAAATACTTTTTGCTCCCAGATTGGAAGGTTCACTAGGAGAGAATTCAATTACAAGAACTAACAACATAATGGTTTTAGGACAAACCTGAAAAAACAGAAGAAGAAAAAGAAGAAGAAGAAGAAGAATGAGAAGAAGAAAAAAAATGATGATGACCCAGTAAAGCAAAAACAGAAAGAAAACAAACCTGACTTATACGTTGATCAACAGAAAACTGGTGAGTAAGCCCACCAATCTAACAAGGGTAGTTTGTAAAGAACATTATTTTCCTCTCTCTCTTTCTCTCTCTTATATTTTGTGGTGTGTATGAGTTTAAAGAGACTTTGAAAATGAGGAGGGCAAATGAGAAACTGAGAAATGGACCAGAGGGCCTTTAAACACACAAATTACAACGACAGGAACGTCACAAACAGGTCAGAAGAGAACTTGCAGAGCAAAGATCCACTGCTCTTAATACCACTCTGTTTTGGGCTCTTGCAAGTTGAATTCGGTTGTGAAGCTCCACGTGGCAGCTAACACTAAGCCAGATGTGGAACAGGTGGGGTATAGCGAGGATTAACTGTAGGGGATAACTACGAGCCACTAGCAGACTTGGTTGAATAGATTTATTTATTTTTATATATTTTAAAAGAAATTGAGGGACAAAAAGGAAAATGATTTATCATTCTGTTATTTATTTTAAGGGAAAGGCAAAGGAAATCTACAAGTAGATTCCCAGAGAGGATGTGATCCGAAAATGTGCAAGGGTCGTGCCACGAGTGCAAAGGGTTAAAGCCGTAAGCCCCTATTTATTGGGGCGATGTTCAGGAACAAGACTGTCAGAACAGAACGTTTAGCCAGCTCACTTTTATAGATAAAACCCCATATTTAAAAAACTTACCTCTAAAGCTCAAAAAGTCACTTCCTGGACCTTAGAATTCAAGGGGGAAAATTACAAGTATTTTGAAAATAGCTTTGGAACTAAAAAGTTTTGTTTTAAATTAGTTTTGTTGTAATTATTTTTTCAGAGTTTAAATTATTACCATATTTTTAATTTAAACTATATTTCGAAACATCCTCCCATTTCTTATTATTGTCAAAGATTTTCATCCATCACCTATATTTTTATAAGGGATGTAAAGGTAAATAACCTTTTTAAAAGTACTTTTAAAATAAATGATCATAACTTTTTAAAATTAAGCAAATGATCAAAAATAAACTTAAATTTATCAAGTTTAACACTGATAATGTTGACATAATAATCATTATAAACAAAATTTAACGGTACTAAAATAATATTTTTAAAAAATTATAAAGTATTGTTTTGATATGTTTCAAACATCAAAATACTAATAGGTTGTTTTTTAAAATAAAGGACACCAAAATGATAAAAACCTTAAAATGTACTTACTTTTGTGTATAAACGTCTAGCTAGGTCGATAGTTTTCTTCATTTTGTTAAACCATAAAAATATTACCCAACCAAACTTGCGTGACTTATGAATACATTAAAAAGAAATTGTGGAATTGTAAAAAGGGAGTGAAATTGTTCCTTCAAAGAAAGAAAGAGACTCATGTTGCTTGGTCCATTACATGCATAAATGTCGCTTTAGTATCATTTAAATTTGGGCACATGATGCATGCACAGTATGCAGTTTTTGGTGATACAAACTATTAAAAGTCAAATAAATAAACAATAATGGACCACTTGTGGACCATTCATTCAATCCAAGAGGAATCAATCCCTACTTGAATTACTTTATAGTAGCAATAAATAGAGATGGAAGCCTCCCCAAGAATTTCGTTGGGAAAGGATCGTTGTAAGATCATTTCCATTGTGGCTGAAATTATCGACTGTTGCCAGCTTTCCATTGTATTATAAAATAATTTTAAAAAAAAAAATCATCGTCCCTTCATGACCTCACCAGCCAAAGAAATAATAGAAAAGGTTAGGGCTTGTTCTCGCACAACCTTGACACTGTTCCCTAGGTCATTAACCCAGCCACAGTGTCTATCTCAGCTCAGTCTGTGTTGGTTACGGTCTATAATACTGACTTTGGCACCAATCTTGGCCTACAAACTCGCTCCTAACATTTGTCCCAAACCGACTCCAATGTTGCTCCTAGCTAGTCATCTTGAACTCAATGTAAGTTCTAGCATTGATAACCCAACCCTGATATTAGTCCTGCCCATTAATCCGACCCTGAATTGTTGTTAGCTTTGCATTGTCTTAAAAAAAAATCGCATCTTCATGACCTCAACAACCAAAGAAATAATAGAAAGGGATATGGTCTATTCTAACATGACCTTGGTGCCAGTCTGAATCCATCGACCCAACCATAGAGTTTATATTGGCTCAACCCTCGTTAGTTGGGCTGTATGATCATGACTTTGGCATTCGTCTTGGCCCATGGGCTTGACCTAACATTTGTCTCAAACAAATTCAATGTTGATTTAGGGTAGTTAACTTGAGCCTAGTTTTGATTCTAGAATGTTAATCCAACCCTGATTCTAGTCTTGCTCGTAAATTCAAACTGTATATAGGTCTCGACCTAATCCTAAGGTCGATCTTGACCCCCTACACAAGTCTAGCCTCGTGAGGATGACCCTAGTGGCCTTGGTCTTGATCCATAGGCATGACCCTAGCATTTGTCCCCTTCTCGTTAGTCTAACCCTAGAACCAATCTTGGGCCTTAGCTCTTGATCCATAGGCGTGACCCTAACATCTATCCCCTCCTAGTTAGTCTAACCCCAAAGCCAATCTTGGGCCTTAGCTTCAGCCCTAGGACAAAACCCTATAATAAATTTGATCATGTCCTGGTTAAAGTCAAGGCTTGCTTTGGTTTTATCCTTAGGGTTGGGATTGATGTTGGGTTTTGGGTCTTCGGTCTGGTATATACATTTCCAAAAAAATTTCTGTATATATGGAGTTGTTTTAAAAAACTTATTTCGAGAAAACATCACAAACATATTGTTTATTTTTAGAGAACAAAATTTTTTTTTGAAAAGACCATATCGCTAATCAAGATCATTGGTAGAGTATAGGGACATAGTTTTATACTGTCATAATATATTAGAAACATATCACATTAAAAATAAACGATAGTTTAAAAAAACTTGTTGATAATCTCACAATCCAAATTATGTGTATCATTAGTTTTTTTTTTCATTACCTACTAAAAAATTCTCTTGATGTTTAATATCACACTTAAAAGAAAGTATTTTATAGAATATAACACTATGTTATAGAATTAAAACTTCAATATCTGTGAATTATTTGTTCATTAGTGCTATAAAAGAGATTGGAAATTCAACAGTGGAAACTGAAAAAGCACTACAAGAAAAGAACCCTTTAGCAATGACAGCTTTAGCGACGATGCCGTCTCTAAAAGCTGGCGTCGTCTCTAAATATAGTGATGATGACTACTTTGTAAACTGTAGATTTATACCATAGGGGCCACTTTTAGCAATTCATTAAAAGTCTAGGAGGCAAATCTTGTAGGAAGAGTATTATAATGCCACCAAAGATAGACTTTGGTTGCTAAAATTTTGGCGCAATAAACACAGCTATTCGTGCTCATAAAGTAACTTTTTAGCGATGACAACAATGGCCCAAAACTTGGCACAGCATGTGCAAGTTGTACTTTTTAATGGCGTCCCTAACAAATCGAATTTAAATTTTGATTAAAATTTAAATGGTTAAAACTAACCTGACAGAAGATTTTTTTTAAGAAATTTGTTGTCGCCAAAAGTCTTCTCGTCTCTAAAAGCTTATTTTAATATGTTTAATTAAAACAACATTGTTGTTTTAATTTATACGATGACATTAAGATGAGTCATCACTAAAAGCTTAGTTTATAAGACCAACACCCTGACTTTCTTCCACATTTTCTCATCAATACCTCTATCTCTCTCTACCTCTTTTCTTTCTCTTTCTACCTTCAACCTCACACCTTGGCTCCTACCTCTGCCGCTAACCAGTAACCCTCGCCGCCATTGTCCACCCCTCTCCTAGCTCTTTCTTTCTCTTTCCATTCTATCTCTCTTTCCATCTATCTCTCTTTCTCCCTTTACCCCAAGCCCTGCCTCACCATTAGCCGCTGGCCCTGCCTCGTCATACGCCACCTACCCACCATCAGTCGTTGGCCCCACCCCACTATCTGCTGCCTACCCCACTACACTGTCTGTGACGACCCGCCTTTTCGGGCAGTCACTTTACTTTCATAATCATCGTTTCATAAACAGTAATCTTACTCACTTAGTAAGAAAATACTGTAATAAATTTTTTTTTCTTTCCTTAAACGTTCTTTAAAATTGATGCGACCTCTGTCGCATTCGAGTTGAGACATCGCTCAACACTTGCCCTTAAAATCATTTCAAAACGTTTCTTAAAACTTAATAAGAAACACTTATTAAATCATAGCTTAAAACTTTACATTATAATTATATAAAACAGTTTATAAACTGTATCTTAAAACTTTGAATACAATTCTTAAAACTCTGATTTTCTTTAAACTTTGAAAACACAACATTAAACAATGGAAAACATTTTCTTTACATAGCGGAAGCAAACAGTGATGGTATCCATACCCAAATCTTCGCATCTGTCCTCCGCCGCACCCAGCCCTTCTAACGGGTCCCATTGGTCACCCATAAGTTACCTACAGCATGAAAAACTTTTAATGAGCTTTCGCTCAGCAAGTTCAAACATAAACTCACAAAGCATTTAAACATGCTTTAAAACTTTTCTCATGAAAACTTTTCTCTTGAAACGTTCTTCATGAACGTTTTCCATAAACATTTATGAAATATTTTTCATAAACGTTTTCCTTAAACATTTCTAAAAACGTTCTTCATAAACGTCTTTCTTAAAGCATTTCTGAAACGTTTTTCTTAAAACGTCATTCGTAAACCTTTTCTTGCAAACATGAAATGTTTTTCATAAACATTTAATGTAAAACCTTTCCTCTTAAAACATTCCTTGAACGTTTTTCTTAAAACGTCGTTCATAGACCGTCTCTTGAGAACATGAAAATGTTTTTCATAAACACTTGTCATAAAACATTTCTCTGAATGTTTTCCATAACATAGCATATAAACATTTCATGAAAGGCATTCAAGCAACATTAGAATGCATGACTTCATTTATACTCAATTATTAACTTTAATTATGAGCATTTTATGAACATTCTATAAACTTAAATATTCATTTCTTTCTCAACCTTTATTCTTGTTCTTTAACTTTCTTTATCTTATAACTTTCATTTTCCTTACTTTCTTTAGTGTTCGTACCAACTCATTAATCATGAGATCATAAACATGATGCTTCCCTTGTGGAAGACTTGAGACCATCAAACATTGAGGTCTTGTACCTCACCTTTAGGAGGTCAAACTTTAATTTTACTTTATTACCTCATAACAAAGAGGCTGGTACGACACTTTCCTTTTTATCTTTACGTTACCTTCTTATTAACTTTAGTGAGCATTTCAAATGCAATCACATCATATGCAATACACTTGCAATTCATAGCTTGTACTATAAAATCTATTGCATAACAATTGCAACATATTGCTTAACAAATGCATCATAAAATGCAAACACATTTTGCAAATCATAACTTGCAATTTAACACTCATTGCATAACAAATGCAACATATTGCTTAATAAATACATCATAAAATGCAAACACATTTTGCAAACTATAACTTTTATTCTTAAATTTATTGCACAACAAATGCAAATTATTGCATAGCAAATGCATCATTAAACCTTTAACTTAAACTATAAAACATTATGCATTGTCATAATGCAAAACATACTTTCAATACTTTAAAAATCATAACTTACACTTTTTAAAAACGTTATGCATATCAATATGCCAATAAACCTTTAACATAACGATTGCAATTTCATTGCAATTCTTTTTCTTGAACTTTAAAACTTCTTGCATAATAAATGCAAATATACTTTAAAAGAAACTTGCTTAACAATTGCAAACACATTTGCAAATCATATAAATAAACATTTAAAAATCATTTACTTCATGCTGTAGGTGAGGTTTGAAACTTACCCAAACTATGCTCTAGCGTTCTCTATTCCGTTCCTTTCTCGTTCCTTCCATTAGTCGGCCTCTGCGTCCTGATCAAACGACAGCCGACTCATTAATTAACTTTCTTTATTATCAATCCACTCGATTGATAATAAAACGTAAACATTAATCATTCATTCCTTTTTCATAACTTGACTAGTATACTTTCGGTCTACCGTTCTGTTTACTCAACCTTATAAACCATCAGTTTACATTTCCTTCAATTAGTCTTGTAACCCACCGGGGTTACTTTTCCTTTTAACTTTGTAACCCATCGGTTACCACTCGTTTACTTAAAACATATCTTATGAAATCTCTGATCTCATATGACCGTAACGTTACTTAACGTATCACGGAACATTTTCCATCTAATAACATTATGCTAAATCGGAGTGTTCGACTCCGTTCTAGCCGTTTCCTTAAAAATGGCGATTTTACCCTTAACGGGTTTTTTCGTCACCTTATAACGTTATAAAACTTATTCTCACATAAAACAGTGTAACAATCACTGATCATGCATTTCATAAATTTCTATGAAAGCATCTAAAACAGTTCATACTGTAGGCGAGATTCCTACTTACTTGAACTCCAAGCTAAGCAGATCCAGTTGTATCTCGCTGCATCTACAGTATGTGAAGCATCCTCTGCAGTGCTCCTCGAGCTACCATGAATAGCTAGGAATGCTTCCTGGAGATCATGCATTCTTGAAAACATCATTCTGGACTCCGATATTGCTGTTTGAATCGCCTCGATCCGCGTGCAGTCGGTACCGGACAATTTTCATCGGAGTGGAATTAGCTCGAACGGAGGTCACCATTGCGTTCAGAGCGTCGAAACGAGTCGGGAGGCGGTCTCGGATCTTCGATCGGAGGTCCGGATCTCAAAATCCCATTTTGCCCTTTGACCGGCCGTTGACCGCCGTTGACCGGCGGCGGTTGGCTCCGTTGAGGGCTGAGCTCGAGCCTACCCCCCCTAATTCGACCCTCCTGAGTCGATTGGTGGGGTCAATTTCACCCAATTCGGCCTCCATCTGCTCCAATCGAGGATGGATTTCTCGGCGGAAACCGGCGGCTCCGATTTCGGTCCTCCGGCGACGGTACCGTGAAATTGAGGTGGGGGAATTGTTCCCCGACCTCCTCTGAGTATTTCCCCTACGGTGGGGCAGCTCAACATCGCGTGGAACGGCGGCTCCACCTCTCCACGGCGGCGCTAGGCGGCGGGTCCTGGTTCTCCGGTGACCGGCCGTCGTTTCGTGCAATTGAGGTACCGAATTTCTTCCTCTCGGTCCTCTGAACGTGTTTGTGCCTTCAATTTGGCACAAAACGGCCTAAAATGGCCAACCCAACCTCACCCACGGCGGCTCACGGCGGGGGCCTTCGTTCTCCGGCGAGGGGCGGCGGAAAGGAGCAATTGACCGAGGGGTCTTGCTCGCCGTCGCCCTCTGATCGTTTTGGCACCAGCGGTGTGCCACACCGCCACCAGACACGACGGCTCCGACGGCGGCTCCACGACGGCGACGGGGCAGCTCCGGCGAAGCTGTTCCAGCCAAAATTGAGCTGAAAAATTGGTACCATCTTGTTCCTCTCCTCACACTGAGTCCATAGACACCAAAATCACGTCGATTGGTGGTCGGACGGCCGAGAAACGACGTCGGGAAAAAATGGGTTTCGCCGCCACTTTGGGCGGCGCGTGGGCCCTCCTCCGGTGGCTATTTGGGTGGCACGACACCTCGTTGGACTCAGCTCAACGAGAGCTTCCCACTGGTATGGGAGGTGTCGAAAAATAACGCCGGAATCTCAAACGAGATTTGAGGAGAGAGAGAGAAAATCTAGAGAGAGAAAGTCTCGAATTTGTGATATTTTCTGATTTTTCTTTCTTTTTTTTTTCATTTCTTTTCTTTTATAAAAAGTATAAAATAAAATTGTGGTCCACACAATTCAATTCTTATACTGCGTTGCTCTAACACTGTATAATTTTCCATCTTATTATACAGTATTTCTCTTTAATTGTACTTTGTCTTAACATAATCTTTAATTTAATGCATTTTTAATGCATTAAAAATCTCGGGTGTTACACTGTCTTCCTACCCTGCCGCCAGTGCCCCCTTTGATTCCTCTCTCTCTCTTAACCCTTACTCGCTCTAGCTGCCGTTATCAACCGTTGCCCACTGCCATCAGCTGTCGTCTGCAGCTGCTTCCTCATTGTGTAGTCACCCTGTTATTGTGGTGATTGAAATGTGAGTTTTGTTTTTTAAATTTTGTCTGTTTATTTATTAGTTTATATAATTTGTTAGTTTGCCGATAATGTGATATGTTATATATGTTTTATGTTGAATATGTTAAAAATGTAATTCTTGTTTATTAACTTTTGTTAGTTTAATTAATTAGTTTATATAATTTGTTAGTTTGTTGATAATATGATATGTTGAATGTGTTTACGTTGATCATGTTTAAAATGTGATTTTTGTTTTTAAATTTTTTTTGGTTTAATTAATTAGTTTATATAATTTGTTAGTTTGTTGATAATGTGATATGTTAAATATGTTTTTTATTGAATATGTTTAAAATGTGAGTTTTGTTTTTTAAATTTGGTTTTTAGTTTTGGATATGTTTTAGAATATGTGTGGTTATGTTTTGTTATTTTTAGAATATGTTGAATATGTTAGTAAATGGTGAATATGTTGATTATGTTTTGTTATTTTTAGAATATGTTGCATATGTTGATTTCATTTTGTTATTATATTGGAGATATTTTGTTATTTTTATATATGGTTGTTATTTTTGGAATAAGTTGTTAATTTGGAGCTATTTTTCTGAAGCAATATAGAAATTTTTTTAATAAGGATTAAATATTTAAGTAAGTCTTAAGATAATAATTAATATGTAATGAATAAGTGTTAAATAATAATAATTAATTAGTTAAAATTAATTAGTTAAGTGGTTATTAAATAATAATTTATTAAACATTGAAATAATAATAATAATTAACAATTAATAAGTGATAGCTTAAGTAATAATAATGTTGGCGTATGATTGAGTTAGGCCCAGATCAAAAGGAGAAGGCCTAGTAAGGGTAGCCCACAATGTGTTTTAAACAAATCGAGCCCTGTCAGGAGTGCTTAATCAAGCTCATCAGCAACATCTAATCAAGACAATAACCAAGAGGGTTCAATGTGTTCGATCTAGGTTATTTGGTGTAATTTGGTTCGATGGGAGTGTTTTGCTCAATTTACTCAATATAAAGACAATCGAAGGTGGTTAGCTGCTGAGGAAAATTATAACTCTTTGTTTGTTTGGGTCGAGATGTTAGCTCTAGGCTCAAAAGTATTAGGAGGAGATCCACTAACTCACGTAGCAGATCATAGGAATATGGTCTGAAAGTCGCGCCTAATGAGGAGTTGACACGTGTCCCACTACTACAAGCATCTTTAAGGCAAGTCACCATTTGAAGTTCACAATCTTAGAGAAGACCTCTATAAATAGAGGGTAAAGTCACCATTTGATGGCATTCGAAATTATCATTTGCACTCTAAAAACTTTGCAGAAAGTACTCCACACAGAAGACCCTTTATTCTTATCTTCCTCTATTTTCAACCAAAACCTTTGTATTTATATCAAGTTTCATCATATAATGGAGAAAACCATAGTAGACGTAGCCCTATTTAAGGAGTTAACCACTATAATGTGTGGTGTCTTTGTTTCTACATCATTTGCTTTTAAATTCTCTTTTACGATTTATTTTTGCCATAATTAATATTTTAACCTTGTTTGTGAAGTTTGTTAGGACCCAATAACAATGGTTTGAGGGCCCAATCGTTCCTAATCAACTTGTGAATCCTGTTTTGACTAATTTTGATTTAATTGTAGATACAACATTTATAAATAATTAATTAGTTAAGTGGTTAATAGATAATAAGTTATTAAACATAGAAATAACAATAATTAAAATTAATAAGTAATAATAATTAATTGATTATGTGATTAATAGGTAATATTTTATTAAATATAGAAATAATAATAATTTGACAATTAATAAGTAATAATTAAGTATAGTAATTAATTAGTTAAGTAGTTAATAAGAAATAATAATAATTTGACAATTAATAAGTAATAATTAAGTATAGTAATTAATTAGTTAAGTAGTCAATAACTAACATTATTAAACATAAAAATTATAATAATTAACAATTAATTAGTAATAATTAAGTAATAATACTTAATTAGTTAAGTGGTTAATAATAATTAACGTTATAGATGAACCCTGAAACAGCCGACTGCAATCCTTGATCGATAATTGACATGACCAACATTTTCGTCAGGCTAGGGGTTAGGCAAACAAGGCTGTAGAGGCCGCATATGTAAATCTATTGTAGTAATATCTGTAATACATATATAAATATGTATATATCTTATTTTATAACTATTTTATTTGTTAATTAATTTTTTTGACTCTTAATTGTAGGGCCAAATGGTTGAGAAAAGGCAAACTAAGATGACATAGTTTGGATTTAGCTCTTTTACCATTGCCATTGATGATGTTGTTATTCTTGAAAATGTGTTGGGGTCGTATAGGAATCATCAAACAGACATGGGACCTAAACTGAGTTAGAGCCAGTCGAATTCTAGTTCTTCATCTTTTGGATCACAGTCTGGATTCCAACAGACGTAGTTACCTCCATATGTGTAATAGTGGCTCATACCAATGTACACCAACAACGTGGAGTTGGTTTCTCAAAGGAGTCAATTCAATCCGAGAGTTACTATTAACATCCTTCCACCCTCACCAACTATCATGCTTCCTGCTGATGAAGAAGAGGAAGAAAATGATGAAAATGTGAACGTATGGATTAGACACGACATATTTTATTAGATTTTCACTATTTTTTTTTTGCTTTAAGACCATGTTGTGTGTGTGATTTATTTTGTGTTATGTTATTTAATTTTATGTAGTGCTATGTGTTATTTTGTGTTATGTTATTTTATATTAATCATAGGATTTTTATTAATTATTATTGTATTCATGTAATTTCTATTAAAATTAATAGTATTTTAAAATTAATAAAAAAATTTAATAGAAAATTATATTCAAACCAAATAATTTAGTACAAATAAGATTAATTTAAAATTAATTATTTAATTGCAATTAAATAAATAATTTTTGCATTATTGAAAAAACATTCAAAAGTCGTCATTAATTACATGTACGAAAACTCTTTCGCAACTAAAACCTCAATAAAATTTGTAAATTTGTAAAAATTTTAAACTTAAATTGTCATTGCTAAAAATATTGCTGATGTCATGCGGCTTCTTTTGTCAACTTAAGAATTGGCAAGAACTTGTCGTCACAAAGCTCAATGACAACACGTTGCCGTTGCTAAAAACTTTTTAGCGAACAATTTTTTGCTACAATTCTTGTAGTCAAGAAAATAATGTACTAGTTTGGTTCTCTTTTAAACCGTTTGGTCTTCTATGGCAGAGCACCCTACTAATAGTACATATTTTAAATGTTAGATCTATAGGATGTTTGGAATATCAATTTCAACTTATCAATTACAACTGTAAATAGTGAGCTCTCGGTAGTTACAGTAAAAAGTAAAAAACTGCTACAATATAAAGCTCTAACATGCTACAGTTCTTAAACTTAAAATATATGCTCCAACTAATTCTCCAAACAAGAGCCCAGTCGAAATCATATCAAACTAAAAAGCATTTAACACTAACATAATAATATGAGGTTTAAATTAGAACCGTATCTGAAGGGTCTTTTTTATCATACCTTAGCGCAAAAATTTCTCAAAAAAAAAAAAGAAAATTAACTTTTCTAATTTCTTTTTTTCGCTTATACCAGAACTGAATATTAGCATTACTAGCCCATTTAAAATAAATAATAAAAAAAAGAAGCATCAATAGTAATGTTCAAACATTTTCCGTAGGTCGATATCGGTTTTGGAATCTTCACGGATGGAGACATAACAACTTGACCCTCTTAAGGGTGAAAGGTCAATTAGCAGAATATCCTTATGATTGTGTGGAATCCGAGCCTTGACAAAGACTGCAATGTTAATATATGTGCATGGCAAAGTCGAAATATATATATATATATATATATGGTTTTTTACTTTATAGTGCTTAATACTCTATCAATTATCGGACCAAGTTGATGATATATTCAGCTTTGAAACTTAAACTCAATATACAAGTACACATGTTAGCCTTTCACATCACTTTCCACTTGCTCTTGACGCCCAAAAGGCTTTCTAACTTTTTCCGTTTATCAATGCCAATGTTCATACACAACTATAATCAAATCACCATAGAACTTTTAGGTTTCGGGAGAAGAATTTCCAGGATTGATACAGGGAATATAGTAACCCGCACGCTTTATATCGAAACTAGTGAACTTTACGCAACGAAATTGTATAAATTTAATAGACATGTCAATTTCAAAAGAAATAATATAACTTGTAAATTTGAACAATATACTTGCAAACTTCATAATAAGTAAAATAAAATTGTAAACCAACACGGTGCTACAAAGGTATTATAGACGGATTCAAATCACTATCACTCTTAAATTTTAATTTCACATACTAACAATTAATTAATTTATATGAAGAGCCAATGACCAAATCAAATGTCATTTTGAATCGCTAGTCAATTGTTTTGAGTCCATCTATTGTATGCAAGAGAAAATAAAGTGCAAGAAAATAAATTTATGAGATAAGAACACAAGATTTTATAATATTTCACTTCCAATCTAAAAGCTATATCTATTGTAAAGTCGGCGTGCTGCAAAATAAATAAAAAAAAATGCAAGTATATACTTGAAAATAAGAATGGGAAAGGGGATTTTTTAAGAATAATGGAGAAAAAAGAAAGCATGTGCGAAGCTCAACACGTGGGAATGATCCATTATTTGTAGGAGTTGATCTGCTTCTGAAAGTTTCCTGATTTAGTGATGATTTAATCATCAACGAGGCAGAGAAGTTGTCATATTTGCTCCAATTGATTTTCGTCTACAGTCGCGGATTTAGCAAATAACTGAAGGAGTACGTTTTACCACTCAAATTTGTTGGATTTTAAATTTAGCCCGTATATTTTTTAAATCTTTTCATTTTTTTACATTACTTAAATAATTTTTCATGTGCCCGCACTTAATTATATCACTTTTTCTTTTTTCTTTTTTCTCTTTTTTTGTCTTGACGCCTTTGTTGCCATTAGGTACTGTTTCTCCCACGTAGTTTCTTTCTTTACACTTATTTTTACTATTTTTTTGTCAAAAATTTTGTTTGTTAAGATTTATTAGCTTTAAAATTGTAACAAATAATTGGCTTGCAAATAAATTATAGTGCAGGACCAAGTAAAATAAAATTCAACTTCACAGATCTCTTCAGACTCTTATTTTGAATTATAATTACAATATTTGGGTTGAAACTCAAAGAATATATATGAAATTATCTTTAAAGCATGAGAACTTAACTTGATGATTATTAAATGTGGTTTAATATGAAATAAAAATTAATTAAACTTTTTATCTGTACATAAAATCATATTTTAATTTAATCTTTTTTTCTTATTGTGTGTTCCCACCAAAATAAAATTCTGATCCATCATTGTTCTTCCATGTGCAAACCTTACTTGGGATGAGAAAGTTCCTTTTGAGTTGAATTCAGTCTTAATTTCGTGGTTTTCAATGGTTTGCTCGTCGCCCTTTAGAAGGTTTCTTTTCATTAGTTGCTAACGGTGGGTCCATATGGTCCTTTAGTCGATCTGTGTTGGCTAGTCAATCTTCTTTTCGAGATGATCTAACTTGACACATATACAGTCGGAGATTGAATACAAATTCTAACCCTAACCAAAACTATTTCTACAAATTTGGCTGAAATTTATACAGATTTAAAGGATAATTTATCTGTCTTTGACGACATTTTGTAAGTTGTGGGGGTCTTTTTTTTTCCCTACAATATGAAAGAGAGAAAACAACAAGTGAAACATCGGCCAAAGTTCCAGGACCGCCTTCGGCTACATGGCCGACTTCTAACCCATAAACTTCAACCCCCTACTCATCTCAAGTTGGGCTTCCATTTGGTCAAGTTGGACTTGGGTTGATGGTTCATTGTCGAACGTTTGAACAGCACATTCTGGCGTGTCCATAGCTCGATGGTTGAGCTCCCTTAGGATTTAGTTCCACCTGATGGTAGGATTTTTTTGGAGGTGGTGGTGTTGTTATTCAACGAGGGTGGTGAAGTCATGTGAGGACCATGTACTGTTGCTTGGCGGCAGCTTCTCAACTTCGCTACGAGTCTTTTAAAGCTCCTCACTGGTCTGTTCACTAGCCGTTCTTTTATCAAAGGCTTTTGAAGGCAACTCTTGGAGGTTTTCTTTTGTTTGTATGCGTACTTTGGTTGGTGTTAATGGTAGTTATTACCCTATTTTGCTCGTGTGTTTGTTTGACAATTAGTACAAGTTTTTAATTTTAATTTACTTGATTTGTATCGTGGTGATGTTTTATGTGGTCTTGGCATTAGGACCTCTCAATTTAGTTTGATTGAATTTATCCATGGTTTGGAATGTTACGAATCATAACCCCAATTCTATAATCAGAGCAAAAAATTTGCATGAAAAAAATAGAAGACATAAAAATTTATGATGGTTCCTCTTAATGTGAGAGCTACATATACTTTTAGTCGCTGTAAAATAGTTATTATGAGAAAAAGAAGTTTACAAGAGAATATCATATACCACTCGTAACTTTATATTTTTCTCTAACCTCTCTACCAAACCTAAATCTAGCACCCTTTATATATAGGAAAACTAGGGCAACTGAATTTTACAAATGCAAAATCTCTAGACTATACAATGAACTTTTAGTCTGGAGAATCTACCGCTGCACCCTTGAGAGGGAGCTTTCCATCTCCTTTCTAATACCCTTGGTGACTTTATTGGGAAGGTTAATTACTATAATCCTCTACGTAAGAGAATAATTCATCAGGCGTAAAAGTAGGCTCCAAAACTTAATAATCTCCCACTTGGAGATTAATTCACTATTAACAGCTCCTTATTGCAATGGCCAAAACTCCTTAATCCTTAAGAGAGAAGTCTAACTAAAAGTTACATCCAACTTTAGTTTCTTAATTAGAGCAACCTCTGTCAATGTATCAACTAGACTCTAACTATCATGTATCTACTTAAATGCTGAGATTCCATCCTCCAAATTTGATCTTATAAAGTGATAATGAACTTATAAATGATTTGTCCTAGCATGATAAATAAGACTCTGTACTAAGTGAATAGCACTTTGACTATCACAATGTAACACACTCTTCCCCTACTTGTCACCCAATTCTTCCAAGGAAGTTTACGACCATACCATCTCTTTACTAGCTTTAGTCAAAGCAACATACTTTGCTTCAAAAGTGGAAAAAGCGACTATCTTCTACACCTTAGAAATGCAAATAACTGTTGTACCTCCCCAATGGTACTCTTCTTATCATCAATGTTACAGCCATATCAACATCCATATAACCCTATAAAACCAAGTCTATCAACCTTGAAAACCAAGACTAAATCTATAGTGCCTTTCAAATACTTGAGAACCCCTTCATTGCTTCCCAATGCTACTTACCCAGATCCCTTATAAATATGCTCATAACTCCCACTGCATATGATATGTTCGGGCTGGTATATACTTGGCATAATACGACTACCAATAGCTAGGGCATAAGGTACCTAAGCTATGTATGCCTTCTCCTGCTTTGTCAAAGGCAATTCTTCTTTGAATAGTTTGAAGTGAGTAGCTAAGAAGTACTTACTAGCTTCACTTCATCCATGTTGAATCTACTAAGAACCTTTGTCAAATACTCCTCTTATTACAACTTCAAAACATCATTGTCCCTAGTAATCCTCATCCCAATGATTTTCTTTGCAGCGTCAAATTCCTTCATCACTAATTCCTTAGAAAAAGTACATTTTCAATTTATCAATCTTTTATTTGCAAGCACTTGCAATCAACATGTCATCAACATATAGTAGTTATATAATATAGGAGTAGAAAAATCTCCTCACATAGCAACTATGATCTGCTTAGCACCTCAAGAAACCATTACTACTTATGAAACTATCAAACTTCTTATATCGCTGTATAGGAGCTTTGTTGAGACCAAACAGGTTCTTCTATAGTTTGTAAACCATTCTCTGCTTTCTTGTACTTCAAATCTTTACGTCTGCATTGTGTAAGTCTTTTCCTCTAAATCACCATGAAGAAAGGTGGTTTTTACATCTAATTGCTCTAGGTGCAAGTTTTCCAATGCCATTAATCTAAGTACCATCCTTACTGTAGACAATTGTACCACAAGAGAGAATCTTTTTATGTAGTCAATCCCTTTTTTTTTTTTGTTGAAACCCCTTTACAATTAGTCTTACTTTATACCGCTTGTTGCCATCTTGTTCTTCTTTAATCTATATACCTATGTTTTCTGCAAGGCCTTTTTTCCTTTGAATAACTCTGCCAACTACCATGTCTGATTGGATAAAACAATAAATTCATCTCATCCTTCGCGGCTAACTTCTACTTGATTGATTCATTAACCTATATAGCTTATGGTTCACCTTTGTATATCACTAAAATACAGTGTAATAAAGGAGAGTACCTCTATGCTGGTCTAGTAGTCTTGGAAGATCATCTCAGTTTAGTCACAGGGATGTTTTGATTCACTTTTGGGCTATCTTTACATTCTATATTCTGTACCTCAATCACTAAAAGATCTCTCAATAGAATCACCTTAGGCTTTTAGGCTTCAGCACTTGTGCTTTGAGATTTTGTGGTCAATACCTTTTAGATGTAGCATCAAGTTTACTTTTTGCAACAAAATCAATATGAACACAAGAAAGACAACCAAACACTTTCAAGACAAAAAAAAAAAAGGAATTTTCTTGCTTTATTGCTGTAAAGCCCCTCTGATATTGTGTAAAATATTTTGCAGTTCTAACTACTTCAACCCAAAACATCTTTGCTAGCCCAGCATGCAATCTCATGCTCCTAGCATGCTCCTTTAAGTTTTTGTCATCCTTTCAGCCACACCATTTAGCCAAGACTTTCTTGAAATAGTCTTTTTTATCTTTATATTATTATCAACACAATATCTGTTGAAGTCATCATCAACAAATTCTACCCTGTTTTCTGACTGCAAGCATTTCACTTTCAAATCTATCTCATTTTCAACTGTCGTTCTTAATCTCTTGAAAGCATCAAAGGCATCAAATTTGTTCTTTAAAAAATACAGCCATGCCTTTCTTCTTGAGTTGTAAACAAAAGCCATATACTAATTAGAGCCTCCAAAAGAAGTAATAGTTGAAGGCCTCCACATGCCAATATATGTAATACATTTCAACCTTGCTAACTTCCCTTTAGACTAAAGTACTTTCATACCTTTTTCACTCATATGCCCAAATCTACAATGTCGTAGATCAGAATCAGTGACTTCATTAACAACTATATCTCTACAACTAGAAGTGATGTAAAGGATTTTGATTTTATTTCCTTGAGCAACAACCATAGCTACCTTAGTAACAATCGAAGAACCACCATTGGAAGATAGATTATATCCTTCATCATTTTGCCTCACTGAATAAAATTACGCATCAGATTTGGTACATGTCTCACCTAATAAATTTTTCAAATAGACTCATTTGACATCTTTAAACTAATATCACCAGTATTAACAATATATCCAAAGGCTCTTCATCAGCAAGATAACCCTTTCTATGATTCTCAACAACATAATTCTCCATTATCTTATGGTATGCAATGGTGCAAAAGGACGCACCATAGTACAACACCCAAGAATCAATAGGACTATAAAGAAAGAAGAATAGAGCATCTTGTAGTTATTCGGTCATTGCATTTGCACTGTCGTTTTCTTTATCTTCATTCATCTGTGGTGCTTTGCAGTTCTTTTTCATATGGTCAGTCTTGCCACAATTTCATCATTCTACATTTCTCACCGATCTAAACTTGCTTTTGTCGTTCCTTAACTTCCCTTTGTCATTCCTATTGGATTCTTCTTGAAATTTCTAATATTGTTGTTGACATTTGAGACAGAATTGGATGTTGAAGCAGACCTCTCACTCGAATCTTTTCTGCAAACCTCCTCCATAAAAATTTGATCTCTAACATCACTAAACTTCAACTTTTCCTTGCTATAAAGTTACTAACCACATCCCTCATCAAGAAAATCAATTTTAATAGAAGATAATTGATTAACGATCATGTTGAACTCATTAATATGTATTGCCACTGGTATAGTTTCTGTCATCTTAAATTAATTTTTTTTTATGAGATATTCGTTGTTGTTTGCAGACAGTTTCTCATAGATATTGGATAGTACCTTCATCATCCCTATAGTGGATGTCTCCTTTGTCAAACTGTGACCCTTGTTCTTTGACAATGTCAACCGGATCACTCCCAAAACATACGTGTCAAGGAGACTCCAGTCCTTATCTTTCATTCTTTCTGGTTGTTTATGTTGGAATTAAAACATGAAACGCAGCGGAAGGAACGGATCGTTGACAAACAAATGAGATAGCACGATATATAATTTGTTCATCGGGAATAGATATATAATTTTAATTACAGAAAGCTTTAGGAATTTTTTACTAACCTTTTGAAGACTATCAGGGTATCCTAGCTTTCCTCTTTGACACCACGATCTTCCAAACCAGGCCTCCACACCAATTGAAAGACGAGTGGGCGTCAAACTGCAAGAATGAATTTTCCTCACACTTTTCTGAATCTGCTATGTACTCAACACATGAGATAGCAGACTTTTTTCTTTAGAGAAGAACTCTCAGTTTTTCTCTCTAAAAATTATGTGAATCAAAAATTACTGAGATAACTGTTATCTCTTCCTTTTTATAACTGAGCTATTATTAATTTTTCTTTCCCCTTTCTTTTCCTTTCCTTTTTCTTCTTTTCTTTTCCGTTTGTTTCTCGGATCCTTATCCTGTTTCACACACATATGCATATGTATATATAAAGTTTCCGTGAAAAAGAAAGCAACTTGCCATTTTTTTTTTTTTGACTTTGACCGAATCACACATTTGTGATTCGGTATATATATATATATATACATAGTAAGGAAACGTGAAAGCTTCACACCTGCAACCTTTTCCTTTTTCCTTCTTTTTTTTTATAATATTATATTAATATATATATATATATATTAATATATTATAAAATCTTATCTATATATATAAAAAGATTTGGTTCAAAACCATATATATATATATATATCTAAATCCAAATTCAAAAATAAATCACATTTATTTAAGAATAGATTTTAACAATTATCAATTAATTAACTAATGCTCAGTTAAATGTGATAACATTTAACAAATAAATAAAATGACATTTATTATTATTTTGGTTGATTATATGTATTATGAATACATTTATAAACATCAAGAAAATTCCATGATTATTTATGTGACTATAAATTTAGCATATAAGTGTTATTTGCTTTGGGATAAAATTTATAGATAATAATCTAAATAGTCCGTAATAATTAATTAAAGTTTGGGATCTTTAATTAAAAATTACAAGTACGGTCCAATCTCATCTAAAATGAAATAGTCATTATCCGGACTATTAATGTAGAGACATTGGATTGGAGGTACTTTATATAATGAGATTATATAGGACTGGACCAAATAAATTATGAATCTCTAATAATCATCCGTTACAAATAGAGTATTCAAATTTATCACTATGATGATCATATATTTGACAGTCTTAATCCTGAGTATTTATTAGACTCCTATTTATTACATTATGTTTTTTGACTTGCATGGTAAGATTTGTCTAAGCACAGATTATAACTTAGCATCTTGGAAACATAAAGTAATAAATGGCTGGGAATAATATTATACAGATATGGAATCCATTCCTTCCCTATAGAAGTTAGAAAAATAGTTCTCTTGAGTGATAATTCAAGGTTTGAACAATAGAGCACTCGTTCATAATAAGATTATGAATTAATTGTTCATTAAAGAATTATTGGAACTCAAGAATAAAGATGTAATAAGAGAGGTGAACGGAAATTGAACCTAGCTCTTATTATGAACTATTTATGGAGGACTGACTTATATGTAATGATTATATCAATGGACTACTCGTTAATTTTCTTTGAGTAATTTTACTATAATCTCAAGAGTTCAGTTTCAGGTTTTTAGTGGAGCAACACTGAAACTAATAAATTTGGCACATTAATTAAAGAGTTTGATTAAATGTCAAATTTATTGGAGCTTGGGTTATAGGTCCATAGGTCCTCAATACCACATCTGTAACACTATATTGGATTTTGCATAGAATGAATCATACATGTTTAATTTAGAATTTTTGAATTCTGAATTAATTTTTCACACTTGAATTATTAATGTGACACAGAAAAATGTTCTCTGTGACACATAATATAAAGTGATAAATGTTATCACATTTAACTGAGCATTAGTTAATTAATTGATTATTGTCAAAATCTATTCTTAAATAAATGTGATTTATTTTTGAATTGAGTTTTATATATATATATGGTTTTGAACCAAATCTTTTTATATATATATATATATGATTTTATAATATATTGATATATATATTAATATAATATTAATTTAATATTATTAAAAAAAAAAAAAGGGAAAGACGTGAACTCAGTTTCACGCTTTCCCCACACACACATATATACATATATGACCGAATGTGTGATTCGGCCAAAAGTCAAAAAGTCAAAAAAAATGGCAAGTTGCTTTCTTTTTCACGGAAACTTTATATATACATATGCATATGTGTGTGAAACCGGATAAGGATCCAGGAAACAAACGGAAAAGAAAAGAAGAAAAAGGAAAGGAAAAGAAAAGGGAAAGAAAAATTACTAATGGCTCAGTTATAAAAAGAGAGAGATAACAGTTATCTTAGTAATTTTTATTCACATAATTTTTAGAGAGAAAAACTAAGAGTTCTTCTCTAAAGAAAAAAGTCTGTTATCTCATGTGTTGAGTACATAGCAGATTCAGAAAAGTGTGAGGAAAATTCATTCTTGCAGTTTGACGCCCACTCGTCTTTTCATTGGTGTGGAGGCCTGGTTTGGAAGATCGTGGTGTCAAAGAGGAAAGCTAGGATACCCTGATAGTCTTCAAAAGGTTAGTAAAAAAATTCTTAAAGTTTCTGTAATTAAAATTATATATCTATTCCCGATGAACAAAGTTTTCAGAAAATTTTTGTTTGTCAACGATCCGTTCTTTCCGCTGCGTTTCATGTTTTAATTCCAACACAAACTACCCTTAGGAAAATTTTGGTCGGTCACCATAAGCTTTCACACGGGACAATAATTCATCACAGTGTCAAATTAAGTTCTACAACTAACATGTAGAAGACTTGTCAAAGAGCCTTATGTGGGCTCCAAATTTGATGTATCTCAGTCAGTGTTTACTGTAAAAACTCGATACACACTTCTCCCTGAAAGGCTTATTCGAATTTACTTATGGATCCGAATGTTTATCAGAATCAGGATTTCCTGTTGTTTATGATCACTTGGGTCGGAATTGGTGCATGCTTTTTCTGAATTTAAAGTATATCATTTTATTTCAAAAAAAAAATCAATGCTGCTAATCAAACACTGCCACAATCAAAACTTAGTAGAATTCAGCACTCTTTTTTA
This sequence comes from Artocarpus heterophyllus, assembly GCA_025403435.1. Taxonomy (NCBI): domain Eukaryota; kingdom Viridiplantae; phylum Streptophyta; class Magnoliopsida; order Rosales; family Moraceae; genus Artocarpus; species Artocarpus heterophyllus. The sequence continues at coordinate 18,020,784 of CM046347.1, read as the reverse complement.
TTTTTTATTTTTTCCTTTTCGGTGCGTATAACTTCACTTGACATGCATTTTCAGCCTGGATCCGCCTTTAGTCAATAATTCTGGGATGGCACAATCTTTGTAATTTTCTAGAAGGTTTTAGTGGCAACAAGTTGATTTTGTCGCCACCACTATTGCAATTTGTCTCGAAAATAATCATTGCTAGATCACATTCTGTAACCAGTAGACAATACTACTCAACTAGCGATTAAATCGCGATTTTGGTTAGTACTAAACAGATATGATTAGTAATAGAGTGCAAAATGGCTATAAAATGCTTAGAGCAAAATATATCTGCCACATGGGGCCTTGATGGTGAGTGGCGAGGTAAACAAGGTGGTGATAGATGAAGCCACATAGGTGAGGATGATTTTGAAAACCTTATTCCTCAGTCTAAGAGTAACTTTTTCATGAACAATATAAAATATAATATGACTGAGTTGTTTAATGAGCTACAAACCTTCGAGTCTATTTTGAAAGAAAAGACTAAAAAAAGTGAGGTAAATGTTGCAGAAGCTTAACCCTCCTCTTCTACTGGAAGAAAAAGAAGAGGAAAAGAACTGAAAGAAGTGGCAAGTCTAAGAATGGAGGGCAACCTAAGAAGAACAAAAGGAGCTCAAAGCAAAAGAAGCCTTATTTTTAAAAAATTTTATAGAGTGTTTATAAGAAAGGTTAGAGCTTAAAATATTGATTTAAAAACTGTAGCATATAAAAAGTTTATATTATAGTAATTTTTTGTTTTTTATATATTTGTTAAAAATTTTACATTATTTATTAATTAAAAACATTTGAGGTAGAGACTTACTTAACATTCTCCTCGCCTCTTTTTCTTTATTTTTATTTTTACTTGCGTCAAAACACTAGCGGCACTTCTTTGTCTTTGCCTCCCCCATTTGCCACGTGGCAGTTTTTTTAACTCTTTCTTTTATTGGACTTTCTTTTTTTCTTTTTCTCCTTTTGAAAAGAATTCTTAAATGTATTTATCTATACTCAAACACTTTTTTTCGTTACAACTATTTTAACTGCTATTTTTTGTAGTACGTCTTGATTAATTTTCCTTTTAATAATAATTGTTTCAAATATTTATTTCTATTAACTATATAAAATTGATAATACATATTTTCGTACTTTCTCCAAATGTGTAAGTGCCACTGTTTTTTTCATTTATTTTTCTTTCTTTCATTTTCTTGTTCTTTTTTTCTTTATCTTTATCTTCATGTAACATTATATCCTCCTCTATATCACCTATCTCTGTTTTTCTTTTCTTTTTATCCTTATAACTTGACAGTATTTTAAAATGAGCCTATGTTTTTATTATAAATTATTGTATTTAAAAAACAATAATAAGCGTAATACATAGGTGCCTAACATGTGTTTTCAACAAGTATAAAAAAATTACAAACACCGTCTCACTTAATAATTAAAATATATAATTATATATCTAATTTATGGTATTTATTTTTTAGATAAATTACATAATTATATATATCTTAATTTTAATTATTTCTTTATTTGCCCTTTATTTTATAAATATAAAAATATTCTTTGAATTTTAAAAACTCATTCCAATTTTATCCTTCACATATTTTTAAAATCTTTTTCTAAAAAAACTAATTTTTAGGATATATTTGTCTTTCTCTCTTGTTTTTCTCCATATAGTATGCAACAGATGAAATTAAAATAAGTTTTTCAAATTCAAACTATACTTTAGTAATTTCTAAAAATAAAATAACAAATTGCAAATAATTAAAACTTGAAGATACTTTTAACTTTTCATGCTGCCCCATTTTTTTTTTTAAAAAATTGCTTAGCCGCTGTTGTGCTACATGTCACATAGACGTTCCTACAGAGAAAAGGGGATCCAATTGCTTATTAAAAAAAGGACAATGAAAGAAATAGCCCAAAATAATAAAGGAACAAAAATTAATTGGCCAAAGTTTTCAAATCTTTAGTTTCTAGGCCACTTAAAGCATAAATAGTCCTTTTTTTTTTCTTTTCTTGTTCTCTCTCTCTAAAACGGGTCTTTTTCAACTTATAATTTTTATGGCTTCCTGCAGGCATAACATAGAACGACGACAGTGTTCTTCCCTCTCCCAGCTCTGCGTTCTACTACAAATCTTTGCATATCCCTCTGCAAATGTTGCAAATGACGAAACACAGATAAAAAAATTAATTAAATCTCAGAATTGGAAAATTGTGAAGTCATGAAACAGAAATAATTACGTTTCCACTTGAACTTGACTTGAAACCTCTTAGAGCCCGTTTGTTTTGTGGTTCAAATCACGGTTCGAATCATTTTACTACAGTATTTTTTCTCACAAAAATTTAAATGTTTATTCAAATACTTGAACCAAACGGACCCTTAAAGTATATTCTAGTTTTTTGTGCTTTGATGAAGGCCTAAAATCAAAGCTTGAAGATCCGTGAATGCGGAAAAACTTACGATGTAGAGAAAATCAAAGATCAAGGACAAAATGTGAAAACAATAAACCTAAAAGTAAAAATGGCCTCTAATTTTTAATCTCTTTGAAATTTACTATTTACTTTCAATTGATTTAAAGCTTGGCTTATTTAGTGCAACTTCCCTAAAGAAAATTACAGAAAATAAATGGAAAAAACAAATATGCGCGTAGCTATCTTTGATTGAGCCGAGAATAAGTGATGTTAAGATAGGTACTTGTTGGCATTCTAGTGATTAATTTGAAAAAGAAAGAGGGACCATTTGGAGGTAATTCATGCTCATAAGATGGGTTGTCCAGTGTCCACTGAATTAAGTCGCACATTGACATTAATAATAGGACTAGGACTGCCTAAAAGAACGAGGATGCTGCTGTTTTCCCCACTTAAATAAATCTTAATTTTGGTGGATAGGTCCGTTGTTGTTTTCAAGCAATAAATATATCTTGGTCGCACCTAGAAATACACTACAAAGCAGAAAGGAAAGGAAACAAGAAGAAAACGCCCCACAAAGGCAATTATATATGTATATATAGATGAGTTTTTAACTTTATCCATATTCATGACTAATTATAGAAATTATTATTTTATTTTTATTAATTTGATGACGTGGTATTTACATGACCTACTATAGCAGGTTAAACAGCCTATTAAACTTAAACATTTATTTAAAAAAATATTCTCTTTTAACTGTTTCCTATAATTTTGTCTTTTAATAGCATTATCACAAGACCGTAAAAAATATACACAAGTCCTATTCAAATTTTTTGTATTTATTATCTTTGAACTTTTTGATATCGTTTTTTTTTTTTCAAATAAGAACTGTTCGGAGCCGCAGAATGCAGCTCGGCTCAAAGATATATAATAGTATTCATTATACGTTTGATCAGTTTAAAAGTAAAAAAAACAAGCCGTTAAACAACGTGTGTTTTTTTTTTTTTGGTTATAATTTAGTTGATTAAAAGTCTGAATAAAAACTAGCAGGATGACTTTTGATATATACCGAGTCTTTTACAAATGGAAAATATAATACTTCTATAGCATGCACTAGTTACTATATAAAGCGTTATGGCAAGGAAAAATAATAATTTAGCTAGAAAAGAAAAACCCCTTTTTCATCTAGATAGCCACGCATAACAATCCAGAGTAATTTGATTAGTATTACACATATATAATTTCCAGTATATAAAGATAGTATGGACTTTCAATTCCGTTTTGAATAATAAAAAGCCATGATAATAGGATATAAATAAGTTATCCACCTAAATTACATTCAAAATACAACCATTAGATTTATATCAAATGGCTAATATAACAGTAAGCATTAGAGACGGTTTTACAATAACTAATAATCCAAAGTTAGTTAGTTCAGTTAGAATTAGTTAGTCAGTCGGTTATATGCTAACTGCACGAAATAGTTTCTATTAGTCTTCCTCTGGTAACCAATTAGTTTTCTATTTTGTAAATTAATTAATTCATTCATCACTCTAGATACTCAAGTATACAAGCTCAGCATGTAAACCAGTTACAGATGAATGAGAAGAATCAACTTTCACTCTCTCAAATCCTTTGTTTCTCCTTCTCCATTTCTCGTTCTGGTTTAACATGGTATCAGTTGTTTCTTTCGCTGCTTCCTCCTGATCTTGATTCTTCTTCCTTTGATCATCTTCTCTTCTAATTCATTCCCCATGGAGACCTTTTTGAGGAAGTATATATGAACCTTCTTTTAAGTTATAAAATTTAGGAGGAGTCATCCAATTTCGAAGGGAAATGAGTTTGCAAACTTCATAAGTCAATATATGGCCTCAAACAAGCCTCAAGGTAGTGGTATGCAAAGTTTTTAGCATCAGTAATTCAGTTTGGTTTCACTCAATCCAAATCTAATTATTCTTTGTTCACAAAAGGGACACGCTAATCCTTTATTGCTTTACTAATCTATGTTGATGATATCATCATCACACGCGCCTCAATTCAAAGTATTAATTCAGTTAAAATGCTCCTCCATAGTCACTTCAAACTCAAAGACTTGGGAAACTTGAAATATTTTCTTGGCCTTGAAATTGCTCATTCAAATCTAGGCATTGTTCTTTCCCAGCGTCACTACACTCTGCAACTTTTGGGAGACACTGGATTTCTTGCTTACAAGCCTACATCTGCCCCCATGGATCCCAAGTTGAGACTTACTGTACTGATGGTGAGCTTTTATCAGATTTTTTCCAATATAGATGCCTTATTGGACGCCTTTTATACCTGACTCTTTCTCGACCAGACATCACTTATGCTGTCCACAAATTGAGTCAATTCCTTGCACAACCTCGTGTTCAACACCTACAAGCTATTCATCATCTCTTGAGATACTTAAAGGCACATCCTAGGCAGGGCCTCTTCTTCTTAGCTTCATCTCCCATTCAGTTGTACGCCTTTTCAGATGCTAATTGGGATTTATGTCTAGATTCAAGAAAGTCTACCAAGGGCTTTTGTGTTTTCATAAGTCATACACACTATAAAAAATGACAGCTAAAGTTATGGATCTAGAAGACCAAATCCTAATATGGTTCTATTGGTAGTTAAAGGACACCCTTAAAGGCAATTTGAAAGGATTGTGAAAATGAAAGAATTAACTGCTTGACAATATTGTTGAAGGTAATGTCATCTTGTTTAATGTCACTCATCCTATTGAAAGAGAGAAGTATACATCAAGTTTTGCCGCTCACTTTCCCTCAACTACCTCGAGGTCCGCCCCTAGCCACCTCAACACATGACATAACTTCTAAGCACGTAGGTCCTCTATTGCCCTTGGCATCGTCATCCATGCCCCCATAGACTCATGGTTCAATCCTAACAACATCGACCCCTTACCCGTTTGGATGTTAGGAGGAACAGTCAATGTTGGCCAGTCTAGAGGAGACAATTGTGTCAAGAGTCTAGTTAATCATAGATAGTTAAGATGCCAAGATCAAGGTAAACCTGAATGGTCAAGATGTGGTGATTATGGCCAATATCGATTTAGTTATGGCTAGAGCAGATACTTTATTCAATCTTCTTGACCCTCGTCCTCACGTTGCCGAGTGTGAGTAGTAGTCACAATACAAAAAGATTAAACATTGTGGTAGTGGTGGCGATGGTGAGGAATAAGCCTCGTGAGGTAGAGCTATCAGATGCTGGTGGTGGTGATAAAGAGTTTGAAGAGAAATGTAGTGCCCATGGATTTTAAGTAGAATTAGTTATGTTAATGTAGTTTAGTTGACATGACAGTATACCCTTGCTCTGGATAATGGTTGTTTGAGGATGCCAGACTTCCTAGAACTTTACATGGTGATGTTCTTTGTTCTTTTCTTAGATCATGACAGCGGCAATAGTTATGTTGTGAGATGAATGCCAGGAATTGCCATAATGATCTAGAAGCGTGGCAGGTCATAACCTACAAGTCCCCGAGAATTACTAGTGAATCCCAAATTTTATGTTGATCGAGCTTAGTTTTGACAGTTTATCTCTTTTACTATCATTTTCCTCTAGGGTTTATGACTGATAAGATTGTAGCTCATGTCAGTATTTGCCATGAAACCCTATGAATGGATTTGCTTCCTAAGTATGGTACCATGGTTGATTGGCATTATAGGAGGGTAACATTTATGATTACTGTAGAAACCCTGGTTATTTACCAGAGTGGGACAGATTAGGTGTTTACTTATAGGTCCTTAAAACCATGTGTTGATGGGTGTAAGAACTGATCCTGTTATGCTTTTTCTCTATTTTAGAGGATGAATTTGGTTATTTCCATGGTTGACGGGGTCGGGAATGTAACTACCCGATAACTCATCTAGTTTTTCTATCAAATCGTGATATAAAGTCATACTGATTTATTTTTTAAAACAGTTTTGTCTCCACTGTTCCTTACTGTGTAGTGCTAGTAGAAACATAAAAGCGAAAGAAATAGTTAGAAAAGTTAGTTGATAAAGGTTACCTCAAGAATAGTATGTCACCGCGAGGCGCACTGGTTTTGTTTTGCTGAAGGGCACAATGGTTCTTGTGTTAGTTTTTAGCAGTTAAATAGGGTCACCCTGAAGGATAAGTGTCTACTATCAAGCATCAAAGAGTTGTTTAATCATTTAAGGGAGTTCACAGTACCTTTCTGTGATTGTTCTACGATCTAATCATCATTAGCTTAAGTTTGAGGAAGAGGACATTTCTAGAATGGCTTTTGGGACTTGGTTTGGATATTTTGAGTTTTTGGTAGTGCCGCCAATGTTATGAATGCTCCTACAACATTTAGATTCATGAATCGGGTTCTTCGATCATATCTAGATCAGATTATGACAGTATTCATTAAGGATATTCCGATTCATTCCAAAACTTGGAAATAGCATAGATAATAATGGGATCATTCTCTAAACTCTTCAGGATTTTTAGTTAAATATGGAAAGGAAAAGTATAACTATTAGATTGCCAAGAGTAAGATATTGAGACATGTTGTATTAGGACAAGGTATTTCTGTGGATCATTCAAAGGTAGAAGTAGTGCTGTAGTGGGAAGGACTGACGAACATGGCATGAATTCGAAGTTTCTTAGATGGTATTGTAGATGGTATGCGAAGGATTTTTTTTCCTCATAATTGTAGCTATATGGCATAGTTGACTAGGAAAATGTTTCGGCTTAAGTGGGATAGTGAATATGAGCTGCTTTTTAAGAATTAAGGGTTGGTGACCACCGCTCTAGTGTTGACTATACCAAACAGCGATGAGTCATTTGGGTTTTACATCGACGCATTAGGTTAAGGATTAGGCAGAATCGTGCAACTAATTAGGTTGCAAAAAATAGGTTTATAAAATGTGCACATTATAATGCACTTCGGTTTACAAATTCGAGATGGGTTTAAAGGGATGTTGTATTAGGCATATAATGATAGACTTTATAGGGTTTCCACTATCCATCATATCAGATAAAAACACACAATTCTATTGAGAGTGCTAGAGACGTTCTTGAAGGGCAATTATGCACCTCTTAGGGTTTCCCTGTAAAGGAGTTATATGTTTCTATACAAAGTTTCATCTATGCTAAGGTAAAAAGTATGTTTCTAAGTTTGTGATGAGTCATTGATATTGTGTACCACGTTGATCTTTCTCCAGAGTTAGCATACATGCATAAAATGTTCCAATTCTTGATACTTTGCAAATATTAGCTTGATTCTAACATGATTGTTTCGTGGTGTAGTGTGTTCATCCGAGAATACATGACTTACAAGGAAAATCTAGTTTAGAGCATTGATTAGAATGTAACAAGTTCATGCTGTTGAGAAATTCCATGTCACAATGTTGTGTCAACACAACGGTGCCATTGAGACAGCATAAGACATAGAGATGTCAAAGCGGTAGCAACATAAACGATGCTCCTCTCGTCGATCAGCTTCAAATCGATCAATCTTGTCAGGCCTAACTCGCTTTAATCGCAACTCTGAATCCTTATTTTGGACCTTAATAGACGATTTGGGCCTAACCAAATCATACCTCAATAAATTTTTTTAATGTTTATAAAAATATAACAAATGATCTTCCGTTGTTAGAGAGTGATCTAATAGATTATTTTTGAAAACCTATTAGATTATTTTTTTTTGAATTTTCAACAAGAAAATAATCGACCATGTCCTATTGCTGGCATCAACCATTGAAGAATAAATTGGTAGACTATTTTCATTTCAATAAAAAAACAGGCTGGTTTTTTATCACTGGTGTAGGTTACTAGGGAGTAATTCAGTAGATTATTTTTTAATATCTAGTTGATTATTATTATTTTTTATTACTTTCAACAAAAACATCAACTGACTGTCTTAGATTGCATGGACTAATTATCAAAAAATCATATGATAGATTATTTTCATTATTTACATACTATTTTCTTTAAAAAATTACAAATTATACCTGAATTCCAGACATACATACAAAAACAGAAAAAACCAAACACGAATAATCATAAAAATACACATATTTGGTTGAATCCTACCAAAATCACAAGATCGACAAATCTCAACAATGTCAAATTTGTAGAGGGAAAATTGCAGTGAGTTGTCGTTGTTGAGATCGTCATTGATCCCGGGATCATCGCTGGTTCAGAGATCGTTCTTGAGATCATCAGCCACATCGAGATCATTGACTGTAAACCAAGAAGCGCCGCCTAATCAATCTCTAAATTCCCAGTGAACGAGGTCTCACAACCTTCGAATCTGCCATCGACTTCAATAAAGATCTAACAACCTATCAATGCCTGATCTAAACAAAAGTAAGAGATAGAGAGAAATTGCTATACCAATAAAGAGAAAATAAGAGCATGTATGAAAGAGAGATTTTATGAGTTTTTTTAGTGGGCTTTAGATTGTGTCCATCTTTCTCTGGTAATCTATAATCTATAAAAATGAAAATCAGTTTTTCACTTCAACCAAAAGATTGGAGCAATCCAATGGCTTAAATTCACTATTTTTCAATTAGTTTAAGTCTAATAATTAAGTTTGTCTACTTTACTTAATCATGCTTTCATACATAACACAATAATTTGTATCTCTCTCTTGTTTCTTCTTAAATTAAAAACTTTTTTTTATTCATATTATATTTTTAATTTCATAACATTTATTAGGAATATGCACGATTAATTACATAAGGTAGATTGAATTTTGTACTTCAAACAAAAAGCAAAAAATCCAATGGTTAAAATTCATTCCTTTTTTTTTTTTTTTTTACCTAGCTTAAGTCTAATAATTCAAGTAATTTAGTCCACTTGCCTTTGATCATTTTATCACATCTAATATATCATTTTGTACAATCCCTCCTTCCCTCCCTCCCTCCCTCCCTTTCTCTCAAACTTGGCTTTTTTTTATTCAAAGTATATTTTTTGAACTCATAGATTCGGAATATACATAGCTATTAACATATATCACTATATTATATAATAAGTAGGGTCCCCTAAAATACTATTCAAAAATTTGGTAAAGTTATATTGTCCATTTAGTGACTTTCTTTTTATTTTTTATATTTAATTTTTACTATAGTTTTTTTTTTTTGCATTTTTCAATTTGAAAACTTATATTTTTTCTTAAAATCACTTCAAATACTATTCTATTAAATGTAACCTTCATAATAACATTTTTTATTCAAACTACAAATTGCAACTCCTAACATATTTTATGAAAGTAACAAAATTATTTTTTAAAATAATCTAAAATACTAAAATCAAAACTTAATAAACACGTTTGATAACTAAAGCATGTATAATAGATAGAGATTATCATAATAATATTCACATGTGCTAGTGGGAGTTTCATAAAACATTATTCAATAATTTGGTTCACCTATTTTGTCTTTTTGTGTTTTTTAACACTCTTTTTGGCTTGCCTTAATGATTATTCTTTTATTTTTCTACTTTTTTTAAAAAAACTTTTTTCTTTTTCCTTTTTATTTCTTGTTAGACTTAGTGCCTTAAAGATTAAATAATGTTACTGTTTTTGAGACATTTGGTTAATAAAGAATTTTGTTATTTGTATCATATATCATTTTTGTCCTCTTTATATTCATTTGTAATGAATGTATGATAGACAAACAAAAGTCTGAGACTGTCATTTTAAATCTATAAGATCGTGCACATAATGAATAGATTATGCAGAAGATATTGATTTTATGGTGGTACTCTAAATATAAAAAAAAAGTCTGTAATTGAGGAAATAAAGTTGGGCACTTTATTCATATTAAGATTGTTATGTTGTCTACATCCTTAATGAGAGATGACTTGTCTTGGTTATTGGAGTAGGATTCCATAAGTAGAGACATTGGTGTATTGTCATTGGTGACAATATATTGGATCGAGATTAAAGATGAATTGATTTAGTTAATAATTCTGTTTGAATAAATCAATTCACTTTAAATAATCATATATATTACATCTTAATCCTGAAATAGATTATGGGTTCATATTGTTGACTTGTGTCATTTAATATACCAATGTGTGACATCCTAAATTAAATGAATGTATGTACACTAGTAAGTTAGAGACATGACACTTGAATGACGTAAACTCGCTACTTATAGATATGGAATTCATAATTCTTTAGTACAATTAATAATATCCTCTTATAGGTATTATTTTGGAATAGAAAAACTGAAGTGTTTAGTCGTTTGGATATAATTATGTAACAAAGTAGTTCACTATTTGTGTTGGTTATAAATAATAAATATTTCAATGATAAGATAATAAAATATAAGATAGATATAATCAGAAAGGTAAAACTAAATCTATTCTTAATCTGCTTATAGATAACATATAAGGATGTTTTATATAATAATATGTCATGACAAAAAAAACTTACCAAAGTTTTGTAGTCTTTTATATAATTCCGGAGTACAATATGTATAGGACAGTTCGTCAACGCATGTTAAAGTTTCTAAATACATGTATAAAAATCTTGGATTTTTTTTTCTTTTTTCCGGACAACATGAATATGAACATCAACGTGTTAAAAAATTTAAAAAATGAATACATGATGGATCAAGAAAGCACAATTTGTCAATAGGTAGATCTTCTTGATTTCATCAATTCTTATTCTGCTTGTGCGGAATCCAAGAGATTGGTGTGAAGAGTAATTGGCCTTAACGTGTCTTTTTTTTTTTTTTTTTAGTATTAGGAACCAAAAATTGTTAAAAAAATTAAAATTAATGAAATAAAGTGTTCATAAATAAAATTTATAAATCAAAGTGGTGCAATAATCTTGGAGTTTCACCATTGATAATACCCTTAAAAGTTTTCTGTTCCAGCACTTAGAAGGAATGGCATATTAAAGGCTTGGGCTTGTTCCCACACCGGAGGGCAGAGCCCAAGAAAGGGCAGTCAAGTTCCAATAGAATGGTAGCTCACTAAACGAAATCCATTTAATTTTAGCAGGGAAGTAGTGTAAAAGGCCAAGTATATATTGAACAAAGTGACAGTCACGGTCGGTGAGTTGCACGAGCAGCATAACCCACAATCAATGGCGGCTTGTCTGCAACTCAACGTCAAGAACTTTCGACCTGTTCTTCTACCAAACTCTGTACCCAAACTCTCTGCTGCAAAGCCGAGTAGGATCCGGTGCTCCGCATCCACACCATCCAAGCGCTACACCATCACTTTGCTCCCCGGCGATGGCATCGGCCCTGAGGTTATCTCCGTCGCCAAGAATGTTCTCAGCCTCGCGGCTTCTCTCGAAGGTGCTTCCTCTCCCCTTTTCGAATTCCAATGTCTATTCTGCTTGTGTTTGGTAGCCTAGAAAATGAAGGAAAAAAGAGGAGCAAGTACTTTTAGGTTTTTATTTTCACATTCGCAACAAGTTCATAAAGGAGCTGAGAGACTGAATCAAGTTTTAATTTTGCTTGGCTTTGCTTGGAAGTATTGTAAGAAAGTCTTAAACTTTTTATTTTCCTTTTGTGTTTGTTCATCATTCTGCATTTTCTCGTTAACCAAACGGAGTTTCAGGATTTGATGCGATAAAACGTATTTTCAAACAATGTATTCCCTTATGTATTGAGCCACGGCATCTTTATTTTCCTGCATTATTTCGATGCTTGAACAAGGCTAATAGTCTTTAGAGGGTTAAAATAGTTCAAATCTTTCTATAATTAATTGTACATTGTGTTAATTAGGGATTGAATTTAGGTTCCAAGAGATGCCCATGGGTGGAGCTGCCTTGGACTTGACTGGTGTCCCTCTACCGGAAGAGACCCTTTCCGTGGCGAAGCAATCTGATGCTGTTCTTCTTGGAGCAATTGGAGGGTTCGTTCCATTTTTCCCCCCTCTTATGAGTTAGTGTATTCCTTCATTTGCAATTGATGTGGTTTTATTAATTAATTTGTCGGTTCATAAGGTATAAATGGGATTCAAATGAAAAACATCTGAAACCAGAGACTGGTTTACTTCAGATCAGAGAAGGACTTAAAGTTTTTGCAAATTTGAGGCCGGCAACAGTTTTACCACAGGTCAAATGCCTCTCTCTCTCTTGCTGTTTTCTTCGTATTTTTTTAAGCTCATAAAGTTTTCTGGTTCTCTTGGTAATTAAAGATTGCAAAAATTAATTAATAATTGTAATAAATAAATAAAATATGATAAAAAATAAAAAAATAAGAATATGAAAACATTAAAAAACAACTACCATATCGCAGGTGGTGGGGGAGGAGGCTAATAAAAGGCTGTTTGCGGTTTTGTGCTTCTTTAAATTTTTAACTTGTTTTGATGAAGAAAGCTTAGCATGTTATGCTATTTCTCTCTCAGTTGGTGGACGCTTCGACTTTGAAGAAAGAGGTTGCTGAAGGTGTTGATGTAATGGTTGTAAGAGAGCTTACAGGAGGTTAGCATGCATCTTTTTGACCAACAATTACGAGTTGGCTTTATTTCTCTCAGTTCTTTTCTGTTTTTCAATTGATGTTTCAATCTAGTTTTCTCCTAAACATAGGTATATATTTTGGAAAGCCAAGGGGATTTGGAAAAAATGAAAATGGTGAGGAGATCGGATTCAATACTGAGGTGTATGCCAAATATGAGGTAATTTTCTAATAGTCTTGAGACATTGTTCCAGTAACGCCATCATTTGTGGTTAATAGTGTCTAGAAGACAAAACTTGTGCTCTAGTTATGCTATTGTAAAGTCATGGGAATTTTCCTTACAATTATCAGAGCGCATCCAGCGATGGTATAATCTCATATTTATAACTGTTAATTAATATGGCTCTGTCTTTCTCTGGACCAATATTTGTGCTGGTCCTTTTCTAGTAATGACTTGTCAGTAACATGTGACTTAAGGGATCAACTTTTTTTTTTTTTTTTTTTTTTTTTTAATCTCTGTCTGAGCTGAGCATGGATGGACGACTGATGTGAAGATATGTTTTCTAGATTGATCGCATTGCTCGTGTTGCATTTGAGACTGCTCGAAAGAGGCGAGGAAAACTTTGCTCTGTTGACAAAGCAAATGTGTTGGAGGTACTTTCTGGTTGACACATTTACTTTTCTGAAATGACATTCAAAGTCTTTGTTATGAAATTTTTTTTGTATGTTCTTGATTTAAGTTTTAACTTTACGCTGTATACGAATTTTTGTCATATTTGCCATGAAATTTATATAATTCAATGGATTCTCTAGGCTTCTATGTTTTGGAGGAAATGCGTTGTGGAAATTTCCTCAGAATATCCCGATGTTGAACTCTCACACATGTATGTTGATAACGCTGCAATGCAGCTTGTTCGCGATCCAAAACAGGTTTGGCTTAGGCCTTGTTAATTTTCTGGGGTTATTCTTCTCTTCATTTTCTCTTGTTTTGGAGCCCCGCTTGGCTAGAGTTAAAAGTCTTATGACGTTTTGTAATGAAATAATTGCAGTTTGATACGATTGTAACGAACAATATATTCGGTGACATTTTATCTGATGAGGCTTCAATGATTACTGGAAGTATTGGAATGCTTCCATCTGCTAGTCTTGGGGAATCGGTAAGGCATAGGATTTATATTGTCCAGTTGATTAAGTTTTCATTGTGTCAGTTAAAAATGAAACAGTTGCTTTGGGTTTTGTTCTGAAAGTTGTGAGTGTTCTTATTATCTCGCTAAATCAAATTCTCCATTTGATACAGGGACCTGGACTTTTTGAACCTATACATGGCTCCGCTCCTGATATTGCTGGACAGGTTAGTCTACTTGTGCATGGCATGTTCTTCCCCTAAAGTCACGTCTTTTAATATATGCAATGTGTTATTCTAGGATAAGGCGAACCCATTAGCAACAATCCTCAGTGCTGCCATGCTTTTGAGGTATGGCCTAGGAGAAGAAAGTGCTGCTAAGAGAATTGAGGCTGCTGTTCTGGACACTCTGAACAGGGGTTTCCGAACAGGCGACATATATTCATCTGGAACTGTAAGTTGATTTTATTTTTGCATTTATTCCTTACTCTTTTTTGACAAAGTTTTGAGAATGGTATGAGATGTCTGAATACTTTATTTTAATTCTGTGAAGCAAAAAAGCATGAAAAGTGTTTTAATTGCCTTGGTTTCAACCTTCAATCTAACAGCTGTTTCTCTTCAGTATCGGGAATATCATATATTGTGCAGATGTTTCAGCTTGCATGTGCGCGCGCGTGTGTGTGTGCATTGCAGATATCAATGTTTTGCTTGATTGACCATTAACCATGACTATTGGCTTGTACAGAAGTTGGTAGGATGCAAAGAAATAGGAGAAGAGGTATTGAGGTCAGTAGAGTCCCAGGTACCTGCTGCTGTGTGAACTGATGAACCAAATTAGCACCAACGGAGAATCAGTATTGTCCGCAACTATTTATTTCTTCGTAGTCTAAGGTTCTCTATACAACAGAGCGGCTTTGATGATCAGCTAATAAGCACTTTCAGATTTCATCAAATTTGAATTTTTGATATCGAGCTTCTCTCCCATTTTAATGTTTTCCCTTTTCTTAGGTATTAAATTTCCCCATCCTTTTACTCTCTGAATGTTTAACAATCTTAATTTCGCTTGACGTCTTGCCATTGTTGTATGGTATTTAATGTTTATTTTGTTGTAGCTTGAGAATGTTAATGTTAAGACATCAGTAGAGATGTGCCGAGATGGGTAATGTACGACGGAGAACTGCTGTTTCGTCTTGGCATAAATAGGTAGAGAAAACATTTCGGTCCATTCCTTGTGAATCTTCGGATGATTTCAAAACGAATCGATAATGAAGCTCAATATTTGCAACTTTCGCGACAAAGGCTTTTAGATTTTTCATAATTTAATTGATGAGCATGGCTGACAAATAGCATTGCAATCGCAACTAAATGCTTAGAAACATATAGAAAACTTCTAAGAGTGCATACGTCTTCTTAGTCACAATATGGAAGGTTGTTACGACTATTAATGGGGTGTTTAGGAAGTGAATTGGAACAAAAAGTTAGAACTGAAAGTATTAGAGCATGTGTTGAGGGTGAGCTCGGCGTCACTGTTGAGGAGACAAACTCTGGGTGGTCAGTCAAACAGCTTGGCTGTGCTACCGGGGAGTAAACTACCGACCTCGACAACAACATAGGCTGCGTCCGAGGTGCTTCTCATGGCCCCTAGGGCTACACCCCAGCAGGTTGCCACCTTGGGCTATGCACCAGCTCGGGTCAGATTATTCTCATTCACAAGTGGACTGCTACTCGCCATCACAGGCCAACAAACGGCAAATGACTCACCGTCTGATGGAAGCCAATCCATCGATGGATAGGGATGTGACACTTGTCACCTACTGCTTGACACGTCTTGATGTGACACTCAGGTTGTGGGCAAAACCCACTTGACACCCGGCCCAAGTGGTAGCCTATAAATAGGATGCATTTATTGCATTCTAGAGAGAGGCTACTTCCCACCTAACAAACTCCCGTCCTTTGCCGAGCAAGCCCTGCCTTAGCATCAAAGAGCCATTGTCTATTGACTGACACATTTTCTCTCACCTCTGAAGCGTCCCTCCTCTTGTTGCATGTACACCCGACCGGGCAGAGGCGAGCCGGGAAGAGCTAGACCGTGTGTAGCCGCACGTGGTGTTGATTAGACTCCGGACCTCGATAAGCATCCACATTTTGGTGCTAGAAGGAGGGTGCCTGCGCCTTCATTCAGACACTAGCCACATTACCTCAGAAGACCAAGATGGTGACTCGAGGAAACATCCGAGACGACATTGCTCGACAGGAGGGGTCGGGAGATGCAAGAAATCGGTAGCCGAATCTAGGTGGGCCTAAGGGCCGCCCCCGAGCCACAAGGTCCCGGTCCAGGGGGGAAGGACGCACGGCCAGGGCCAAGCAAGCAGAGGATCCAGTCGTTCAAGACCCCATCCGAGAGCTTACAAATGCTGTTTGGATTCTTACACAGTAGCTCGCGCAACAGGCTCAGCGTCAGGCCTCACCTGCTCTGCTGCCTCCAGCCCGGGCTGACCAGGCTGGAGGTCAAGCAGGACGGGATGCAGTCGACCGTGAAGAAGCCGATTTTGAGTGCTCAAAAGGCTCCACACGTGACGCCTCGGCCAATAATAGACTAGTTCAAGAAGGCCGTCTCGACCCTCAAGCAGCACGGGTTTCGTCTCCTCAAAGTTCCCGAGCATCAGTATTTGACCGACTAGGACGCCAGGGAGAAGTGCGTCAAATCGTCAGCCCAAGGCTGGCGACCGCGTAGAGGGCAGAGCACCCTACAGGGTCAAATTGCCCGAAGACACGAATAGTCGTCAGTTCCAGGCGCTACAGTGCCAAATTGACGAGATCCGAAACAACCGTTTTGGCCTAGATGATGTAGGAGCCTTGGATCCGTCATTTTCGGATACTATAATGCGAGCCCTAATGCCGCCTAAATTTAAGGTCCCACAAATTAAGGCCTATGAGGGGACCGCAAATGCGGATGAGCATGTCGAACTGTTCCGAGGGCACGTGCTCCTTTAGAATGCCAGCGACGCAAAAATGTGCAAGGCCTTCTCGTTGACTCTAACTGGACCAGCTCAGCAGTGGTTTAGAAGACTTGAACCAACCTCTATTACTTCTTTTCAGCAGCTTGCTGACGCCTTCTCAGCAGCCTTCTCAATGACGAAGAAGCTGAGAAAAGAGATCACATATCTATATGCCGTCAAGCAAGGAGACGGGAATGCCCGAGACTGTATTAATCGGTTTACCTGAGCAGCTCTGGAGGTCAAACATGTCGAAGACGAGACCCTCAAGCATATTTTTGTAGGGGGCCTTCGAGATGAAAAACTCACCTGGTCGTTGGCCTTCGAGTAGTTGAGCACGTTTTCACAGATGCTCGGCTACACCCAGAGGTATGCTGATGCCTCAGAGTACATGAAAAGCCGCAAGGAGGAGGCCAGCCCCAGCGGGACCAAGTAGGATAAGAAGCAAAAGAAGGCGTCAGAGCAGAACGAGAAGCAACAGAAGGAAAAGAAACCTGAGAAGCCAAAGACGTCGGTCGGCAAGTTTCAAAGCTACACGCCACTGGTAGCAACCATCGACGAGGTGCTCGGCCAAGTAAGCAGCAGGAATCTCTTGGTGCCACCACCCAAGCTCAGGGGTAGCAAGGTGAAACAAGATCAAGCGAGGTACTGCGAGTTCCACAAGGACGTAGGACACAACACTCATGAATGCATTCAGCTAAAGGACCAGATTGAAAGGCTGGTCCGGGAATGACATTTAAGAAAATTTATTGAGCGAGTCATAGCTCCGGGCTCCACCTCAGGGAGGAACAATCCGTCGAGCCGAGACACACTGAACTACTCACGAACCGACACTAGGAACACCTCGGAACTCCCAACTATCAGAAACTTATTTCCAAATGTCTTTACTTAAATAATTTTTTTTAATTTATTTGTCCACGTTGAAGTAATTTGTTATTTTCTAAATGTGCCTCTGTTTAAATATTTTCTTCCATAGGCCACAACCCTTCTAATTATTATTTTTCCCAAATGATACTACTTATCAAATTTGTCCTTCTACAAACCACTTAACAGAACTACCTCTTTGTTAGAAAATTTTGATTTATTAAAGGACAAAATTGTCCTTCCATAAACAATCATTTCTTCCTTAGCTCATACACGATCAATGAGCTGATCAAGCCCAAAGCCAACAAGTTCTCTCTCTAGTTACATTTTTGTCCAAAAATGCACATCAATGGTGACCAAATCCCGATGACAGAGATGATAAAACCCAAAATTTGTTTCTAAATTCGAGATCCCAAGAGGTTTCAATTCGAACTCCATCAATGAACTCCATTGAGGAACACCACCAACGAACTCCACCACAACCATAATAGGTTCCGATTTGAACTCCATCGGTTTCTAAATCAACGTTCCTCAACCACGACAGTGATGACTATAGCAACAGGTTCTAATCTCGTCCAGGTTAGTTTGAATCTTTCTTGTTTATTTTTTTTTTCAAAATTTGGAAACCACATTTTGATAATAGATGTTGTCAAATGAATTTTGATCATTGTTGTTTGGACCAGGTTACTGAAAATTGTTGGCTGGACCAAAAATTTTGGAACCAGATCCCAAAATTCAGATATGTTTGTGGTTTTATTTGGAAATTGATAGGTTACAATGAAATTGAGATCCGTGCGTGTGTGTGGTTTCATTTTTGAAATTGAAAGGTTACAATAAAATTGAGATATGTTTGTGGTTTCCTTTTTAAAACTGTCAGGTTACAACGAAATTATGATATTTGTGTGTGGTTTGTTTTTAGAAATTGGTACGTTACAATTAAATTGAGATATGTGTGGGTATATGGTTTCATTTTGAAAATTGGCAGGTTACAATGGTTTCATTTTGGAAATTGATAGGTTACAATAAAATTGAGATATGTTTGTGATTTCATTTTGGAAATAGGAAGGTTTCAATGAAATTGAGATTTCTTTGTGATTTTAGCTAACTTGGGGTAGCCAAACATAAACTAGCTTAGAACATGGATCCTATTTGATTAGCATACCAATACTTTTTTTTAGTAATAGTATACCAATACTAACTACCGTTTGTTTTGGTCACAAATTTAATAAACAAAACTCCTTGGATAGGTTAATAATTAAATTTGTTTGAAGTGTATAACCATTGTTTATATCTTATGATCTATGACCCATAAATTGCCGCCTTGGGGCGTACAACCATGAATCATACCTGCAGAAATTTTCTTTTTGAAAGTCCAATCTAGTATACCAATAGTGGTGAACAAATCTTTCTTGGGGTTGGCGTTACTTGGTTTTAGATATGAACCAACAGTGGAGACCGTGGGTCCTAACGAAGAACCCTCTCTCACTTAATATTTTAAAACCAAAATTTATGCAAATGTGCATGAACAATTTTATGAGTGGCACTCCCTATTCTACGTGACATGTTATCAAACATATGGCAAATCATATTATAAAGCAAGCATAACAAGATTGCATGGCAATAAGAAATATGTACATATGGCCGTAACATTAAAGGAAAATAAAGATTACAAAAAGAAACCAAAACATATTTCAATCGTCACTTTTGCCTCTTCTCCACGTATCTGTCTTCATGTTGTTTAATTTTCTAAATTATCCTTTTCAATAAAATTCCCAGAATTTTGTTATGGATTTCTTCATTATAATTTGACTGCAATAGGTGAAATTTTTTTTCAGTTCCAAAAATAATTTACCCATAATTTTCTTCTTTAGAAAATTAATAAAATTATTTGAATAATTTTACCCATAATTTTCTTTCAATTGAAAATTAATAAAAATTATTCAAGTAATTTTAATCTGTAATTTTTTCCAATAGAAAATTGATAAAATTATTTTTATTGTTTTCCCATAAGATCACGGTTGTCAGTAATCACCCAAAATAAAAATGGATAACATTTATCCATTTATGATTTTGCCCTAGGTTAGGGATTTGACAACTATCCTAAATCTAAATTACAAATTTAGATCTTATCTAAATAAAATATAGCTTCCCAAATTGAATTGTAAAATTCAAATCTACTTATTCGAATCTCATTTAAACTCAAGATTTTATTTATCTCTAATTTTTCTTTTGATCAAAATAAAACAAAATTAATTTTTTTGAATCCAAATAATTTTAATTCATAATCTTTTTCTAATTAAAAAGATTAATAAAAATTATTTAAATAATAACATAATAATATTTTGTATTTAAAATTATCAATTATTATTATTATTATTATTAATATAAAATAATATATCGTATATATTATACTATATTAAACATATTATATTATTTATTATATACATATTATAAAGTTGATATAAACTACAGACTTGTATTTTGGTTGGGCACGGGCCGTATTATCATGGGCTTGTAGTGTTGGCCCACCTTCTTTGCCATCAACGCTCAAAGAGGGCGCCGAACTCGTTCCCGCCGTGGCCCATTGGCCACAAATTTGCAAAGGGATTTGATTGATCCCTCCTTGCATGTACGGGAAGAAAAATGCCCTATGCAATCCTATACAGCTTTCAAGCCAGTATATGCACAGTATGTAGTATATATTAAATATATAAACCCAGAAATTTACAGAATAATTCCAGAAAATAATTGTAAATACTTCAATAAAATACTTTATTTTTATGGTCCATCTTCACAGAATTAAATTACATAAAAAGTTCTAAACCGTTTTTGGTTTATATAAAATTTAAGGAAGCAATAAATTTTAAGCGGTGATGATAGACTGCATCTTATTACAATTACAATTCCATGAATAAACCCTAGATACATATTTATAAATTTTAAGGAACCATAACTGGCACTAATTATGAGTAATAGAAAAATCATAATTAATTACCATTCACCATACATTCACATGATAACAAATAATTAATATTCCTTACACATTAATTCACATATAGAGATCCTATAGTGTCAACTCTTTATAATATCAATTTAATATATAAGGAGTGAAAATTAAATCACATAATTTATGTCTAAAGCATAATCATGAGTTGACTCTGAAACTGATTGTTGGAAAAATCGATTTGATGGCGCAATAGAATTTTAAAATTTTTTATTTAATTACTAAGAAACTAACTCATGATGCTATAAACAATAAGTTAAATATAATTTAGTATATCAGTTGGAGACCGAAAATATCACTTCTGATTGAACAAGTTTTCAAGAATGAATGTCTACCGTCAAATCTTTAATGCTATTCTCTTCATTTAGATCATTGTGTGTCTGGGCATATCTCAATAAATCTCCACAATAGCTATACTCGTTCGAATAATATAAGTGTTGAAGAACTAGGATTACTAAAGATGAGTAATCTAAGTTCTACTCTCTAATTTGCACTTAGGTAGTCTGAGAATAAATGAAAACCGTAGATCTTTATTTATAGAAGTAGAAGGAAAGCCAGAAGTCTATCGAAATTAGGAGATAAATTTTCTCTCTCCTCCCTTGAAGTCGGCGCTATAGATAGAGTCTATCTCTATAAAAATTTAACCAATCATAGTGTAGGAATCTGTGATTATCTGTATTATTTAGGATAACTCTAACTCAAATAATTTCAATTTAAATTAAAATTCCATTGTTCAAGATAATTAAATATTAATTATTAGCATATCGGCCTCAAATAATTAATTAAAGTTTGATTATTTAAATAATTAATTAAAGTTCCATTAATTAAATAGTTAATTCTTTCAAAAAATTAGCAGACAGGCGCTAATCATATTAGGCTTGTATCTACTGCTAGTCCAACCCTAGACTGTATCCCATGCACCCCATCAGACCCGACGGCCCGACTTGTGTATACTTCTGTTTTATTCGTGGGTAATCTATATTTGCCTAATTTGTCATAAACAAATTCATGATCTAGCATTGGGATCCAATAGACATATATTATTAAGCTCCATAATTACTGATAAATTAATCCTTGAATAATTATCCGCTTACTTATTAACTTCAGTGTCACTCTACTATAGACTCGAAGCTCCACTCTTGATCATATATGAGACTATTGAAATATAAGTCTTGTCCATGACCTCTCATATTATGTGTACCCTCATAAGTTATCCATAATCGGATGAAGGACTTAGTTTTGATTTATCATTTGGTTATTTTATCTCAAAGTTTTATTATTTCGCCATTGAAAAATTCATTCCTTTTTATATAACACATACAAAAGAAATATTATCTAGTTAGCATATGTATCTAGAATGCCATGTTATATTTTCCAATACACGAATAATGCCTTTGAAAAGCTAACATTGACAGAGCTATGGATTCCATGTCTGTGGATTATGCTCTCATCAAATATAAGTTGCATATCTAATATATTGACAATAAAGCCCTCGTTTATCAGAACTCCTACCTTTGGCATATCAAAAAATACAAGCTACAAACATGGAGTCATGATCCACTTCAAGATTAAGATGGCACATAAATGATTATCAAAGAGAATTAATTTAAGTTAAATAGAATTATTATTAAATCAATTCAACTTTAGGTCTAGTCCAGCATGCGACCATCATTAGGTCCACTATGCCAATGTGTCTACCTAGAAGTCAATCCGCTTCGACAGCCAAAATAAACTGCCTCCCTAATTGGACGTAGATCCCTATTATAGTTTTATCATGTATAAAGTGCCCAGCTATATGCATAGACTGTAGATTATATAATTTAGACTATTAATCTCCAAATTAGGTCTTTTCCATACAAACTCCATATATACTCAATTCTAAGATTTGGTTCTAATAGTCATGGAGCACATGTTTGCTAATATACAATCATTAATATGAAAGTAATATAAGGACCATTACTAATTCATAAAATATTTGTATTATTATTTATTTCACTAAAAGTATCATAAATACAATTAAAGTATTTATTTCTTAGAGCACCAATCCTAACAAAAATAAGAGAAAATTTTCCAATAATAGATGAAACAGAGTGCAACAGCTTATACGTCAACCAACTATTTAAGAATAAGGAGGTTTTGAAGAGATACGTTGGATTGATTTCCTTGAAGGAAAAGTACCAGTGTAAAGTTAAAAAGTCTGACAAATCAACAATAACAACGAGTTTTGTGGATGAGAAATGCAATTTATGGCTTCAGAGATCAAAGTATAACGGGACAGAAATGTTTCAAGTGGTGGTATACAACAATATCCATACTTGCTTATTAGATCTCCCCCAATTTGACTATTGACAAGCTAGTAGCTAAGTGATCAGTGATTGCATAAAAAATGTACAAGGATTCGGGAAAGACTACATATACATCAAATAACATTATCTGAGACATGAAGGATGACTATAGTAGGTACTTACTTCCTTCTTGATGTAGTACATTATGAACTTTTATTGCCTTCTCTCGTTTATTTTGGAAATTATATATAACTCAGCAGGTTCCAAAATCATAACCTGCCAGATGCCAAAAAGAAAAAAAAAGAAGGAAATATCAAGTATATGGTAGGTTCTAAGATATAGCCTGTCAGGTTCCAAAGACATGACACACAACTTGGCAGGTTACAAAATCATAACCTACCGGAAGCCAAGCTGTTCCAACCAAATTTCACTTAATATTACAATTTCTAGAATCATAACCTACCCGATGCCAATGCATTTTCAATCATGAATTACCAGATTCCAATACATAATATGAATTTATTTATTTTTATAACTAAATTACAATGATCGAAAATAGGTGTTGACATGAGCTACCAAAAGGCGCGGAGGGCTTGAGAGATTGCATTAGATATTTTTTGAGGCATCGTAGATGAATCCTATTCCAAAATCCCAGTTTTTTTTTTTTTTTTTTGCATGTTAGAGAAAATGAATCCAGGATCTGTAACCAACATCGTTTGTGATGATAAAAATAGGTTCCTATACATGTTCATAACCATTGGAGCATCAATACAAGAGTGGGCACACTATAGGCTGGTTATTGTGATAGATGGGACCTTCCTAGAGTGCAAGTATGCTGGGACGTTGATCATGGCTTGTGCACAAGATGCAAACATCCAAGTTTTTTCATTGGTAGTTGGAATTGGAGACGTCGAAGATGACAAGTCATTGGAGTACTTTTTTCGGGATGCTTATCAAAATCTTATCCTAAGAGAGAAAATATAGGTTGTATCGGATAGGCATCATAGCATACACAAGATGAGGATAAAGTTCTATACAAAAGAAAACATTAAATATTGCAATTGCTATCTCGGTCAAAATATCAAGACAAAATATCCCAAAGTTACAAGAGTGATAGCATACAACTCTAAAAAAGCATGGTTGGCATATGACAAGAAAATATTTGAATTTTATGTGACTTAAATAGATAATATGAGTAAGCAGATCTGGCCATACTAGGAGTAGGTAGGACTTAAAAAAATTGTTAAGAGTATTCTCTTTAACTTTAAGATATAGGGTGATGACACAAAACTTGATGAAATCAATGATCAACAAAGACAAGAAGGCTAGAGACATACTGGTGTGGCTAAATTGCTAAAGTGGTTGACATTGGTCATACAAGAATAGTTTTCTGCAAGAAGATAGAAAGAACCATGAACATTAAGGGAGAAAATAAAGAAAGAGTTGCGGAACTACTTTCAAATGTCAGCAACACTAACTGTAAAAAATAAAAATTATGCCTTATTGCTTCGAACATTATACCATTATTATATAATCTAGCTGGTTCCTTATTAGGATCTAGTAAAATACTTTGTAATGAAATAAATAATCCAGCCATTTCTATATTAGAATCTTGCAGGTTCTAAAGAAGTTTGTTTAATTTGTCAAAATTCTTTCAAGTTATATGACACATTGTTGTTGTTCTTCTTCTAGTCTATGATAATAAATTTTGTACAGGTCAAGGCTGCAAACATTGATATATTCCAAGTTTATGATCTTAATAACAAGAAATGGTTGACAAACTTACAAGAAATGACATGCATTTGCCGTCAATTTGATCACAACAGGCTATCATGTGTGCATGCCTTGATAGCTAGCAAAAAGATATACATGGGAATCTATAAATGCTATTCTTGCTACTATACAGAAAAGACCCTTCAAAAGACTTATGAAGCTATGGTTCACCCACTTGAAGACCCATCGACATAGTGTTGGACATGTATGCCCTAAGGAGTAAAAATATAATATGTTTTTAGAGACATTTTATCAATAAAAAATTTATTGATTATTTATATACCAAATCCTATCCTCTTTATATTCGCATTTGTTGAATGTATGTTAAGCAAATAAAAGTCTGAGACACAGTCTAAACCTTCAAGAATTGGGCATATGATGGAAAGATTATGCGGAAGACACGATTCTTAAGGTGACGGTTTAAATCATAAGATTCACAATCGAGGGAATAAAGTTGGGCGCTTTATTCATGCAAAGATTGTTATGTCGTCTATATCTCTAACGGACGATGGTTTGTCTTGATCATCGGAGGTGGACTTTGCGAATAGAAACATTGGCACATTGTCATAGGTGACTATGTGGTAGATTGAGACATAAAGTGAATTGATTTAGATTAATAATTCTATCTTGGCAAATCGATTCACTTTAGACAATCATATATATTGTATCTTAATCTTGAGATGAATAGTGGGCCTGTTATCTTGACTTATGTCTTTTGATGTACCAAAGAGTGACATCCACATTTTAATAGTGGTACGCATGCCGATACGTTAGAGGCATGACTCTTAATAGCGTAGACCTGTTATTCATAGATATGGAATCTATAGCTTCTCTTTAGGAGTAGTTGATATCCTCTTATATGCGTTATCCTGTAATTGGAAAACTGGAGCGCTCAACCATTTGGATACATATGTGTATCTAAATGGTATACTGTCTTTGGATGGTAAGTTTTTCAATGGTGAGATCATGGAACGTAAGAGAAAAATAATCGGGAAGGTAAGATAGAACTTGTTCTTAAGCCGATTATGGATAATCCTATTGGGATACGATACATTATGATATGTCATGAAGACTTAGCTATACAGGCTTCGTAATTCTATATAGTTCGAGAGTGCAGCTCTGAGCTTTTAGTGCAGTAGCGTTGGAGTTGATAATTATGAAATGTATATCTGGGATATTGGGTTTCATAATTTTTGGGAGCTTGAACTATATAGGTCCATTAGGTCCCCTTTGCTAGCTTATAAAAATCCTGTAATGATACAGCGTGCTTTTTCAATAATTGATGACTTGGGTCAAATTACCAGATTTGCTAAAATTCAATAAGATTAGATAATTCATGTTTGTTTATCGGTTGAATTAATTTTGTGAATAAATTAACTCAAGATAAACTTGTTGACTTATCAGGATTGGATAATTCATGTTTGTTTATCAGTTGGATTAATTTGAATAAATTAATTCAAGATAAACTTATTGAATTATTAGGAATATTTATTTTCCTAGAGATTATCTAGATATGACTATTTTATTCAGATAATTTCTCTATTGGGTTATTTGAATTAAAATTGAGGCTTTATTCCAAGAATCTCGGGTGTGAAATAAAGATTTGCAAGGATCATTTATCGAAAGTTCGACTGGCTGATCTTTAAGTTCAGCCAGCCGATGGAGCAAGTTCAGCAGGCCGATTTGCCAATTCGGCTTACCAACCGTACAATAAAAAGGGAAGTGAGACTCATTATTGTTTAGATCAGTTGAGAAATCAAGGGTGAGACTTTACCAATGAGACTCTATGACTCCCTGGAGAGCTGTTGTTTACAAATCACGAACTATAGCTTTGGGTTTTTCTCAGTTGGTTGGAATGAGAGTTACCAGGGAAAGGCTAAACGACGTGCACCCACACGCACTCCGATTGTGAATAGAGAATAGTAAAGAAAACCAGTTGGTTGAGGCTCTTCTAGAACATTATCCTTTTCACTGATAGCGGGAGCTTTTATGCATTTATGAGGTTAGTAAGATTAGTTTAATTTATGCATATAGTGTGTCAAACTTGTGTTTTGAAAAATACTCTAGTATTAAAAATTTTTAAAATTCTGCCGCGTATTATTTTTTCAACAATTGGTATTAGAGCCAGGTTTTTATTTAAATTTGCAAGTTTGTGATCATGCTATATGAATAAATTCTGTGATCTTAATCTCTCCTATGCTTGAATTCAATTTTTTTAGAGAGTTGGTACTCTAGGTTTCTATATATTTCTATGTTGTCATAGATTATATAGTGAATGTTTATTAATTAATTATAGTTCATTAAATTATTATTTAATTATTAATTAATTAATTAATTTGTGTCAGTTATGGTTCCTTAGAGGTTAGAATGTATATCTAGGTTTTTCATGTAATTAGATGGTGGACTATCATCTCCGTGTATGAATTATTATTTAATTTTAAATTTGTAAGAATTTTATAATTAAATAATCATTCGGAGAAGACAGATTTAGAAGTTGGACGATAGCGTTTTTAGGTATTTCCTGAGTCTCATATATAAATATATAAAAACTCTTGAGTACCAACTCTCTAAAAAATTAAATTCAAGTATGAAAGAGATCAATATCACATAATTTATACAGATATCATGATCACAAACTCATAAATTTACGTAAAAACTATGGCTCTGATACCAGTTGTGGGGAAAAAAAAGTACATAGTAGAATTTTAAAATTTTTAATCAGAGTATTTTTTAAAACACAAGGTTGACATGCTATATGCATAAATTAATTAGATCTTACTAACCTTTGAATGCCAAAGCGCTCCTGCAATCTGTGAATAGAAGAACGCTCCAAAAGAGCCTCAACTAACTGGTTTTCTTTGCTATTCTCTATCTATGATTGGTATATGTATAGGCACATGTCGTACAACTCTTCCTTCGGTGACTCTCCTTCTAACCAATTGAGAAGACCTAGAGCAAAGGTTTGTGATTGTGAACAAAAGCTCTTAGGGAGTTTCAGAGTATCTAACACAGGAGTACTCACTCTTAACTTTTTAACTGATCTAAATAACTTAGAAAACTCACTCCTTATTTATAGAGGTCATCCCCAAGGTTGGTTATTATCAAATAAGGCCTCAAAAATTTGAATCTGGATCTATATCTAATGAAATCGTGTTTGAAATACGTGATCAAATTATTGTTAGATTGACAGGCCGAACTAACGGATCAATCTGCCGAACTAACGGATCAATCTGCCGAACTTGCAATAATACGATCCTTGAGAATCCTTTATTTTCCACACGAGATTCTTTGGATAGAGCCTCAGCTTTAATTCAAATAACCCAATAAAGAAGTTATTTGATTAAAATAGTCATATTTAGATAATCTCTAGGAAAATACATATTCCTAATATTTCAACTAGTTTATCTTAAATTAATTTTACAAAATTAATTCAACTAATAAACAAACATGAATTATCTGATCCTATGAGTTTTAGCAAATTTAATAATTTAACATAAGTCACCAATTTATTGGAAAAGCACGCTGTATCATTAAAGGATTTATTATGAGCTAGCAAAGGGGACCTGATAGACCTATATAGTATACCAAATATATATTTTATAATTATCAACTCTAACGCTACTCCACTAAAAGCTTAGAGCTGTACTCTCAAACTACATAAATTACAAAGCCAAATTAGCTAAGTGTCCATGACATATCATGATACGTCGTATCCCAACAGGATATCCATAATCGACTTAAGGATAAATTCAGTCTTACCTTCCCGATTACTTTTATCTTACATTCCATTATCTCACCATTAGAAAACTTACTATCTCAAGATAATATACCATTCAATTACACCTTTGTATCCAAATCGTTGAGCGCTCCAATTTTTCAATTGCAAGATCATGCATATAAGAGGATATCATTGACTCCACTAATGGAGTTATGGATTCTGTATATATGAATAATAAGTCTACACTATCAAGAGTCATGTCTCTAACGTATCGGTATGCGTACCATGATAAAATCAAGATATCACCCTTTGGTACATCAAAAGATATAAGTCAAGACAACGGACCCATTAGTAATTTCAAGATTAAGATACAACACATATGATTGTCTAAAGTGAATTGATTTGCCTAGATAAAATTATTAATCCAAATCAATTCCACTTTATGTCCTGATCCAATACATCGTCACCTATGATGATGTACCAATGTTTCTATTTGTGGAGTCCAACTTCGATGGCCAAAACAAGACATCTCCCGTTTGGGATATAGACAACATAACAATCTTAGCATGAAAAAAGTACCCAACTTTATTCCCTTGATTGGAGATCTTATGATTTAGACCATCACCTTCAAAATCATGTCTCCTGCACAATCTGTCCATTATATGCCTGATTCTCAAAGGTTTGGACTGACAGTCTCAGACTTTTGTTTGCTTATCATACATTTAAGAAATATGAACATAAAGAGGACAATTATTGGTATATGAATAATAAATAAATTCTTTATTGATAAAATGTCTCCAAAAATATATTACAATATTTTACTCCTTAGGCATACTTGTCTAACATATCTGTCATGATCTACTTATGTTTCATAGGTTTCATGCTTGTAGGTAACAAGACTTGTATTTTAGAGTCAGACACCTACATGTCATGATGATCCAAGCAAATGGGCATCATAAATATACATTCATCGATCCACGTGTTTGCTCTGTCAATACTGGATATTTTCATAATAGAGTAGAAAATGTAGCTAATAATATAGCAAAAACTATAGATGGAGGTCTTACTTTCCTTCCCTATAATGTTTGGTAAGTCACATGATTTTAATAATATTTTATTTTTTGTTTATTAAATTGTTAATACTTAATTATTGGTTTTTTAGTGGACATTGGGTTTTATGCATCATTGCACCATACATGTGCACAATTACTATATGGATCCATTTCGTGGAAATATGTGTTAGGAGTTAATGTCAGCATAAGTTTTCTAATTCTTAATAAAATAGTCTTAAATCATGACTATTTATATGTATTTTATGATAATCAATTCTTTAATCGATTTTCTATTTCGATGAATATAGAGTTCTTTTTATCTTCAACGATATTCTTAAAAGAGTGCCTAGTTTAAAGAAGCCACATTGGATCCGTGTTCTTGTAAGTTAATTTATATGTCATCAACAAGTATTAAGCTATATATTAAATTTTCGTATGCCAAGTGATAACATATTTCGTTTTGTAAATAGTGCCCTGGCCAACCATCAAATACGGAATGCGAATGCTATTTAATGTGTTATATGAAAGAGCTCATTCCTTCTATTTTTGGTGCAATATATGTGATGGAGAAGGGGTAAGTGCATAATCTTACTATGTCAAATTTAGTTTGGAGTTAGAAAAAATGTGAGTTTAAGGAATTATCTATCTTTTTTTTGTGTGTGTGTAGTTTTTCAAGAAGCAAACTTACACAAAAGAAGAGATCGATGAAATTTGAAGTGAATGGGTCGATAGTCTAATTCTTTTTCTTTAGACTATGGTTCTTAAGGCCTAATGCATGTATTTAATTTAGTGAACATCATAGATGTATTTAATATTAGATAACTTTTTTTTAATGTTATTTAGTTAACTTTTTTAAACGTTAATTTATAATATTTTAAGCTATCATGTATTGTCAATGACTTCTAAGTAGCAAAATATATCCATTTTATTAAATTCATAAAAAAATATATATTTATTTTTATGTAATAAAAAATATATATTTACATATTTACAATTATATTTATTTCATATAAAATATGTAGAATTTTTCTTAAAAAAAAGGAAAAAGAACACATTATATGGCAGTTGCGCCATATAAAACAAAAACGAAAGCGAAGCATTAGATGACAGGTGTCGATCAACTGCGACTTAAAGCATGTAATTTTGGCCGCCATCTATTATCACATAACTTTTAATGGCACCTCGATTAATGGTGGTTTTTGACCGCCATTGTAACACCCGTCATTTTTTCGTGTAATGGTTAATATTAGAAAAATAACGACGTTAAGTATTTTTCTTATGAAATAATATTACTGACTATTTTGTTTTGAGTATTATGATAGGTGGCAGTCACGTGGAATTGATGTGCTCATGGTATTCATGTTAGATATAATGTGTGCATAATAATTAATTATGTTTTGTGGTATTTTAGTGTAAACGACAGTTTGGCAGGCCGATCATTCAAAATCGGCAGGTCGATCCTTCAAAATTGACAGGCTGAATTGTCTCTCATAGAATAGCAGGTCGATGGATTTCATCAGCAGGCCAGACCTCATGACTTTGGCAGGCTGGACTAAGCAGTCGGTAGACCGAAGGCCGTTGATGAGCAATCAGTAGAAATCTCCTAAAAATTTATGACAATGATGATTATTGTGATTGGATAAAATATTTTGAGTAATTGGTATCTTTTTGTTCTTTTTCCTTATTTCATAGGATGAAATATTTCACTTTTCTTATGATGGTTGATTTATGATAAAGTTTCCTTCATTTTAAGGTTTGAAAATTGGTAAGTGGAACAAATCATTGACTTCTTCCCAAATTCCCCTCAATCTCCCACGATTATGTATTCTTCTTTTGGAAAATTGCTACCATTTCAAAAAAAAAGAAAAAGAAATCAAACCCCCTCATCATATCACTCTTATTTTCACGTATACTTCCACAAAATCTCTTAGTCTATCTATTTCCTCCCACGCTCTCCTCCTCTTTCTTCCCCCACGATTTCTTTTATCTCTCTCTCTCTTATTTAACTTCAAATACTTGAATGAAATATTGAGTTTTCTTTTGGGCAAATTCGAAGGAAACTTGAGAAGAATTCTTTTGAGGTAAGAAACTTTTTCTCAGCATTTTTGAAATTTTGATTACCATGTAATCTGACCCCTATAACTTTGTCTACGAATTTTTTTTGCTCTAAAATTTAATTACTTTATTTATATATGTGTTATGTGTTATTCCTCAAATTTCACATTATTTAGAATTTTCTATGCTGAGATATGAAATTTTTACTCTCTGCTACTCACTATTTTATGATTGCTGATTGGTAAAATTTCTCAAAAGGCAATCTTTGTTCCTAAGGCAAACAAATGTTACTTCTCACAAATTTTACAGATATGTTCATGTATATTGTTAAGTTATGGACTGGAAAGTTTTGTGATGATTTGATAAATATTTTATGAGTTCTTGAATTTTCTTTAAGGCTAGGTTTTATGGCTGTCTAATCAGTAAATTATGGAATTATTGCTTATGTGACCTCTTTGTATGTCTAAACGAATTTATTTGGTAATGAAACTTTTTGTGCTTTTGTGTTTATATGTTATTAGGTTGCTATAAAAATTTTAGGGTCTAAGAAAATTTATTTTATTTGTTTGATAATGATGATCGCGCGTAACTCACTGCCTGATATGTTTGAAGTTTATTTTTATCTCTAACTTCTAATACACATTTTGGATTGTATTGAATTTATTTAAAGGTAATTTTTGGATATGTTATAGATTTAGGTGTCTATTACATGCAAGATTTTTGTGGAATTATTTTGCGATATAAAAGCTTTATTATATGAATGTTAGATAAGGCCGCTCATTGTTTTGTTTGTACTGGCAGATTTCATGTTTTGATATGTGTGACTTATTTTGGTTACGAAATGGAATTTTTATGACCAACAAAAAATCATGATAGTATGTTTATATGTTAGCTTTGTCCCTTTAGAGCCTTATGCTTTAATTATGTGTGAATTGTAAGTTATCGAGCTATAAATTTGTAAGGGTCAGGCAACCTTTTCTATTGGCAGTTTTGTTCTAATGTTTTAAAGGCTGATAAAATGTATTATGGATTAATGTTTCAAGAGAAGAATATATGTGTAATGTAATTTGGTATTGGATGATGTCATGTGGTATTGAATGATTTCATGAAAATGAAAATTAATTTTATTGTATATGGATGTATGAGATGAACATTCCAAGAAGTGAGCACATCAAGACTGTGGCGACGTCATCTACAATTAAGGTTAAGTAAGCTAATCAAGTAAGTATATTCTCACTTGCAACATGATGAAGTTTATGAAAAGTTTGAAATCTATGTTCATGGTGGTTTTATGATAATTTCCATGATGATTATGTTTCATTATGAAAGTTTTGTTGTATGTTTGTATAAAAGTTTCATTATGAAAAGTTTATGCATGTTTTGATAATGACGTATTTCTAAGTATAAAAGTATATATATATATATGTATATGTATCACCTAAATAAGTGTTGCACACCTATGTTTATGTTATGTTTATGTTTATGATTTCATGTTTGGTTTGGGATTAGCTACTTCTCTCCTCTCATGGTGCAACACTTGGGTGCTTAACGATAAAATGAATGAAGTTTTAATATGGTTAATGTTAACGAAAGATATGTTCTATATAAAACTATGCCTAGTGCACTATTATGATGATGATTATTATAGTTATGATGTTTCATAAAGATGCCCGTAAAATGTTTTATGCTGTGAGATAAAAAAATGTACTTACTAGGCTTTTGCTTACTTAGTTTACATCATGTTGTAGATAAGGGTAAGAGGATTATGGAATAGGTAGAGGGCCAAAACAGGCGTATGAGCTTGAAAGGATGGATTGATAACAGAAGAATGACAAGCAAGAGTTTTAAAGTTTTTGAACAATGATTTTATTTATCGTATGTTAAAAATTTTCCACATTATGTTGAATTGGGATTTTTTTATTTATTTGCTATTGTTTTTGCAACAGATCGGCCTGCCAATCTTTAGTGGTCAGTCTGTCGATGTTGGTATCGTCTTGCCCATCGCCCTGTATCGGCCTACTGATCTTAGTGATTTAAAACCCCGCTTTTGCAGAGCCTCGAACGGCCTTCTAGTGGTTGAAGTTTGGATTGCCGATCGTGTTTGGCCTGCTGGTGTCCAGAGTTCAGCCTATCGAACTGTGAACAAAATTTAAATTATGATTTTAAGTTTTATCTGTATTATGGCTTCATTAGCTTGGTATTGATAAACTGTTTAAATAAATATAGAAGGTTTGAAATATTGATAATTAGTAAAATGAAATAAATATAGATGTATGTATGGATCTTGGGATATGATTGCAAACTATGTTTTAAATTAAAATAGTTTATCTAAATAATAGTAACACAAATGAATGTAACGTCATCTGTGACATCCATAAGGGGGCATTATAGGCTTTGGTATCAAAGCAAATTTTCGTTTTCAATTCATATCGCCACACATCGGTCCAAGTCCTCCAAGTAAGTGTATTTTAAGTTAATTATTAAGGATGCAAGTCTGATGATAAGTATGAGATTTAGTTGTATAATGAATAAGGCCTTAGTGCATACTTTAGTAGTGAAATCTTGTCTCATAAATTGGAAGATTATACCTAAGTTTCAAATTCTTTTAGGAAAATCAACGATGAACGGCCGTAGAAGAATGCAAACTCGTGCTCAAACCAGCAAAAGGCTGATGACAATGATTGTTGAGCTAGAAAGGCAACTCGAGGAGCAAAGAAGAAAAATTGAAGAACTAAGAGCTAATGGCCAAGGTGGTGAAAGACAAGGCAATGACATGGCGCCTGCTCCTCCCCAGCCACAAGTAGATGAAGTCCCGACGCCTGTAGTAGAACTAAGACTGGTCTATCAGGAACCACTATTAGTCAGATGGAAGAGGGTCAAGCCAGTAGACTTTGAAGGTTCTAAAGATCCTTTAGTTGCTCAAAGATGGCTAAAGATAATTGAGGCCACTCTAAAACTCATGGGTTTCATGGATAATGAGAAGGTTCTCTATGCCTCATATTGCCCTACCATGGAGGCTAGAATTTGGTGGGACGGAATCGAACAGAGTAAGAATGTCGATGAGATGACATGGGCCAATTTCATTCATGAATTCAACACAAAGTTTTCCATATGAATATTACTCGGAAGCATTACGATGAGTTCTAGAACTTGTGTCAAGAAAACATGTCGGTTACAGATGTGGTGGCTAAATTTGATCAGTTAGCTCGTCCTTGTCCATGGATGGTTAGCAATGAAAGTGAAAAGGTCAAAAGATTGATCAGAGTCCTTAGGCCAGATCTTGCTACAATTGTGGATGGGGCAAGCCTGCCCAGGAACTAGGAATAGGTTGTCTTGAGGGCGCAACGTGCTGAATTTAATTTGTCAAAGCCAAAAAGAAACCAGCCTCAACAAGGTCAATAGGTGACCAATCCAAGCACTCAAAACTAGCCCCAAAACAGGAACAACAACAACAACAACAGCCAAAACTGGAGGAACAATAAGAGGAAGGGCAGCTCTCAGAACCCATAGAGTCATGGTAATAAGAAGCATAATGGTGACTAGTTCAACAACAATAATAGGCAGACTCAACCATGCGCCAAATGTGGGAAGAGACATCCAGGTGAATGTCGTTTGGGGACGAACCAGTGTTTCATTTATGGACATGAAGACCACTTTGCCAAGAATTGCCCCAACCAGACTAATGTTCAAGCCTAACAGAGAGCTCCTCAAACCTAACTCCATTAGATGCAAGCTACCTTAGAAGGGCCACTGATTAGCCAAGGGAGACTTGAAGTCCCACCTACCAATGCTCGCATCTATGCAATGATGAAAGAACATGTGGCTGCTGAAGCCTCTAATGTGGTCATAGGTCAGATTTCAAGTTTTCTATTAATGCACATGTTCTCTTTGATACAGGTACCACACATTCTTTTGTATCATTGTCCTTTGCTAAAAAGTTAGGGGTTTATTTAGAACCAATGCAACAGGGATTCACTACAACACTACCCTCTAGGGAAGTGATGATATCTATGCACTATTTGTATACTATTCCTCCATGGATTTCTGAAAGGGAACTCCTCGTCGATCTTATTGTGATCGATATGTATGATTTTGACATGATTCTCAAGATGGATTCTCTAAGCAAGTATAATGCTTCCATTGAATGCCAAAAACGAAAGGTGATCTTCTATCTCGAAGGTGAACAAAAGTTCGTGTATGTGGGTGAGTCAAGAAAGAAACCAAGTATTTTTTGTCAGCCATGAAAGCAAGGAAATTGTTAGCAAGCGGTTGCATGGGCTATCTAGTAAACATTGTAGACAAAAGTCAGGAAGAAAAGGCAAGGATGGAGGATGTGGCAGTGGTACGAGAATTTCTAGAGGTGTTTCCAAATGATCTATCAAGCTTACCCCTTGATAGAGATTGAATTTGAGAGCAAGCTTGCTCCAAGCACCGACCTGATTTTGAAGGCACCATACAAAATGGCCCCAACAGAGTTGAAGAAGCTTCATTCTCAATTAAAGGAACTGCTCGACAAAGGCTTCATCCGGCCTAGTCACCCACCTTGGGGAGCCCTAGTTTTATTTGTCAAGAAGAAGGATGGATCGATGAGACTCTACATCAACTATAGAGAGCTAAAAAAAGTGACGATAAAAAATAAGTACCTATTGCCTCGAATAGATGACTTGCTTGATCAAGTTAAAGGTGCATCTGTATTCTCAAAGATTGACCTATGGTCAGGATATCACCAATTAAAGATAAAAGAAGAAGACATCCCAAAAATAGTCTTTAGATCGAGGTATGGTCACTATGAAACTGTGGTTATGCCTTTCAGTCTAACAAATGCACCTGCAACCTTCGTAGACCTGATGAATCAGGTATTCAAGGATTTCCTCGATAAATTTATCATTGTGTTTATCGATAATATTCTTGTTTATTTTAAGAGTCAGGAAGAACATGCTGAGCATCTGAGAATTGCGCTGGAGACATTAAGGAGACACAAGTTGTATGCAAAGTTCTCTAAGTGTGAATTCTGGCTCGATAGAGTGTCTTTCTTGGGGCATGTAGTATCAAAGGAAGGGATAATGGTAGATCCTACTAAAGTAGAAACTGTTCTCAACTGGAAACAACTGAAGAATGCAAGTGAGATAAAGAGCTTTTTGGGTCTAGCCAGTTCTTATCGAAAATTTGTGGAAGATTTTCTATGATAGTAGCACCACTCACAAATCTAACTTGCAAAGGAAAGAAGTTTGAATGGACAGATGCATGCGAGAAAAGTTTCCAAGAACTAAAAAAAGGTTAACTACAGCTCTAGTCTTGGCCATTGCTTAAGGGAACGACAGATTTGTAATTTATAGTGATGCTTCCAAGATGGGCCTTGGTGCTGTTTTGATGCAAAATGATAGAGTGATCGCTTATGCCTCGAGACAACTAAAGGATTATGAGAAGAACTGTCCTACATATGATCTCGAGCTAGCGGCCATAGTTTTTGCATTGAAGATATGGAGTCATTACTTGTATGGAGTCCAATGCAAGATCTTCACTAATCATCAAAGTTTAAAGTACTTCTTCACTCAGAAGGACCTGAACATGAGATAGTGAAGATGGCTAGAGCTATTGAAGGATTATGATTATGAAATCCTTATCATCTAGGAAAGGCTAATCGAGTAGCTGATGCTTTGAGTAGGAAGACTGTTGCCACGTTGATGTCGTTATAAGCAATGTCTCAGCCTTTAAGGAAAGAAATTCTAGACTTTGGTTTGGAAATCATAACAGGACAGCTTTCAGCACTCACTCTTGCTCCAACGCTGTTCGATGAGATTCAGAGTAAGCAAGACCAAGATTTAAGCATCACAGGATTAAACAAGAAATAAAAGAAGGAAAATGTGAAGAGTTTTGTATTGCAGATGATGGAACTCTATATCTCAAGGACCATTTATGCGTTCCCAACGTTGATGGCTTAAGGGAAAGAATCTTAGCAGAAATACACGATACTCCTTACTCAATTCATCCACGTGCAACAAAGATGTATAACGATCTAAGGGATAGCTTTTTGTGGTTTGGGATGAAGCATGACGTTGCAATGTATGTGAAGAAATAATTAACATGTCAGCAAGTCAAAGCTGAACACCAAAGACCTAGCGGTGATTTACAGTCAATTCAAATATCGGAATGGAAATGGGAGGATATTGCAATGGATTTCATTACCAGTTTTCCCAGGACTATGAATGGTTATGATGCTATTGGGGTTGTTGTCGATCGATTGACAAAGATGACGCATTTCATTCCTATCAAGATCACTTACTCTATAGAGTGGTTAGCGGAACTCTATGTCAAGGAGATTGTTCGACTTCATAGAATCCCTAAGTATATTATTTTTGTTGCGACGGCAGATTTATGTCTAAGTTCTAGGAAAGTGTACAGATTGCAATGGGAACAAAGTTGCACTACAGTACAGCTTTTCATCCTTAGACAGATGGCCAAACAGAGAGGACGAACTTGATCTTAGAAGATATGCTTTGGGCCTGCACCCTCGACTTCAAGACCAACTAGTATAAAATGTTACCGTTAGCGGAATTTGCTTATAACAACAGCTACCAGTTTACGATTAGAATGGTACCATGTGAGGCCCTGTATGAGCAGAAATGTAGGTCACCTATATGTTGGCATGAAGCTAGTGAAACAAAGTTGATGGAAAGCATTGACGATGAAAAGAATAATTTTTTTAATGAAACCTCCGAGATGATAAAGTTGATAAGAAAGAGAATAAAGACCGCTCAAAGCTGACAGAAAAGTTATGCTGATAAAAGAAGAAGGCCTTTAGAATTTGCTGTAGGCGATTCTGTATTCTTAAAGATTGCGCCAATGAAAGGGGTTATGAGATTCAAAAAGAAAGGCAAGTTGAATCCGAGGCTTATCGGACCCCATCAAATCATGAAGCGGATAGGCAAAGTAGCTTATCAGTTGAGTTTGCCATCGAAAATGTCAGATATTCATGATGCGTTCCATGTTTCAATGCTTAAAAAGTATGTCCCAAATCCTACACATGTGATGAAGCCACAGGTGATCAAAATTTGAGATGACCTTAGTTATGAAGAAAAGCTGGTGGAGACTTTAGATCAAAAGACTAAAATCTTGAGGACTAAAGAAATTCCTTTGGTCAAAGTTTTATGGCAAAATCACCAAGTGGAAGAATCTACATGAGAACACGAAGATGACATGAGGGTTAAGTATCCACAACTGTTTTGAGTTTCAAGAATGAAAATCTTGTAAGGTAGGGAGAATTGTAACACCTGTTATTTTTCGTGTAACGGTTAATGTTGGAAAAATAACGACGTTAAGCATTTTTCTTATGAAATAATGTTACTGACTATTTTATTTTAAGTATTATGACAGATGATAGTCACGTGGAGTTGATGTGCTCAAGGTATTCATATAAGATATAATGTGTGCATAATAATTAATCATGTTTTGTGGTATTTTAGTGTAAACGACAGTTTGGTAGGTTGATCCTTCAAAATTAGCAGGCCGATATGTCTCTCATGGAGCGACAGGTCGATAAATTTCATCGGCAGGCCGGACCTCATGACTTTGGTAGGCTAGACTAAGTAGCCGGCAGGCCAAAGACTACTGACGAGCAATCAATAGAAATCTCCTAAAAATTTGTGACAATGATGATTATTGTGATTGGATAAAATATTTTGAGTAATTGGCATATTTTTGGTCTTTTTCCTTATTTCGTAGGATGAAATATTTGACTTTTCTTATGATGATTGATTTATGATAAAGTTTCCTTTTTTTAGGGTTTGAAAATTGGTAAGTGGAACAAATCATTGACATTTTCCCAAATTCCCTTCAATCTCCCACGATTATGTATTCTTCTTTTGGAAAAGTGCTACCATTTCAAAAAAAAAAAGAAAAGAAATCAAACCCCCTCATCATATCACTCTTATTTTCACATATACTTCCACAAAATCTCTTAGTCTCTCCATTTCCTCCCATGTTCTCCTCCTCTTTCTTCCCCCATGATTTCTTTTCTCTCTCTCTCTTATTTACCTGCAAATATTTGAATGAAATATTGAGTTTTCTTTTGGGCAAATTCGAAGGAAACTTGAGAAGAATTCTTTTGAGGTAAGAAACTCTTTCTTAGCATTTTTTAAATTTAGATTACCCTATAATCCAACCCCCATAACTTTGCCTACAAATTTCTGTTTGCTCTAAAATTTTAGTATGTTATTTATGTATGTGTTATGTGTTATCCCTCAAAATTTCACGTTATTTGGAATTTTCTATGCTGAGATATGAAATTTTTACTCACTGCCACTCATTGTTTTATGATTGCTGATCGATAAAACTTTTCAAAAAGTAGTCTTTGTTCCTAAGGAAAACAAATGTTACTTCTCACGAAATTTTACACATATGTTCACTTATATGTTAAGTTATGGACTGCAAATTTTTGTGATGATTTGATGAATATTTTATGAGTTCTTGAATTTTATTTAACGCTAGGTTTTGTGGCTGTCTAATCAGTAAATTATGGAATTATTGTTTATGTGACCTTTTTGTATGTCTAAATGAATTTATTTGGTGATGAAACTTTTTGTGCTTTTGTGTTTATATGTTATTATGTTGCCATTAAAATTTTAAGGCCTAAGTAAATTTATTTTATTTGGTTGAGAATAATGATTGCGTGTAACTCACTACCTGATATGTTTGAAGTTTATTTTTGTCTCTGACTTCTAATACATGTTTTGGATTGTATTGAATTTATTTAAAATTAATTTTTGAATATGTTATAGTTTTAGATGTCTATTACATGCAATATTTTTGTGGAATTATTTTGTGATATAAAAACTTTATTATATGAATGTTAGATAGGGCCGCTCACTGTTTTGTTTGTACATGCAGATTTCATGTTTTGATATGTGTGACTTGTTTTGGTTATCAAATGGAATGTTTATGACCAACAAAAAATAGTGATTGTATGTTTATATGTTAGCTTTGTCCCTTTAGAGCCTCATGCTTTAATTTTGTGTGAATTGTAAGTTATTGAGCTATAAATTCGTAAGGGTCAGGTAGCCTTCTCTATTGGCAGTTTTGTTCTAACGTTTTAAAGGCTGATAAAACATATTATGGATTATTGTTTTCAAGAGAAGAATGTATGTAATGCCCCGAAATTAATTTAATGATATTAGAATGTAAATGGTGGATTAGTGTGCTATAATGAATATTTTAAACTTAATTTGATCATTTGGTGAAATTTTGAGTTTAAAGTTATTTCTTTTATTTTGATGATTTCTAATTATTTCTTGTTTTTTTAAAATGTTATTTTGAGTTTTTAAAAAAAACAATGTGTCAAATGTCAAATATGTTTTATTTTACAAAACCATGGGCAGCACACGGTTTTTGCATAGTAAAACTGTCCATATTTTTCTCTATTTAATCTCTCACTCTCTCTTTCACTCTCACTTTCACTCTCACTTTCACTTTTCTCTCTCTCTCTCTCTCTCCCATGTTCATCTCACTCTCTCTCTCGGTCTCTCTCTTTCCCTCTCAATTTCCCTCAAAAATTTTGAATCAAATCGAGCCCCAAGCATCGGGTTAGTGGATTGGAGGCTCAAGAACGAATTTGAGCGATCGAAAACGCAATTTAAAGCTTCGATTCGAGGTTAGTTTTTAAAATTTCAAAACTTTTCCAATTTTCAATTTTTCATGCATTTTTGAAATCTAAGTTTATTCGAGCTTAGGAAACTCTTGATTTGAGCTAAAGGAACTTAGAACAACTAGGATCTAAGCTTTGTTTGAAGAAAAATGGATTTAAATCAATATTTTTCATTTTTCTCCATTTTTCACCATTTTCAGATTTCTTGGGATTTTGTGTTCAAATCTTTTTTAAATGAGTTTAAAAGTTTCCTATTATGTTTTTCTATCATCTATGATTGTTTTCCATGCCTGAGAATTGAGAAAAATAGGTTAAAATCAAGATTTGGTGTTTGGGAGACCTAAAACCTGTGCATGAAATTTCTGGAAATTTTCTAAATTGGCAGGCCAAACTTCGTATTTTGCAGGCCGGATTCAAAGGATCGGTTGGGCGGATTCATCCGTTCAGCAGGCCGAACCTAGGAATGTTTGGTCGATCGGACCTAGTCCTCTGATCCAGTTCGGCCGGCCGAACCAGGGGAACCGGCAGGCCGATCAAACAAGGTCAAATTTTGTGATTTTCACCTGTTTTTACTGTTTTGAACCCCGATTAAAATCTCAACTTTATAAAATGAATTTAAAGACACAAATGGCACACTAGGACATCATAAAAAGGTTTAGCAATGTAGGATATCTTAAATTAGATACTGATAGACCTAGTTTGTATTTTGGGTCGTTCGTGGTTCCGCAGAGCTAACGTATAGCAAACCAAAATTACAGTGTGGGGCACCAGTATGAGTATCAAGGTAGGACTTCTACCCTTTCTTTGGTAACCCAGTTTCAAATGATTTGGCCTTAAAAAGGGTTTTTATCAAAATGTTTTTGACAGTTGATTGAAAAAGGAATTTTATCGGTTATTTTTATAAACCGTCGACTGAGATGAACTTTATAATGTATTTTAATGAAAACATCTGGTAAATGGATTTTGAATAATAATAGAAATGAATATAAGGGCATGATGCCATAACAGAGATCGGGTCGTGTAGCGCGCGACCTTGGGGGCAGGTTTGGAGACCTAGCTGGGCCACTACGGTAGTGTTATTCTTATAGTTTGCCTAGGAAAAGGAAATAATGATATTTTTGTTTGACCAATAAACTGTTTTGGGTAAGAATAGTTTTGTTTAAACTTATTTCTCCAAGTCTTCTCTTAAATAATTTTCTAAATAATGATATTTTCCTTTTAATTTATTGTTTCTTAAAATATAATCCTATTGAGCCTTTCGCTCATATTTTTATTTGTTTTTTAAACTTTTCCCCCTCTAGGTGGATTTCTGCTTAGGTTTAGAGAAGATTCTTCGGACATGACTCAGGAGCAGTAGGGGAATTTAGTAGTTTATTCCTAATATTAAATCAAGATATGTAATATTTTAATTTTCTCTTTATTTGGACTGTGGATGTAATGTAATATTGTCATTACTATGTGTGTGCACA
Source organism: Artocarpus heterophyllus (assembly GCA_025403435.1). Lineage (NCBI taxonomy): Eukaryota > Viridiplantae > Streptophyta > Magnoliopsida > Rosales > Moraceae > Artocarpus > Artocarpus heterophyllus. The sequence goes on along the minus strand of CM046347.1, from coordinate 17,978,002 downwards.
AGATGTGGGTTAGTGGGACCCATTCTCGTTCATCCTATTTCTTTGTTATTTTCTTATTATTTGTTTGATAAACATATTTGTTTAATTATCAAACTGCTTGTTAAAAAAAGTTTTAGATTTTTCATATTTTCACATTTAATTTAAACCCTTTAAACTCATGTTTGTGATTAAATTTTTGTTTATTTAACTATAAATAATTTGTCACGTCACCTCCTGTACTCAGGGGTGTGACAGAATGGTATCAGAGCTCAAGGTTATGAACCTTGAGAATTATGCACATGTAAGTATGACAATGAAATACCACTGACAGTCCAAATTTTATTTTCAGAAGTGAGAGAATGGCACCTAGATGTCGTTCAACAGCTGATGCTGAGTTCGGAAACGATGAGGGTATGATGAGGTCTATGTTTGTTGCATTCCGACAGATGGTAGCTAGGGCTAGACCGGAGGATTCTGATGTTAGTCGTCGACATATGTATTTTAAGGAATTCCAACATGCGTCTATACCGACTTTTGATGGAAATAGGGACCCGTAATTGGCAGAATATTAGCTAGACTCGATCATGAAGAATTGGATACTCTTGGTGTGCCAGATGAGTATAATGTGGAATTTGCTGCATATAAGTTCGAGGGTGGCGCTAAGGCTTGGTGGAAGCAAGCTAAACATTTGGAGCGCAATAGTAACATCAGTTGGAACATGTTCAAGGAGCTGTTCTATGACCGGTATTTTTGGCAAGGGTATAGGGACCAGAAGGCGGTTGAGTTCTACAGGTTGCAGCAGGGTGATTTGTCAGTTCGAGAGTCTGAGGCAAGGTTTACTGAGTTGGCCAGGTTTGCTCCATCAGGAGTGGCATCGGAACGTGAAAAATGTATAAAGTTTCAGGAAGGACTCAAGGCTCCTATTCGACGACAGGTGGTTGCTCTGCGACTTAGGAGTTTTGGAGAGCTTGTGTCGTCAGCAATATCGGTGGAAAATAATTATGCGCAGTACTGTGAGGATCAAGCAACAGCGTTAGGAGGGCCACCGAGGAGCGGTAGAAAGAGCACCAATAGTCGTCCAGCTCTGGGAAAGAACAAACAGGGTGGCATGAATAGGGGCAATAACAGTTCATCTAGCAGTGGGTGCAACAATCCCTACAGCTTTCATTGTCATTATTGCCAACAGCCAGGACACATCAAGAGGAATTGCCCGATCAGGAGTGCCCGTCTTGGATCTCAGATCGAAAAAGGTGCCAATCATCAACCTTAGCCTCAGACCCTACCTCCACCTTAGCAATTTCTATGGTTTCAGTTCCCTCAATTCTCTCCTTAGCAATTGTCATACCCAGCGCAAGGGCAGTAGCCGCGCGACTTCTAGCGTAACGTCCCTCAGTATTGAGCACCGAGTACAACTAGTGTGTAGTCGTCTCTGTTACAGCAGTATTGGCCGAATAATCCATGACTTAGCAATGTTGGTAGAGGAAAAGGAAAAGGAAAGGCACCAGTTTAGGTTCATGCAATGGCAACTGGAGGTTCAGATGCCTAGACCAGTCATGCGGTTGTCGATGGTGTGATCTTAGTTTCCCAATCCCTAGCTTACATTTTATTTGATACAGGTGCCACTCATTCTCTCATTTCGAGCTCTTTTGTACATGCCTTGGGACTAGAGATAAAAGAGTTCAATGAACCCCTAGTCATAGCTTCTCCCTTGGGGTGGGTGTGTGTGAATTGTATATGTAAAGCCTATAAAATAATGATTGGGGATGAGACTTTGAAAAGTGATTTGATTATACTCCCTATGAGATCATATGATGTAATCTTAGGGATGGACTAGTTGTCTAGGTATAATGCAGTTGTAAACTGCCAGCTTAGAAAAGTGACCCTAGTGTCTGATAGGGGGATGATGATCACTTACCAGGGTGGTGGTGATCGGTTAATGAGTGAGCGTCTCATGAAGTCATGTCTTGGAGGGCGAAAGAATCTAGTTTGTCATGCTTTTCTTGCAAGTCTAGAAGGTGAGCCCTATGCTTCGAAAAGAAATGTAGCGACACCGGTGGTTGATGAGTATCAGGATATCTTCCCCAACGAGTTGCCAGGATTACCACCGCATTGGGAGATCGAGTTTAGTATTGAGTTATTCTCGGGTACAACACCGATTTCAATAGTACCTTATTGGATGGCGCCGACAGAAATAAAAGAATTAAGGAAGCAACTTTAGGGGCTTGCTGATAAGGGATGTATTCAAAATAGTACGTCAACGTGGGGAGCACAAGTTTTGTTTGCTAAGAAACATGATGGGACTCTCAGGTTGTGTATAGATTATAGGTAGCTGAATCGTGTCACAGTGAAGAATAAGTATCCTCTGCCTAGGATCGATGAGTTGTTTGATCAGTTGGGAGGTTCGCGATACTTCTCAAAGATTGATTTGCGCTCGGGGTACCATAAACTCAGGATTAAAGAGCAAGATATTCCCAAGACAGCTTTCAGGACCTAGTATGGACATTTTGAGTTTCTGGTGATGCTGTTTGGATTGACGAATGCTCCGGCAGCTTTCATAGATTTGATGAACAGGATATTCAGGCCTTATCTGGATCAGTTCGTGATTGTGTTCATTGATGATATTCTAGTATATTCTAAGACTTGGGAGGAGCATGAGCAGCATCTCAGGTTCGTGCTTCAGATTCTACGGGAGCACCAGTTGTATGCCAAGAAAGAAAAGTGCAAGTTTTGGTTAACAGAGGTTAAGTTTTTGGGTCATGTCATCTCTGAGCATGGTATTTCTGTGGATCCATCCAAGATTAAAGCCATAAAGGAATGGAAACGACCAAGGAATGTAGCAAAAATCCACAGCTTTTTGGGTCTTGCAGGTTGTTACAAGAAATTTGTAAAGGATTTCTCGAAGATCGCAGCGCCGTTGACAAGATTGATCAGGAAAAACATCAGGTTGGAGTGGGATGAAGAATGTGAGCTCGCTTTTCAGGAATTGAAGAATCGGTTGACTTCAGCCCCAGTATTGGTTATTCCTAGCAGTGACGAACCGTATGAGGTTTATATTGATGCTTCAGGACACGGACTTGGATGCGTGTTGATGCAACATGGATGCGTGGTGGCGTACAGATCAAGACAGCTACGGCCTCAAGAGCAAAATTATCCTACTTACGACTTGGAGCTCGCGGCGGTGATTCACATGCTGAAGATTTGGAGATGTTATTTGTATGGGGCGACATTTTAGGTTTTTTTCGATCATAAGAGTTTGTGGTATTTGTTCACTCAGAGGGATCTTAATTTAAGGCAACGGAGATGTATGGAGAATATGGAGGATTATGATTTTGCGTTACAATACCATCTTGGGAAAGCTAGTGTGGTCGCGGATGCGCTTGGCAGGAAGTCTTCAGGGATTCTAGCTTGTTTGGCTCTTGAAGACTGGAGCAGCGATGCGACAGTGAGCTAGTATGGACTACAATATTATGAAGACTATGATTGAGTTTCGATGTACCATATAGAAGCAACCATAGCTCTTGTTCAGATGGTTAAACAAAATCAGTGGCAAGACTAGCATCTTCAAGGGATTTGGACACAGATTCAGAATAAGGAGCAATTTGAAGAATGGAGAGTGCATGTAGATGGATCGTTGTATTTTCAAGAGTGTTTTGCAGTTCCAACAATCGTAGAAGTGACAAAATCTGTTATGAACGAAGCCCATAGGTCTCAGTTCGCCATTCATCTGGAGAGCACAAAAATGTATCGTGATTTGAACAGGCAATATTGGTGGAGAGGTATGAAGAAAGATGTTTGAGAGCATGTGGCCAAGTGTGCGACGTGTCTTCAGGTGAAAGCCAAGCATCAGAAGCCAGTAGGTTAGCTTTATCCGCTTCCTATTTCAGGATGGAAATGGGAGCATGTGACGATGGATTTTCTCATAGGTTTGCCGAAGTAGCGGCATGATGCAATTTGGGTCGTGGTCGACAGGTTGAAAAAATCGATGCATTTTATTCTGTTCAGGTCGACGTGTTCGAGGAAAGTTCTTAGGGAGTTGTATCTACAGAATATAGTGAGATTGCATGGAGTTCCTTTGTCCATCACATCTGATCAAGACACCAGGTTTAATGCTAAGTACTGGAGGAGTTTTTAGGAGGCCTTAGGTACGGATTTGAACTTCAGTATGGCGTTTCATCCTCAGATTGATTGGCAGTCTAAGCGGGTTATTTAGATTCTCGAGGACATGTTGCATGCTTGTGCGTTAGACTTCGATGGGAATTGGAAGAAATATTTACATCTGGCAGAATTCGCGTACAACAACAGTTATTAGGCAAGCATTGGTATGGCACCATTTGAGGCGTTGTATGGGCGGCCGTGTAGGTCACCAGTGTGTTGGGCGGAACCAGAAGATAGGGTTATTCTTGGACCAAATGAGATTCGTGATAGCAACGAGAAAGTCGCTGTAATTCGAGATCGATTGAGGGTAGCTCAGAGTCGACAGAAGAGTTATGCGGATAGGAGACGTCGACCCTTAGAATTTGCAGTAGGGGATTTTGTTCTCTTGAAAGTATCACCTCGTAAAGGTATTATGCGGTTCGGAGTGAGTGGAAAGCTTGCACCGAGATATGGGGGACCGTTCGAGATCACTCAGTGTGTTGGTGTGGTTGCTTATCGGCTCGACCTTCCACCTGAACTTTCTCATGTTCATAATGTGTTCCATGTGTTGATGCTTAGGAAGTGTCCACCTGAGCAAAGTAAAGTAGTTTTGTTTTGTGATGTACAGGTTCGGGAAGATACGACGTATGAAGAAGTGCCGGTTCAGATTATCGATTTGAAAGTGATCAGTTTGCATCATTGTGAGATACCATTAGTAAAGGTCGTGTGGCAGCATCACGGGGTTGATGAAGCCACTTGGGAACTAGAGTCGAGTATGCGGGAGTTGTATCTACTTCTGTTTTGTTTCTAAACTGATTTGTAAATTTTAAGGGTGAAATTTCTTTTAGAGGTGGAGAGTTGTAACGCCTCAAAATTAATTTAATGATATTAGAATGTAAAATGATGGATTAGTGTGCCATAATGAATATTTTAAACTTAATTTGATCATTTTGTGAAATTTTGAGTTTAAAGTTATTTCTTTTATTTTGATGATTTCTTGTTGTTTTAAAATTTTATTTTGAGTTTTTTAAAAAAACAATATGTCAAATGTCAAATAAGTTTTGTTTTACAAAACCATGGGCAGCACACGGTTTTTACATAGTACAATCACCGATATTTTTCTCTATTTAATCCTTCACTCTCTCTTTCACTCTCACTTTCACACTCTTTCTCTCTCTCTCTCTCCCACATTCATCTCATTCTCTCTCTTGGTCTCTCTCTTTCCCTCTCAATTTCCCTCAAAAATTTTGAATCAAATTGAGCCCCAAGCATCGAGTTAGTAGATTGGAGGCTCGGGAAAGAGTTTAAGAACAAAAAATGTGATTTAAAACTTCGATTCGAGGTTAGTTTTTAAAATTTCAAAACTTTTTCAATTTTTAATTTTTCATGCATTTTTGAAATCTAAGTTTATTCGAGCTTTAGGAAACTCTTGATTTGAGCTAAAGGAACTTAGAATAACTAGGATCTATGCTTTGTTTGAAGAAAAATAGATTTAAATTAAGATTTTTCATTTTTCACCATTTTTAGATTTCTTGGTATTTTGTGTTCAAATCCTGTTTAAATGAGTTAAAAAGTGTCCTATTATGTTTTTCTATCATCTATGATTGTTTTCCATACCTGAGAATTGAGAAAAACAGGTTAAAATCAAGATTTGGTCTCTCTTTCTCTCTCTCTCTCTCCCACATTCATCTCATTCTCTCTCTTGGTCTCTCTCTTTCCCTCTCAATTTCCCTCAAAAATTTTGAATCAAATTGAGCCCCAAGCATCGGGTTAGTAGATTGGAGGCTCGGGAAAGAGTTTAAGAACAAAAAACGTGATTTAAAACTTCGATTCGAGGTTAGTTTTTAAAATTTCAAAACTTTTTCAATTTTTAATTTTTCATGCATTTTTGAAATCTAAGTTTATTTGAGCTTTAGGAAACTCTTGATTTGAGCTAAAGGAACTTAGAATAACTAGGATCTATGATTTGTTTGAAGAAAAATAGATTTAAATTAAGATTTTTCATTTTTCACCATTTTCAGATTTCTTGGTATTTTGTGTTCAAATCCTGTTTAAATGAGTTAAAAAGTGTCATATTATGTTTTTCTATCATCTATGATTGTTTTCCATGCCTGAGAATTGAGAAAAACAGGTTAAAATCAAGATTTGGGGTTTAGGAGACCCAAAACCCGTGCCTAAAATTTTTGGAAAATTTTCAGATCGGCAGGCCGAACTTCGTGTTCGGTAGGCCAGATTCAAAGGATCGACAAGCCAGATTCATCCGTCCGGTAGGCCAAACTTGGGAATGTTCGGCTGATCGGACCTAGTCCTCCGGTACAGTTCGGTCAGTCGAACCAGGGGAACCGACAGGCCGACCGAACAAGGGCAAATTTTGTGATTTTCACCTGTTTTTACTGTTTTGAACCCCGATTGAAATCTCAGCTTTATAAAATGAATTTAAAGACACAAATAGCACACTAGGACATCATGAAAAGGTTTAGCAACGTAGGATATCTTAAATTAGATACTGATAGACCTAGTTTATATTTAGGGTCGTTCATGATTTCGCAGAGTTAACATATAGCGGACCGGGATTACGGTGTGGGGCACCGGCATGAGTATCGAGGTAGAACTTCTACCCTTTCTTTGGTAACCCAGTTTCAAATGATTTGGCCGTAAAAAGGGTTTTTATCAAAATATTTTCGACGGTTGATTGAAAAAGGAATTTTGTCGGTTATTTTTATAAACCGTGGACTTAGATGAACTTCATAATGCATGTTAATGAAAACATCTGGTAAATGGATTTTGAATAATAATAGAAATGAATATAAGGGCATGATGCCATAACAAAGATCGGGTCATGTAGCGTGCGACCTTGAGGACAGGTCCCGAAACCCAGTTGAGCCACTACGGTGATGTTATTCTTATGGTTTGCCTAGGAAAAGGAAATGATGATATTTCTGGTTGATTAAGAAACTGTTTTAGGTAAGAATAGTTTTGTTTAAACTTATTTCTCTAAGTCTTCTCTTAAATAATTTTTTGAATAATGATATTTTCCTTTTAATTTAATGTTTCTTAAAATATAGTCCTACTGAGCCTTTCGCTCATATTTTTATTTGTTTTTTAAACTTTTCCCGCTCTAGGTGGATTTTCGCTTAGGTTCAGAGAAGATTCTTCAGACAGGACTCAGGAGTAGTAGGGGAATTTAGTAGTTTATTCCTAATATTAAATTAAGACATGTAATATTTTAATTTTCTCTTTATTTGGACTGTGGATGTAATGTAATATTGTCAGTACTATGTGTGTGCACAAGATGTGGGTCAGGGGGATCCATTCTCGTTCATCCTATTTCTTTGTTATTTTCTTATTATTTGTTTGATAAACATATTTGTTTAATTATCAAAACTGCCTGTTAAAAAAAAGTTTTAGTTTTTTCATATTTCCACATTTAATTTAAACCCTTTAAACTCATGTTTTTGATTAAATTCTTGTTTATTTAACTATAAGTAATTCGCCACGTCACCTCCCGTACTCCGGGGCGTGACAATGTATGTGTGATGTAATATGGTATTGGATGATGTCATGTGGTATTGAATGATTTCATGAAAATGAAAATTAATTTTATTGTATATGGACGTAGGACATGAACATTCCAAGAAGTGAGCACATCAAGACCGTGATGATGTCATCTACAATTAAGATTGAGTAAGCTAATCAAGTAAGTACATTCTCACTGGTAACATGAGGAAGTTTATGAAAAGTGTGAAATCTATGTTCATGATGGTTTTATGATAATTTTGCATGATGATTAAATAGGATGTTTCATTATGAAAGTTTTGGTGTATGGTTGTATAAAAGTTTCATTATGAAAAGTTTATGCATGTTTTGATGATGACGTATTTCAAAGTATAAAAGAGTATATATATATATATATGTATCACTTAAATAAGTGTTGCACACCCATGTTTATGTTTGTTTATGTTTATGATGTCATGTTTGGTTTGGGATTAGCCACCTCTCTCCTCTCATGATGACGCACCTACAATGATGAAAATGGTGCAACACTTGGGCCCTTAAAGATAAAATAAATGAAGTTTTAATATGGTTAATGTTAACGAAAGATATGTTCTATATGAAACTGTCCCTAGTGAACTATTATGATGATGATGATTATAGTTATGATGTTTCATAAAGATGTTTATAAAATGTTTTATGTTGTGAGATAAAAAAAATATACTTACTAAGCTTTTGCTTACCTAGTTTACATCATGTTACAGATAAGGTAAGAGGATTATGGAATAGGTGGAGGGCGAGAATAGGCATGTGAGCTTGAAAGGATGGATTGAAAACGGAAGAACGCTAAGCAAGAGTTTTAAAGTTTCTAAACAATGATTTTAGTTATTGTATGTTAAAAAGTTACCGCACTATGTTGAATTGGGATTTTTTTTTTATTTATTTGCTATTGTTTTTGTAACAGATCGGCCTACCAATCATTATTGGTTGGTCTACCAATGTTGGTATCGGCCTATCGATCACCCTGTATCAGCCTGCCGATCTTAGGGATTTAAGACCCCGTTTTTGTAGAGCCTCAGACGGCCTGTCGGTGGTTGAAGGTCGGACTGCCGGTCGTGTTCGGCCTACCGAACTGTGAACAAAATTTAAATTATGATTTTAAATTTTATCTGTATTATGGCTTCATTAACTTGGTATTGATAAACTATTTAAATAAATATAGAAGGTTTTGAAATATTGATAATTAGTGTAAAAAAAAAGATATAGATGTATGTGTGGGTCCTAGGATATGATTGCAAACTATGTTTTAAATTAAAATAGTTTATCTGAATAATAGTAACACGGGTGAATGTTACGTTATCTGTGACATCCATAAGGGAGGCGTTATAGCCATCTAATGCTTTTAATGGCAGTCCAAAACTGCCATTGATTGAAGATTTTTTAGAAGTGAAAATTACTTCTCTCAGATCTTCTCTCTCTAAAGCTAGATTTTCTTAATTTGTTTCTTGGTATCAGAACTAGCGATCTAGCTTTTCTCTGTCTTCAATGGCATCTCGTTTCACTTTACGACAGATGCGGCTCATTGTGATATGATTCACATAACGGTGAAACTAATTAGTCATATGGTAGCATGGAGTCCTCATCCTCTTCCAAACAATCTGTGTCATACATATATGATTTCTGATTAAGATTATACGAGTCATTTGTTCTAATTTATGATTATAACGAAAGCCCAAGATTTTTAATTAGTTTTTGCAAATTTGATTACAGAAGTTCTTATTGTTGGAATACAAGAGTGTTCTTCAAGTGCATGATTGATCGATGACAATGATTGACGCCCATTTCAGACTCCAACTCATGAAAATCATGCTTATGGAATTACATATGTATCTAATTCTAGGAATCATTAATTCCAAATGTTTGTCTATAAGCTAAGTGGAACTTTAAGGACACAAACATTGGAAATGAGAATTGTTATACGAAAAAAAAATAAAATTACTGTATAGACGCATGAGTTGAGAGTTAGAGACGGGAAGAGAGAGAGAGGAAACATATATATAGAGAAATTGACATATAGTAATAGCTATTATTATACTTCTATTAATTAAGCTCCGAAGAGTAGTACAAAATTCTAATTATTAAGTGCATAATGTTCTAACAACAACCCAGTTCAAGAACTTCAGTAGTACTACTCACTTGTCACTACGAAGGAGTCAAAATGCCCCATTAATTAAGAAAAGCCCCACGTTTTCTATATCCCGCAATTTAGCTAATATGCTAATTTCAAGCCCTATACTTTCAGTTATTCCATTAATATAAACTTAAACTACTTTCTTAATTATCTAATAGACTTTACTCAACTACTAAACCTTAATGCCTAACTAAAACATATAGTTAAGTATGGGCTAGCTCTCTCTTTCCCTCACGTTTTAGAGAGAGAGAAAGAGAAAGAAATACCCACATATAACCTGTGTACATATAATTATAAACCCTAACACCAAATTTCCTCACATGGTGAGGTGAAAGAACCATACAGACCCCCAACATTTACGCGGCAGGCGCCACAGTAACCCCATCGTCATCGTCATCGTCGTCATCGTCATCATTTTCGTCGTCTGAGAAGAGTGATGATGCCACCAACTTGTCCTCATGAGTGACAAGCAACGCCGAAAGCTTTTTAGGTTTCTCGCTGTCAACAATCACCATTCTGGCTTTATAAGTAAAGCAGGAAAATGAGAGAGTTTAGAGCTATATATATAGATAGAGTACTTATTTATGGTGAAGACCTGTTGATGAATTTTAAGCCAGCGTTTGGTCTCCTATTTATAGCAATTGTAAAGGGAAAATGTCGCAAGCTGAAAATCTAGTGGGTTTGAATTAGCTCCAGCTTTCAGTGGTTAGGAAGGGGCAAAATTTGGATGCAGAGAAGGACAAGAGAGAGGAGACACGTACTATTTGGCAAGCTTAAGCTCCACTAGTGATTCCGGGTAGCACAAGAGGGCCCACACGTGAGCTTAACTCATGGAAGATGGCTGTGAACACATTTCGACGCATGGTGGGAACGTCCTCGCACACTTCTCCCTCATGCAACTTTGTTAGTCCTGGTGACAGCCTGGATTTTTACAAGTATATACGTGCGCACAAAATGCTTTCTAAGGAGTGTCTCTTTGGTGATTCCAAAGAAAGCACCATTCTACAAGGGTGTACAAATGATAAAAGAAATATGAGTCTTATATTGTAAGATTGGTTTGAAATATGATAGTTTGAATTTTTTGTTTTGAAATAGAAAGTTTAGAATGTATAGTTTGAACTTGTATTCCAAACTTGTATTTGTATAAATTTCATTTTAAATTTAAAAAGAGAATAAAATCTGAAATTGTACATATTGAGAAATGAAATTTTAGGCATAATGAGAAAAATGAGTTTAAAACTAAACCCAAAACACTGTTCAAATTAGTTTAAAAACCTTAAAAATATAGGTGGGTTGAATCTAGGATTTGGTTCGTTTCTAAAATTGAAAACAAGCCTTCAACTTTTTATCTCAATTGCCTGCTTATGCGAGGGTTTGGATTCGAAACCCATGAAACAATGAAACAAATGCTTTTTAACTTATACTACATAGGTTTGATTCCCATTTTAGACCTCGAACTATAGGCTAAATCGTAAAGTTCATTGTTGACTTTTAAGAGGATTCATGATGTATCATATCTAGTAATTTGATCCAAAATGGGTGAGAAGATTGTTAAAATATATATATATATATAGAAGTCATAGTCGGCAAAAGGCACGTGAGTGCATGTCAGTGCGTATTAATGGGGTTAATTTATAGGCTAGTTTAAGGGATCAATTAATTTGGACTCCGTGGCTGGGACAATTCTGCGTGCTGCAAGGGAAGTTGGTGGCTATGTTCCGAGCAATTGCTTAGTTGGTTAAAGGGTTTTGGTCTCACCACTGAAATCCGTCTTTTTTCTGAGCAATTTAAGCTTTAAGTTGTTGTAAATGACAAGGAAGAATGACAACTATATATCAACTAAGAGGACCAACCTAATAACAGCAAGTAATAGATGAATTTTGGTTTTGAAAAATGAATACTCTTGGTTTTAATGGGCGTCAAGAGTAGTAGGTAGATATGTTTTAAACGCTTAGACAAATCTCACAAGTCACCCACGTGCAATTTTCCATTGAAATTTTAGTCTGGGACTAACTTTGGGACAACTCAGTGACCTGGGGATATGTTCTTGAACATTTAAAAGTACATGGACAAAAATGGAATTAAAAGTATATATATTTTTGGGAACGGAAAATCAGATTAATCCTACTATAAACGAGTGTTCAACATAGAGTTAATTTAGACAGGCTTTGGTAAATGCCATTTGGGAGTTTGAATTTAGAGATCACCATTACAGACTGAGAATTCCATCTTGAAAACCTCAATCGTGGTACAAAATTGAGTTTTCACGATGGTTTTTTACCATTGTAGAACCTCAAATGGGTGCCAATTTGAGGTGTGACGAGGGAGATCTACCATGACAGTTTTTTGTAGAAATCATCGTGATAGATTTGATTTTCCACGATGGCTTTTAGGAAAAATGTTATGGAAACTAGACATTCCATGACTATTTTTATCAATCGGTGGCAATCCCTTTGTGAATAAAGAGATGTTTATGCAATCCTTGGCAACACCTTCACCGTCAATAACTACTCTAGGCTTCATCAAGACGACTAGAGACAATTCCATGTCTTAGGGATCTATTGTACAAAAAACTTGGATTGCTTGTGATGCCATTATGAAGGGATCATTCTTGTATCCTAATATTCTAAAGTCAACCACCATGATGCCGTCATTATCAGTTTTAACATATTTATTGTCAGCCCACTTGTACTTAAAGAGTGCTATGCGTAATCCCCCATAATCAAGTTCTTAAGTATCTTCAATGAAACTAAAGTAGTTCATAGTCCCATATACCGGATTCTTGTCCTTGGTAGAGGAAATATGCATAACTTCGGCACAGAGAGTCACACCGTTATTTTGGACATGATGCTTCTCATCTCTTTCGCGAGTGGAGAAAGTGTAACCATTTATGAAATATGACATATACCTTATAATTACCAACGACGGTCCTCTAGCTAGGTTATTCAAGTATTGTAACAGGCCTCTATCTTGTGATGTGGAGCACTTGCCATAGATGTGGGCTCTAATCCATAGCCACAAGGTCTAGTTGTGTTCATCTTGCAACCACTTCTCATTTCTTACTCCTTTTGAGTTTGCCTTTTTTAATTCATTCATGTGCATCTCAATGAAAGGCTCCACTTCATTAGCATTATGCAAGACATAAAAACAAGCTTGCTCCTGCTCCTCTCAATTTACTGAGGAAGGATTGCCAATCAATAGTCCCTTAGCCTTAATGTTTATTCTCTTTGGAACCCCAATTGCTTCCACATTGGACTAGCACTTAGAGCAAAATTCAACTGATTTCTTAGCTATGTAACTTTTTACAATACATTCCTTTGACCTATTTTCGTTCTTCATATAACCTTTCAAAACCTTTATATATCATTCAAATGGGTACATCCATCTCAAATACATCGGTCCGCATAACTTCACATACTAAATGCACCGTTAGATGAATCATGATGTCAAAAAATACCAGTGGAAAATACTTCTTAAGCATACATAAGGTTTGCACTAACTTCGATTTTAGTGAATCTAATATAAATGGATCAATTACCTTGGAGCATATTGAATTAAAGAATGAGCACAACTTGGTAATTGCAAATCTCACATCCTTTGTTAGAATTTCCTACAAAGCAAGTGGTAGTAATTGCTGCACCAACACATGACAATCATCTATTTTCATACCAATAAGTTTTAAATCCTTCACCGACAACAACTTTTTAAAGTTCGAAGAAGAGTTGTCTGGCACTTTCAACGAAGCAAGCCACTCACAAAGCTTTCTCTTTTTTGCTATTGATAACATGTACTTCGCCAAAGGTAAGTGAGTGCAGTTCCCTCTTGTCTTGGGAAACAAATTAGGCCTAATCTCTATTTCCATGATATCCAACCGTGCTTTTTCACCATCTTTAGTCTTTCCTAGAATGGCAACATGCCGACAATGGATTCACAAACGTGTTTCTTAATATGCATAACATCCAAGCAATGATGAAAAAAAAAAGTGTCTTCTAATATGAAAGATCAAAAATAATTGATCTTTTTTTCCATGGTCTATTTCTCAGTGGCTCGTCCTTATCTCACTTTCTCTTCCCAAATACCACTTTTATATCGTTTACCATTTCAAATATTTGTTCACCTGTTAAAGGATGAGGAGGGTCTCTTTCTTCGATGTTGCCATCAAAGGCTTTCTTTTGTTTGCGGTAATGATGATCTCTTGGCAACTAGCTTCTTTGACTAAGAAAAACAGTTTTCTTACCATTTTTCAACCGTTTGTGTGACGACCCGCCTTTTCGGGCAGTCACTTTACTTTCATAAACATAGTTTTATAAACAGTAATCTTACTTACTTAGTAAGAAAATACTATAATAAAATTTTTTTTTCTTTCCTTAAACGTTCTTTAAAACTGACGCGACCTCCGTCGCATTCAAGTGGAGACATCGCTCAACACTTGACCTTAAAATCATTTCAAATCGTTTCTCAATACTTAATAAGAAACACTTATTAAATCATAGTTTAAAACTTCACTTTATAATTACATAAAACAGTTTATAAACTGTATCTTAAAACTTTTAATACTATTCATAAAACTTATTTTCTTTAAACTTTGAAAACACAACATTAAACAATAGAAAACATTTTCTTTACGTAGCGGAAGCAAACAGTGATGGTATCCATACCCAAATCTTCGCATCTGTCCTCCGCAGCACCCAGCTCTTCTAACGGGTCCCATTGGTCACCCATAAATTACCTACAGCATGAAAAACTTTTAATGAGCTTTCGCTCAGCAAGTTCAAACATAATCTCACAAAGCATTTAAACATGCTTTAAAACTTTTCTCATGAAAACTTTTCTCTTGAAACGTTCTTCATGAACGTTTTCCATAAACATTTATGAAATATTTTTCATAAACGTTTTCCTTAAACATTTCTAAAAACGTTCTTCATAAACGTCTTTCATAGAACATTTCTGAAAACGTTTTTCATAAAACATTTCTGAAACGTTTGCATAAACGTTTTTCGTAAAACATTTCCTCAACGTTTTTCTTAAAACGTCATTCGTAAACCTTTTCTTGCAAACATGAAATGTTTTTCATAAACATTTAATGTAAAACCTTTCTCTTAAAACATTTCTTGAACGTTTTTCTTAAAACGTCGTTCATAAACCGTCTCTTGAAAACATGAAAATGTTTTTCATAAACACTTGTCATAAAACATTTCTCCGAATGTTTTCCATAACATAGCATATAAACATTTCATGAAAGGCATTCAAGCAACATTAGAATGCATGACTTCATTTATGCTCAATTATTAACTTTAATTATGAGCCTTTTATGAACATTCTATAAACTTAAATATTCATTTCTTTCTCAACCTTTATTCTTGTTCCTTAACTTTCTTTATCTTATAACTTTCATTTTCCTTACTTTACTTTAGTGTTCGTACCAACTCATTAATCATGAGATCATATAAATGATGCTTCCCTTGCGGAAGACTTGAGACCATCAAACATTGAGGTCTTGTACCTCACCTTTAGGAGGTTAAACTTTAATTTCACTTTCATTACCTCATAACAAAGAGGCTGGTACGACACTTTCTTTTTATCTTAACGTTACCTTCTTATTAACTTTAGTGAGCATTTCAAATGCAATCACATCATATGCAATACACTTGCAATTCATAGCTTATACTATAAAACCAATTGCATAATAAATGCAACTCATTGCATAACAAATGCAACATAAAATGTAAACACATTTTGCAAATCATAATTTGCATTCAAACACTCATTGCATAACAAATGCAACATATTGCTTAATAAATACATCATAAAATGCAAACACATTTTGCAAACTATAACTTTTATTCTTAAATTTATTGCACAACAAATGCAAATTATTGCATAGCAAATGCATCATTAAACCTTTAACTTAAACTATAAAACATTATGCATTGTCATAATGCAAAACATACTTTCAATACTTTGAAAATCATAACTTAGACTTTTAAATAACGTTATGCATATCAATATGCCAATAAACCTTTAACATAACGATTGCAATTTCATTGCAATTCTTTTTCTTGAACTTTAAAACTTTTTGCATAAATAATGCAAACATACTTTAAAAACAACTTGCTTAACACTTTGCAAACACATTTGCAAACATATAAATAAGCATTTAAAAATCATTTACTTCATACTGTAGGTGAGGTTTGAAACTTACCCGAACTATACTCTAGCGTTCTCTATTCCATTCCTTTCTCGTTCCTTTTCCTTGCATTGGTCGGCCTCTGTGTCCTGATCAAACGACAGCCGACTCATTAATTAACTTTCTTTATTATCAATCCACTCGATTGATAATAAAACGTAAACATTAATCATTTATTCCTTTTTCATAACTTGACTAGTATACTTTCGGTCTACCGTTCTTTTAACTCAACCTTATAAACCATCAGTTTACATTTCCTTCATTTAGCCTTGTAACCCACCGGGGTTACTTTTCCTTTTAACTTTGTAACCCATCGGTTACCACTCGTTTACTTAAAACATCTCTTATGAAATCTCTGATCTCATATGACCGTTACGTTACTTAACGTATTACGGAACATTTTCCGTCTAATAACATTATGCTAAATCGGAGTGTTCGACTCCGTTCTAGCCGTTTCCTTAAAAATGACGATTTTACCCTTAACGGGTTTTTCGTCACCTTGTAACGTTATAAAACCCATTCTTACATAAAACAGTGTAACAATCACTGATCATGCATTTCATAAATTTCTATGAAAGCATCTAAAACAGTTCATACTGCAGTCGAGATTCCTACTTACTTGAACTCCAAGCTAAGCAGATCCAGTTATATCTCGCTGCATCTACAGTATATGAAGCATCCTCTGCAGTGCTCCTCGAGCGACCATAAATGGCTAAGAATGCTTCCTGGAGATCATTCATTCTTGAAACTGTCCTTCTGGACTCCGATATTGCTGTTTGAATCGCCTCGATCCGCGTGCAGTCAGTACCGGACGATTTTCATCGGAGTGGAATTTGCTCGAACGGAGGTCACCATTGCGTTCAGAGCGTCGAAACGAGTCGGGAGGCGGTCTCGGATCTTCGATCGGAGGTCCGGATCACAAAATCCCATTTTGCCCTTTGACCGGCCGTTGACCGGCGTTGACCGCCGTTGACCGGCGGCGGTTGGCTCCGTTGAGGGCTGAGCTCGAGCCTACCCCCCTAATTTGACCCTCCTGAGTCGATTGGTGGGGTCAATTTCACCCAATTCGGCCTCCAACATAGCAAATCGAAGACGGAATTCTCGGCGGAAACCGGCGGCTCCGATTTCGGTCCTCCGACGACGGTACCGTGAAATTGAGGTGGGGGAATTGTTCCCCGACCTCCTCTGAGTATTTCCCCTACGGTGGGGCAGCTCAACATCGCGTGGAACGGCGGCTCCACCCCCTCACGGCGGCGCTCCACGGTGGACCTTGGTTCTCCGCCTTCTCGCGGTGTTTCCCCAAAATTGAGGTGTTGGGAAGCTTCCCCGTGACCCTCTGAACGTGTTTGTGCCTTCAATTTGGCACAAAACGGCCTAAAATGGCCAACCCAACCTCACCCACGGCGGCTCACGGCGGGGGCCTTCGTTCTCCGGCGAGGGGCGGCGGAAAGGAGCAATTGACCGAGGGGTCTTGCTCGCCGTCGCCCTCTGAACGTTTTGGCACCGGCGGTGTGCCACACCGCCACCATATGCGGCGGCTCCGACGACGGCTCCACGGCGGCGACGGGGCAGCTCCGGCGAAGCCTTTCCAGCCAAAATTGAGCTGGAAAATTGGTACCATCTTGTTCCTCTCCTCACACTGAGTCCATAGACACCAAAATCACGTCGATTGGTGGTCGGACGGCCGAGAAACGACGTCGGGAAAAAATGGGTTTCGCCGCCACTTTGGGCGGCGCGTGAGGCTCCCTCCGGCGTCTATTTGGGTGGTACGACACCTCGTTGGACTCAGCTCAACGAGAGCTTCCCACTGGTATGGGAGGTGTCGAAAAATAACGCCGGAATCTCAAACGAGATTTGAGGAGAGAGAGAGAAATTCTAGAGAGAGAAAATCTAGAGAGAGAAAGTCGAGTTTGCTTTGGAATTTCTGATTTTTCTTTTTTTTTTTTTTTTTTTTTCATTTCTTTTATAAAAAGTATAAAATAAAATTGTGGTCCACACAATTCAATTCTTATACTGCGTTGCTTCAACACTGTATAATTTTCCATCGTATTATACAGTATTTTCCTTTAATTGTACTTTGTCTTAACATAATCTTTAATTTAATGCATTTTTAATGCACTAAAAATCTCGGGTGTTACAATCTTCCCTCCTTAACAATTTTCGTCCTCGAAAATTAGCACCTTCATAGGTAGTTCATCTTCCTTGTCATCCTTTTTCGTTCTTAACATACTTCCTTGATCATTACTTTTTCATTAAAACTGAGCCTTCATCTTGAAACTTCAACAATTTTCATCATGTTCTTGACATATTCCTTTAAATTGTACACCATACTTTTGCTGCGCAACTCTGATCTTCCAACATTTGAGCGCAGTTTCCATTCATCTAAGGGTTTAGCATTCTACCATTGAATGCTATTCTTAGAAATAGGGTTCATTTTCATTCTAATCTCTTCATTTCCTTCTAAAGATCAGGGTCATCCGATCACAAAATCCATAATTTTCGTTTCTATATCCATTCTAAAATGGCATTTTGCATAATTTTCCTCATAACGTATAATTTCCAGCTTCCATCCTCCAATCTGTGAGGTTTCCGCTGCTAGATTGGGCACAATTGTCTTGATCGTATTTCCCATCCGGGCAGTTACGAGCTCATTCGCATGTCTCAGCTTAGCGAAGGAGTGCTTAAGCCCTATCAAATCACATAATTAATGATCTAACGTCAAGTTGCTCTCAGGCACTTTCGTTCCATAAAGCACTGAAAATCACTTCAGACCTTCATTATTTCATTATCTTAATCCACTTTTCCTCGTTATACGTGTAGCCAATACAGAATAACTACAACAGAGTAATATTGGCTCCTACGGAAACACCATTGTGCGCCTAAACATCATAACGTGTCATAAGCTCATCTTCTTGATTTTGAGCTGTCGGCCATCTGTTGACCATCATTGATCACGTTTTGTCACCGTTGACTTGACATCGCTAAGAGACGACGACTACAGTCAACTTGCAAGGACATTCTAGCATATATCATCACGTTCATCCTTTGATCCTTGCCTTCTCGTTGCCTATCTAGGTGTGCCAATATCAAAGGCTACGCCTAACATAAATACGTATTCATTAAATTCTAACTTTTCTTTCTACTTAACTTAACTTACTTACTTGAGCTATGGTGTAGCGGACATATGACAGCGCGAGATGGGATGGCAGGATACTGCTCTGATACCACCTGTGACGACCCGCCTTTTCGGGCAGTCACTTTACTTTCATAAACATAGTTTTATAAACAGTAATCTTACTTACTTAGTAAGAAAATACTATAATAAAATTTTTTTTTTCTTTCCTTAAACGTTCTTTAAAACTGACGCGACCTCCGTCGCATTCAAGTGGAGACATCGCTCAACACTTGACCTTAAAATCATTTCAAATCGTTTCTCAATACTTAATAAGAAACACTTATTAAATCATAGTTTAAAACTTCACTTTATAATTACATAAAACAGTTTATAAACTGTATCTTAAAACTTTTAATACTATTCATAAAACTTATTTTCTTTAAACTTTGAAAACACAACATTAAACAATAGAAAACATTTTCTTTACGTAGCGGAAGCAAACAGTGATGGTATCCATACCCAAATCTTCGCATCTGTCCTCCGCAGCACCCAGCTCTTCTAACGGGTCCCATTGGTCACCCATAAATTACCTACAGCATGAAAAACTTTTAATGAGCTTTCGCTCAGCAAGTTCAAACATAATCTCACAAAGCATTTAAACATGCTTTAAAACTTTTCTCATGAAAACTTTTCTCTTGAAACGTTCTTCATGAACGTTTTCCATAAACATTTATGAAATATTTTTCATAAACGTTTTCCTTAAACATTTCTAAAAACGTTCTTCATAAACGTCTTTCATAGAACATTTCTGAAAACGTTTTTCATAAAACATTTCTGAAACGTTTGCATAAACGTTTTTCGTAAAACATTTCCTCAACGTTTTTCTTAAAACGTCATTCGTAAACCTTTTCTTGCAAACATGAAATGTTTTTCATAAACATTTAATGTAAAACCTTTCTCTTAAAACATTTCTTGAACGTTTTTCTTAAAACGTCGTTCATAAACCGTCTCTTGAAAACATGAAAATGTTTTTCATAAACACTTGTCATAAAACATTTCTCCGAATGTTTTCCATAACATAGCATATAAACATTTCATGAAAGGCATTCAAGCAACATTAGAATGCATGACTTCATTTATGCTCAATTATTAACTTTAATTATGAGCCTTTTATGAACATTCTATAAACTTAAATATTCATTTCTTTCTCAACCTTTATTCTTGTTCCTTAACTTTCTTTATCTTATAACTTTCATTTTCCTTACTTTACTTTAGTGTTCGTACCAACTCATTAATCATGAGATCATATAAATGATGCTTCCCTTGCGGAAGACTTGAGACCATCAAACATTGAGGTCTTGTACCTCACCTTTAGGAGGTTAAACTTTAATTTCACTTTCATTACCTCATAACAAAGAGGCTGGTACGACACTTTCTTTTTATCTTAACGTTACCTTCTTATTAACTTTAGTGAGCATTTCAAATGCAATCACATCATATGCAATACACTTGCAATTCATAGCTTATACTATAAAACCAATTGCATAATAAATGCAACTCATTGCATAACAAATGCAACATAAAATGTAAACACATTTTGCAAATCATAATTTGCATTCAAACACTCATTGCATAACAAATGCAACATATTGCTTAATAAATACATCATAAAATGCAAACACATTTTGCAAACTATAACTTTTATTCTTAAATTTATTGCACAACAAATGCAAATTATTGCATAGCAAATGCATCATTAAACCTTTAACTTAAACTATAAAACATTATGCATTGTCATAATGCAAAACATACTTTCAATACTTTGAAAATCATAACTTAGACTTTTAAATAACGTTATGCATATCAATATGCCAATAAACCTTTAACATAACGATTGCAATTTCATTGCAATTCTTTTTCTTGAACTTTAAAACTTTTTGCATAAATAATGCAAACATACTTTAAAAACAACTTGCTTAACACTTTGCAAACACATTTGCAAACATATAAATAAGCATTTAAAAATCATTTACTTCATACTGTAGGTGAGGTTTGAAACTTACCCGAACTATACTCTAGCGTTCTCTATTCCATTCCTTTCTCGTTCCTTTTCCTTGCATTGGTCGGCCTCTGTGTCCTGATCAAACGACAGCCGACTCATTAATTAACTTTCTTTATTATCAATCCACTCGATTGATAATAAAACGTAAACATTAATCATTTATTCCTTTTTCATAACTTGACTAGTATACTTTCGGTCTACCGTTCTTTTAACTCAACCTTATAAACCATCAGTTTACATTTCCTTCATTTAGCCTTGTAACCCACCGGGGTTACTTTTCCTTTTAACTTTGTAACCCATCGGTTACCACTCGTTTACTTAAAACATCTCTTATGAAATCTCTGATCTCATATGACCGTTACGTTACTTAACGTATTACGGAACATTTTCCGTCTAATAACATTATGCTAAATCGGAGTGTTCGACTCCGTTCTAGCCGTTTCCTTAAAAATGACGATTTTACCCTTAACGGGTTTTTCGTCACCTTGTAACGTTATAAAACCCATTCTTACATAAAACAGTGTAACAATCACTGATCATGCATTTCATAAATTTCTATGAAAGCATCTAAAACAGTTCATACTGCAGTCGAGATTCCTACTTACTTGAACTCCAAGCTAAGCAGATCCAGTTATATCTCGCTGCATCTACAGTATATGAAGCATCCTCTGCAGTGCTCCTCGAGCGACCATAAATGGCTAAGAATGCTTCCTGGAGATCATTCATTCTTGAAACTGTCCTTCTGGACTCCGATATTGCTGTTTGAATCGCCTCGATCCGCGTGCAGTCAGTACCGGACGATTTTCATCGGAGTGGAATTTGCTCGAACGGAGGTCACCATTGCGTTCAGAGCGTCGAAACGAGTCGGGAGGCGGTCTCGGATCTTCGATCGGAGGTCCGGATCACAAAATCCCATTTTGCCCTTTGACCGGCCGTTGACCGGCGTTGACCGCCGTTGACCGGCGGCGGTTGGCTCCGTTGAGGGCTGAGCTCGAGCCTACCCCCCTAATTTGACCCTCCTGAGTCGATTGGTGGGGTCAATTTCACCCAATTCGGCCTCCAACATAGCAAATCGAAGACGGAATTCTCGGCGGAAACCGGCGGCTCCGATTTCGGTCCTCCGACGACGGTACCGTGAAATTGAGGTGGGGGAATTGTTCCCCGACCTCCTCTGAGTATTTCCCCTACGGTGGGGCAGCTCAACATCGCGTGGAACGGCGGCTCCACCCCCTCACGGCGGCGCTCCACGGTGGACCTTGGTTCTCCGCCTTCTCGCGGTGTTTCCCCAAAATTGAGGTGTTGGGAAGCTTCCCCGTGACCCTCTGAACGTGTTTGTGCCTTCAATTTGGCACAAAACGGCCTAAAATGGCCAACCCAACCTCACCCACGGCGGCTCACGGCGGGGGCCTTCGTTCTCCGGCGAGGGGCGGCGGAAAGGAGCAATTGACCGAGGGGTCTTGCTCGCCGTCGCCCTCTGAACGTTTTGGCACCGGCGGTGTGCCACACCGCCACCATATGCGGCGGCTCCGACGACGGCTCCACGGCGGCGACGGGGCAGCTCCGGCGAAGCCTTTCCAGCCAAAATTGAGCTGGAAAATTGGTACCATCTTGTTCCTCTCCTCACACTGAGTCCATAGACACCAAAATCACGTCGATTGGTGGTCGGACGGCCGAGAAACGACGTCGGGAAAAAATGGGTTTCGCCGCCACTTTGGGCGGCGCGTGAGGCTCCCTCCGGCGTCTATTTGGGTGGTACGACACCTCGTTGGACTCAGCTCAACGAGAGCTTCCCACTGGTATGGGAGGTGTCGAAAAATAACGCCGGAATCTCAAACGAGATTTGAGGAGAGAGAGAGAAATTCTAGAGAGAGAAAATCTAGAGAGAGAAAGTCGAGTTTGCTTTGGAATTTCTGATTTTTCTTTTTTTTTTTTTTTTTCTTTTCTTTTATAAAAAGTATAAAATAAAATTGTGGTCCACACAATTCAATTCTTATACTGCGTTGCTCCAACACTGTATAATTTTCCATCGTATTATACAGTATTTTCCTTTAATTGTACTTTGTCTTAACATAATCTTTAATTTAATGCATTTTTAATGCACTAAAAATCTCGGGTGTTACAATCTTCCCTCCTTAACAATTTTCGTCCTCGAAAATTAGCACCTTCATAGGTAGTTCATCTTCCTTGTCATCCTTTTTCGTTCTTAACATACTTCCTTGATCATTACTTTTTCATTAAAACTGAGCCTTCATCTTGAAACTTCAACAATTTTCATCATGTTCTTGACATATTCCTTTAAATTGTACACCATACTTTTGCTGCGCAACTCTGATCTTCCAACATTTGAGCGCAGTTTCCATTCATCTAAGGGTTTAGCATTCTACCATTGAATGCTATTCTTAGAAATAGGGTTCATTTTCATTCTAATCTCTTCATTTCCTTCTAAAGATCAGGGTCATCCGATCACAAAATCCATAATTTTCGTTTCTATATCCATTCTAAAATGGCATTTTGCATAATTTTCCTCATAACGTATAATTTCCAGCTTCCATCCTCCAATCTGTGAGGTTTCCGCTGCTAGATTGGGCACAATTGTCTTGATCGTATTTCCCATCCGGGCAGTTACGAGCTCATTCGCATGTCTCAGCTTAGCGAAGGAGTGCTTAAGCCCTATCAAATCACATAATTAATGATCTAACGTCAAGTTGCTCTCAGGCACTTTCGTTCCATAAAGCACTGAAAATCACTTCAGACCTTCATTATTTCATTATCTTAATCCACTTTTCCTCGTTATACGTGTAGCCAATACAGAATAACTACAACAGAGTAATATTGGCTCCTACGGAAACACCATTGTGCGCCTAAACATCATAACGTGTCATAAGCTCATCTTCTTGATTTTGAGCTGTCGGCCATCTGTTGACCATCATTGATCACGTTTTGTCACCGTTGACTTGACATCGCTAAGAGACGACGACTACAGTCAACTTGCAAGGACATTCTAGCATATATCATCACGTTCATCCTTTGATCCTTGCCTTCTCGTTGCCTATCTAGGTGTGCCAATATCAAAGGCTACGCCTAACATAAATACGTATTCATTAAATTCTAACTTTTCTTTCTACTTAACTTAACTTACTTACTTGAGCTATGGTGTAGCGGACATATGACAGCGCGAGATGGGATGGCAGGATACTGCTCTGATACCACCTGTGACGACCCGCCTTTTCGGGCAGTCACTTTACTTTCATAAACATAGTTTTATAAACAGTAATCTTACTTACTTAGTAAGAAAATACTATAATAAAATTTTTTTTTTCTTTCCTTAAACGTTCTTTAAAACTGACGCGACCTCCGTCGCATTCAAGTGGAGACATCGCTCAACACTTGACCTTAAAATCATTTCAAATCGTTTCTCAATACTTAATAAGAAACACTTATTAAATCATAGTTTAAAACTTCACTTTATAATTACATAAAACAGTTTATAAACTGTATCTTAAAACTTTTAATACTATTCATAAAACTTATTTTCTTTAAACTTTGAAAACACAACATTAAACAATAGAAAACATTTTCTTTACGTAGCGGAAGCAAACAGTGATGGTATCCATACCCAAATCTTCGCATCTGTCCTCCGCAGCACCCAGCTCTTCTAACGGGTCCCATTGGTCACCCATAAATTACCTACAGCATGAAAAACTTTTAATGAGCTTTCGCTCAGCAAGTTCAAACATAATCTCACAAAGCATTTAAACATGCTTTAAAACTTTTCTCATGAAAACTTTTCTCTTGAAACGTTCTTCATGAACGTTTTCCATAAACATTTATGAAATATTTTTCATAAACGTTTTCCTTAAACATTTCTAAAAACGTTCTTCATAAACGTCTTTCATAGAACATTTCTGAAAACGTTTTTCATAAAACATTTCTGAAACGTTTGCATAAACGTTTTTCGTAAAACATTTCCTCAACGTTTTTCTTAAAACGTCATTCGTAAACCTTTTCTTGCAAACATGAAATGTTTTTCATAAACATTTAATGTAAAACCTTTCTCTTAAAACATTTCTTGAACGTTTTTCTTAAAACGTCGTTCATAAACCGTCTCTTGAAAACATGAAAATGTTTTTCATAAACACTTGTCATAAAACATTTCTCCGAATGTTTTCCATAACATAGCATATAAACATTTCATGAAAGGCATTCAAGCAACATTAGAATGCATGACTTCATTTATGCTCAATTATTAACTTTAATTATGAGCCTTTTATGAACATTCTATAAACTTAAATATTCATTTCTTTCTCAACCTTTATTCTTGTTCCTTAACTTTCTTTATCTTATAACTTTCATTTTCCTTACTTTACTTTAGTGTTCGTACCAACTCATTAATCATGAGATCATATAAATGATGCTTCCCTTGCGGAAGACTTGAGACCATCAAACATTGAGGTCTTGTACCTCACCTTTAGGAGGTTAAACTTTAATTTCACTTTCATTACCTCATAACAAAGAGGCTGGTACGACACTTTCTTTTTATCTTAACGTTACCTTCTTATTAACTTTAGTGAGCATTTCAAATGCAATCACATCATATGCAATACACTTGCAATTCATAGCTTATACTATAAAACCAATTGCATAATAAATGCAACTCATTGCATAACAAATGCAACATAAAATGTAAACACATTTTGCAAATCATAATTTGCATTCAAACACTCATTGCATAACAAATGCAACATATTGCTTAATAAATACATCATAAAATGCAAACACATTTTGCAAACTATAACTTTTATTCTTAAATTTATTGCACAACAAATGCAAATTATTGCATAGCAAATGCATCATTAAACCTTTAACTTAAACTATAAAACATTATGCATTGTCATAATGCAAAACATACTTTCAATACTTTGAAAATCATAACTTAGACTTTTAAATAACGTTATGCATATCAATATGCCAATAAACCTTTAACATAACGATTGCAATTTCATTGCAATTCTTTTTCTTGAACTTTAAAACTTTTTGCATAAATAATGCAAACATACTTTAAAAACAACTTGCTTAACACTTTGCAAACACATTTGCAAACATATAAATAAGCATTTAAAAATCATTTACTTCATACTGTAGGTGAGGTTTGAAACTTACCCGAACTATACTCTAGCGTTCTCTATTCCATTCCTTTCTCGTTCCTTTTCCTTGCATTGGTCGGCCTCTGTGTCCTGATCAAACGACAGCCGACTCATTAATTAACTTTCTTTATTATCAATCCACTCGATTGATAATAAAACGTAAACATTAATCATTTATTCCTTTTTCATAACTTGACTAGTATACTTTCGGTCTACCGTTCTTTTAACTCAACCTTATAAACCATCAGTTTACATTTCCTTCATTTAGCCTTGTAACCCACCGGGGTTACTTTTCCTTTTAACTTTGTAACCCATCGGTTACCACTCGTTTACTTAAAACATCTCTTATGAAATCTCTGATCTCATATGACCGTTACGTTACTTAACGTATTACGGAACATTTTCCGTCTAATAACATTATGCTAAATCGGAGTGTTCGACTCCGTTCTAGCCGTTTCCTTAAAAATGACGATTTTACCCTTAACGGGTTTTTCGTCACCTTGTAACGTTATAAAACCCATTCTTACATAAAACAGTGTAACAATCACTGATCATGCATTTCATAAATTTCTATGAAAGCATCTAAAACAGTTCATACTGCAGTCGAGATTCCTACTTACTTGAACTCCAAGCTAAGCAGATCCAGTTATATCTCGCTGCATCTACAGTATATGAAGCATCCTCTGCAGTGCTCCTCGAGCGACCATAAATGGCTAAGAATGCTTCCTGGAGATCATTCATTCTTGAAACTGTCCTTCTGGACTCCGATATTGCTGTTTGAATCGCCTCGATCTGCGTGCAGTCGGTACCGGACGATTTTCATCGGAGTGGAATTTGCTCGAACGGAGGTCACCATTGCGTTCAGAGCGTCGAAACGAGTCGGGAGGCGGTCTCGGATCTTCGATCGGAGGTCCGGATCACAAAATCCCATTTTGCCCTTTGACCGGCCGTTGACCGGCGTTGACCGCCGTTGACCGGCGGCGGTTGGCTCCGTTGAGGGCTGAGCTCGAGCCTACCCCCCTAATTTGACCCTCCTGAGTCGATTGGTGGGGTCAATTTCACCCAATTCGGCCTCCAACATAGCAAATCGAAGACGGAATTCTCGGCGGAAACCGGCGGCTCCGATTTCGGTCCTCCGACGACGGTACCGTGAAATTGAGGTGGGGGAATTGTTCCCCGACCTCCTCTGAGTATTTCCCCTACGGTGGGGCAGCTCAACATCGCGTGGAACGGCGGCTCCACCCCCTCACGGCGGCGCTCCACGGTGGACCTTGGTTCTCCGCCTTCTCGCGGTGTTTCCCCAAAATTGAGGTGTTGGGAAGCTTCCCCGTGACCCTCTGAACGTGTTTGTGCCTTCAATTTGGCACAAAACGGCCTAAAATGGCCAACCCAACCTCACCCACGGCGGCTCACGGCGGGGGCCTTCGTTCTCCGGCGAGGGGCGGCGGAAAGGAGCAATTGACCGAGGGGTCTTGCTCGCCGTCGCCCTCTGAACGTTTTGGCACCGGCGGTGTGCCACACCGCCACCATATGCGGCGGCTCCGACGACGGCTCCACGGCGGCGACGGGGCAGCTCCGGCGAAGCCTTTCCAGCCAAAATTGAGCTGGAAAATTGGTACCATCTTGTTCCTCTCCTCACACTGAGTCCATAGACACCAAAATCACGTCGATTGGTGGTCGGACGGCCGAGAAACGACGTCGGGAAAAAATGGGTTTCGCCGCCACTTTGGGCGGCGCGTGAGGCTCCCTCCGGCGTCTATTTGGGTGGTACGACACCTCGTTGGACTCAGCTCAACGAGAGCTTCCCACTGGTATGGGAGGTGTCGAAAAATAACGCCGGAATCTCAAACGAGATTTGAGGAGAGAGAGAGAAATTCTAGAGAGAGAAAATCTAGAGAGAGAAAGTCGAGTTTGCTTTGGAATTTCTGATTTTTCTTTTTTTTTTTTTTTTTTTCATTTCTTTTATAAAAAGTATAAAATAAAATTGTGGTCCACACAATTCAATTCTTATACTGCGTTGCTTCAACACTGTATAATTTTCCATCGTATTATACAGTATTTTCCTTTAATTGTACTTTGTCTTAACATAATCTTTAATTTAATGCATTTTTAATGCACTAAAAATCTCGGGTGTTACAATCTTCCCTCCTTAACAATTTTCGTCCTCGAAAATTAGCACCTTCATAGGTAGTTCATCTTCCTTGTCATCCTTTTTCGTTCTTAACATACTTCCTTGATCATTACTTTTTCATTAAAACTGAGCCTTCATCTTGAAACTTCAACAATTTTCATCATGTTCTTGACATATTCCTTTAAATTGTACACCATACTTTTGCTGCGCAACTCTGATCTTCCAACATTTGAGCGCAGTTTCCATTCATCTAAGGGTTTAGCATTCTACCATTGAATGCTATTCTTAGAAATAGGGTTCATTTTCATTCTAATCTCTTCATTTCCTTCTAAAGATCAGGGTCATCCGATCACAAAATCCATAATTTTCGTTTCTATATCCATTCTAAAATGGCATTTTGCATAATTTTCCTCATAACGTATAATTTCCAGCTTCCATCCTCCAATCTGTGAGGTTTCCGCTGCTAGATTGGGCACAATTGTCTTGATCGTATTTCCCATCCGGGCAGTTACGAGCTCATTCGCATGTCTCAGCTTAGCGAAGGAGTGCTTAAGCCCTATCAAATCACATAATTAATGATCTAACGTCAAGTTGCTCTCAGGCACTTTCGTTCCATAAAGCACTGAAAATCACTTCAGACCTTCATTATTTCATTATCTTAATCCACTTTTCCTCGTTATACGTGTAGCCAATACAGAATAACTACAACAGAGTAATATTGGCTCCTACGGAAACACCATTGTGCGCCTAAACATCATAACGTGTCATAAGCTCATCTTCTTGATTTTGAGCTGTCGGCCATCTGTTGACCATCATTGATCACGTTTTGTCACCGTTGACTTGACATCGCTAAGAGACGACGACTACAGTCAACTTGCAAGGACATTCTAGCATATATCATCACGTTCATCCTTTGATCCTTGCCTTCTCGTTGCCTATCTAGGTGTGCCAATATCAAAGGCTACGCCTAACATAAATACGTATTCATTAAATTCTAACTTTTCTTTCTACTTAACTTAACTTACTTACTTGAGCTATGGTGTAGCGGACATATGACAGCGCGAGATGGGATGGCAGGATACTGCTCTGATACCACCTGTGACGACCCGCCTTTTCGGGCAGTCACTTTACTTTCATAAACATAGTTTTATAAACAGTAATCTTACTTACTTAGTAAGAAAATACTATAATAAAATTTTTTTTTTCTTTCCTTAAACGTTCTTTAAAACTGACGCGACCTCCGTCGCATTCAAGTGGAGACATCGCTCAACACTTGACCTTAAAATCATTTCAAATCGTTTCTCAATACTTAATAAGAAACACTTATTAAATCATAGTTTAAAACTTCACTTTATAATTACATAAAACAGTTTATAAACTGTATCTTAAAACTTTTAATACTATTCATAAAACTTATTTTCTTTAAACTTTGAAAACACAACATTAAACAATAGAAAACATTTTCTTTACGTAGCGGAAGCAAACAGTGATGGTATCCATACCCAAATCTTCGCATCTGTCCTCCGCAGCACCCAGCTCTTCTAACGGGTCCCATTGGTCACCCATAAATTACCTACAGCATGAAAAACTTTTAATGAGCTTTCGCTCAGCAAGTTCAAACATAATCTCACAAAGCATTTAAACATGCTTTAAAACTTTTCTCATGAAAACTTTTCTCTTGAAACGTTCTTCATGAACGTTTTCCATAAACATTTATGAAATATTTTTCATAAACGTTTTCCTTAAACATTTCTAAAAACGTTCTTCATAAACGTCTTTCATAGAACATTTCTGAAAACGTTTTTCATAAAACATTTCTGAAACGTTTGCATAAACGTTTTTCGTAAAACATTTCCTCAACGTTTTTCTTAAAACGTCATTCGTAAACCTTTTCTTGCAAACATGAAATGTTTTTCATAAACATTTAATGTAAAACCTTTCTCTTAAAACATTTCTTGAACGTTTTTCTTAAAACGTCGTTCATAAACCGTCTCTTGAAAACATGAAAATGTTTTTCATAAACACTTGTCATAAAACATTTCTCCGAATGTTTTCCATAACATAGCATATAAACATTTCATGAAAGGCATTCAAGCAACATTAGAATGCATGACTTCATTTATGCTCAATTATTAACTTTAATTATGAGCCTTTTATGAACATTCTATAAACTTAAATATTCATTTCTTTCTCAACCTTTATTCTTGTTCCTTAACTTTCTTTATCTTATAACTTTCATTTTCCTTACTTTACTTTAGTGTTCGTACCAACTCATTAATCATGAGATCATATAAATGATGCTTCCCTTGCGGAAGACTTGAGACCATCAAACATTGAGGTCTTGTACCTCACCTTTAGGAGGTTAAACTTTAATTTCACTTTCATTACCTCATAACAAAGAGGCTGGTACGACACTTTCTTTTTATCTTAACGTTACCTTCTTATTAACTTTAGTGAGCATTTCAAATGCAATCACATCATATGCAATACACTTGCAATTCATAGCTTATACTATAAAACCAATTGCATAATAAATGCAACTCATTGCATAACAAATGCAACATAAAATGTAAACACATTTTGCAAATCATAATTTGCATTCAAACACTCATTGCATAACAAATGCAACATATTGCTTAATAAATACATCATAAAATGCAAACACATTTTGCAAACTATAACTTTTATTCTTAAATTTATTGCACAACAAATGCAAATTATTGCATAGCAAATGCATCATTAAACCTTTAACTTAAACTATAAAACATTATGCATTGTCATAATGCAAAACATACTTTCAATACTTTGAAAATCATAACTTAGACTTTTAAATAACGTTATGCATATCAATATGCCAATAAACCTTTAACATAACGATTGCAATTTCATTGCAATTCTTTTTCTTGAACTTTAAAACTTTTTGCATAAATAATGCAAACATACTTTAAAAACAACTTGCTTAACACTTTGCAAACACATTTGCAAACATATAAATAAGCATTTAAAAATCATTTACTTCATACTGTAGGTGAGGTTTGAAACTTACCCGAACTATACTCTAGCGTTCTCTATTCCATTCCTTTCTCGTTCCTTTTCCTTGCATTGGTCGGCCTCTGTGTCCTGATCAAACGACAGCCGACTCATTAATTAACTTTCTTTATTATCAATCCACTCGATTGATAATAAAACGTAAACATTAATCATTTATTCCTTTTTCATAACTTGACTAGTATACTTTCGGTCTACCGTTCTTTTAACTCAACCTTATAAACCATCAGTTTACATTTCCTTCATTTAGCCTTGTAACCCACCGGGGTTACTTTTCCTTTTAACTTTGTAACCCATCGGTTACCACTCGTTTACTTAAAACATCTCTTATGAAATCTCTGATCTCATATGACCGTTACGTTACTTAACGTATTACGGAACATTTTCCGTCTAATAACATTATGCTAAATCGGAGTGTTCGACTCCGTTCTAGCCGTTTCCTTAAAAATGACGATTTTACCCTTAACGGGTTTTTCGTCACCTTGTAACGTTATAAAACCCATTCTTACATAAAACAGTGTAACAATCACTGATCATGCATTTCATAAATTTCTATGAAAGCATCTAAAACAGTTCATACTGCAGTCGAGATTCCTACTTACTTGAACTCCAAGCTAAGCAGATCCAGTTATATCTCGCTGCATCTACAGTATATGAAGCATCCTCTGCAGTGCTCCTCGAGCGACCATAAATGGCTAGGAATGCTTCCTGGAGATCATTCATTCTTGAAACTGTCCTTCTGGACTCCGATATTGCTGTTTGAATCGCCTCGATTCGCGTGCAGTCGGTACCGGACGATTTTCATCGGAGTGGAATTTGCTCGAACGGAGGTCACCATTGCGTTCAGAGCGTCGAAACGAGTCGGGAGGCGGTCTCGGATCTTCGATCGGAGGTCCGGATCACAAAATCCCATTTTACCCTTTGACCGGCCGTTGACCGGCGTTGACCGCCGTTGACCGGCCGTTGACCGGCGGCGGTTGGCTCCGTTGAGGGCTGAGCTCGAGCCTACCCCCCCTAATTCGACCCTCCTGAGTCGATTGGTGGGGTCAATTTCACCCAATTCGGCCTCCAACATAGCAAATCGAAGACGGAATTCTCGGCGGAAACCGGCGGCTCCGATTTCGATCCTCCGGCGACGGTACCGTGAAATTGAGGTGGGGGAATTGTTCCCCGACCTCCTCTGAGTATTTCCCCTACGGTGGGGCAGCTCAACATCGCGTGGAACGGCGGCTCCACCCCCTCACGGCGGCGCTCCACGGTGGACCTTGGTTCTCCGCCTTCTCGCGGTGTTTCCCCAAAATTGAGGTGTTGGGAAGCTTCCCCGTGACCCTCTGAACGTGTTTGTGCCTTCAATTTGGCACAAAACTGCCTAAAATGGCCAACCCAACCTCACCCACGGCGGCTCACGGCGGGGGCCTTCGTTCTCCGGCGAGGGGCGGCGGAAAGGAGCAATTGACCGAGGGGTCTTGCTCGCCGTCGCCCTCTGAACGTTTTGGCACCGGCGGTGTGCCACACCGCCACCATATGCGGCGGCTCCGACGACGGCTCCACGGCGGCGACGGGGCAGCTCCGGCAAAGCCTTTCCAGCCAAAATTGAGCTGGAAAATTGGTACCATCTTGTTCCTCTCCTCACACTGAGTCCATAGACACCAAAATCACGTCGATTGGTGGTCGGACGGCCGAGAAACGACGTCGGGAAAAAATGGGTTTCGCCGCCACTTTGGGCGGCGCGTGAGGCTCCCTCCGGCGTCTATTTGGGTGGTACGACACCTCGTTGGACTCAGCTCAACGAGAGCTTCCCACTGGTATGGGAGGTGTCGAAAAATAACGCCGGAATCTCAAACGAGATTTGAGGAGAGAGAGAGAAATTCTAGAGAGAGAAAATCTAGAGAGAGAAAGTCGAGTTTGCTTTGGAATTTCTGATTTTTCTTTTTTTTTTTTTTTCATTTCTTTTATAAAAAGTATAAAATAAAATTGTGGTCCACACAATTCAATTCTTATACTGCGTTGCTTCAACACTGTATAATTTTCCATCGTATTATACAGTATTTTCCTTTAATTGTACTTTGTCTTAACATAATCTTTAATTTAATGCATTTTTAATGCACTAAAAATCTCGGGTGTTACAGTTTGTGAGACGTTTCCTTCATACAAATAGGACAACCAATAGAACTCTTCATTGAATAACCAAATAAATTGCCATATGTAGGGAAGTCGTTAATTGTCCATATCAACATTGCACGGAGTGTGAACGTCTCTTCTCGATAAGCATCTCTAACTTTGATTCCATTTTGCCATAAGTTTTTTAGGTCATCGATTAAGGGTGCCAAGTATGCTTTAATGTCATTGCCTAGTTAGTGAAGACCCGAAATCAATAAAGACAGCATTAAAAACTCCTACTTCATGCACATCTTCAGAAAAAGATTGTAGTTAACAAGTATTACGGGCCAAATGCTACCATTGTTGACCCATTTGTCATGATGCCATGTTAACTTATTGGCATGTTCTAGGTTTTTGAATAAACGCCTCAAACGTGGTACTGGTGGAATGTACCATAACACTTTCTTTGGCACTCTATTCTTACCGTCTTTTGGTTCCTTTCTTTTCTTTCACCTTGACTGTTGACAAACCAGACAATAATTCTCAACCTCATACTCATACCTATAAAGAACACAATCATTTTCACAAGCATGAATTTTCTCATACTCTCTTCCCAAAGTGCTCAAAGTCTTCTTAGCCTCATACATACTAGTTCGTAATTTATTACTCTCTAGTAGAAGCCTTCCTAGAAATTCTAAAAGCTTTGTGAAACTAGAATTTGACCACCCACCTGACGCTTTCAAATTTCATAATCCAGCTAAAATGGATAATTTGGTGAAATTGGTACACCCCTCATACACGGGTGTCTCGACATCATTCATTATTGTCTCAAATAAATCCAAATGGTGTAAGAAGTGTTGTTCCAAATCATTGACCATGTCAGCCACATTGTCGTAATCATCCATATTATCCTCCATAATAGCTTCCTTTTTTTTTACTTATTAAAGTTGGATTGAACTTAGACTTGCCATGAAAATGCCACGTTTGATAACTACTTATAATTTCATTTTGAAATAAATGTCCTCTAACAATTGGAATTGGATGAGATCTATGGTTTCCACATTGAACACAAAGACGCCAAATTTTATCACCATTGGCATGAGTTTTAGCAAAATCCAAGAACTCTTCTACACTATTTACATATTCTCTAGACAATCAAAAATTTCACATTCACTTCTTATCCATTTCGCAAGTCCTACATCGAAATAATAAAGAGCAATTCAATTAAAAATAATTTCACAAATTACGCATACCCATCATATTCTAATCATAAAACAAATTAATCAGATCCATCATAAAACAAATTACAAATACCCATCATAAAACAAATTAATCATACCCATCCACAATACAATAAACACGGATCAATAAACAACAAAATCAACACCAATGTATCAATTTCTAGTAAAAACTTATAATTAGGAAGGAGATTAAGGAGGATGGAGGCGAAGAGGGATGGGAGCATCGGCTTCAAAAGGTTCTAGATGTGTATTTAAGAGCTGAGTTTATGATTCGTATCTGATTGTCAAGGTGAAAAAATGACTTTTAAGTCATCTACCACGACGGTTTTTTTTCAAAAACCATCGTGATATGCCTAGTATACCATGACATTTTTTAAAAAAACCATCGGTTTTTGGAGAAAATCGTCTTGGTCGACGGCCCCCCCTACCATGACGGTTTTCATCTTCTCGGGCATAACTCCCCACGTTTTTTTCCTTATCAAGATGGTTTTTGAAAAAAGGTCAGTTAAATGAATATCGTATAATATCAAATTTATAGTAGTAGATAGAAAGATGGGAAAAAAAAAGCCCTAAGATCATTCCAACAGTAAAAAAATTGCATCAAGAATCGTGTTAGCATTTCTATGCAATAATTTGTGGATATTATAATTGGCATGTCAATCTATAATTGGTCAAATATTGGCGGGGAATTATGCCTTTGCTAACTCCAATGGTAATTAATTGTTTGCCTTTTTTAAAGGTGTATTATGAAAATTGATGGGGCAAAAGTGGACTATGTCGAAACACTTTATTGCATAAAGATGAGCAAAGACCTACCTTGACCGTCAAACATGATGGTAATCAGTACTTCCCCTCCAAAAACAAATAAACAAAAGTGATTACACTCTAAGCATTAATGCTATTTATATTTGTAAGAAATTTTGTAAACACTTTTTATAAGAAAATAGACTTAAAAATAGAAGTTTTTTTTTTTTAATTATGAAATCATGAAATGTAAAAGGCACTATAGTTTAGTTGGAGTAACGGTTCATAGATTACGAATACAAATGATTCAAAAAGAAAATCTTCAAAGTCCTAGTGAGGGCCTGTTAGAGATAGTTTTTACTTTTACATAGTAGAAGTGGAACACCTAAAAAGTGTTTTTTTAAAAGGCTAAAATGTATATTTTATGTTATATAGTTTCAATATGTAAAAGTCTAGGACATGAATGCAATAATTTCTTTATTTTTGTTATCTATATACTATAGAGAAGCGTAATTATATAAATATGTAGAAATAAGTACAGATTGTTTGGGTTAGCTTATACTTTTACTTTTAAGTAGTAGAAGAAAATTTTAAGTTACAACATTTTATTAGTATTTGGATAATATATAGAATGAGTTTTAAACTTGTTTGGCTATTAAACTTGTTTCGCTAAATAAATCAAAAGTTTTTATTGTTATAAAAAGTAATGTAATACAAAAATATGAATTGAATTTGTAATTTGCTATTAACAAATAAAAGGTTAAAAATATTAATAAAAAAAGCTTTTCTAAGTTTTTTTTTTTAAGTGTCAAGAAAGTGACTTATTTCAAAAGAATTTATGAAAGTCAAAAACCAAATCTGCTGTCAAGCAAACATGTCTAAAAAAGATTTTTAGACTAAATAAGCAAAAAAAAAAAAAAAAAACTGTTCGTTTAAGTTATTTCATACGGGGCCTGAGTTTTTGCTTAAACTCTTCCAAGATCAGGAAGAAAAGTGAAAGTCCTAGTTTTATGCTAAAAGTGATTTTTAGAAGTAAATGAACGCGGACTTTTTTATTTTGTTGCATACATAAAAATAGTAGTCATGGAGAAGTCCTTTGTTTATGATGAAGTAGCACTAAACTGAATTCACGTCTTTTAAGTAAAGAGCCATATTAAAGTATTAAAAAGGGGGAAAATGGAGAATCAGAAAGTATGTATGGACTTTAAAAAATTTATATATGGACTTTAGAGTACTTATATATGATATTGGAGTTGGACATACAGAATAATATTAGTGGAAGTCAGAAGACTCAAAGCCAAAGATGAAAGACAAGTGCATGAACCAACGGCTCACATTGATTTACGTGTTGGCATCCATCTTTCCCTTGTTTTCTCTAGTGCCCTGGCCTTGTTGGCTTGTTCTGTGTATTTCGTAGTTTTTCTTTCTTAATCAATCCTTTTCCGTTAAAGAAAAATATCCAGAAAGATTCCGAGCTAAAAGAAATTCTCAAAGATTTTCCTCGTATTGTTTACCTCACAAAACTGACGTCTTGCTATTTGTTAACCTCACGTCCCGGTTCCGCCAACACGTGTTGACTCCTAGTCTGGCTGACTCCCTCTATCTAATACGAGCTATTACATTTAACCCTACGTGATTATAATATAACCCTATGGAGATGAAAATAATTTTTCTAGTATTTACCAGCAATACTATTTGTCCCAATATGGCTACAACCTCACCCTCTCACAAGGTGTGGGTCCCATTTATTGGGCCCACCTGGGTCTTACAAGTGAGGCTCATCCCTTGCGAGATGCTGAGGCTATAACCTGATAGGGTTGTATAATATTTTTCAATATTTACCCACTTTTTTGTTAAGTTTGAACTTTGATCTTACATACCTTCCCCACACACACCCAATCATTTGAAATATCCTCAAAGAATTCACTACCACTTTCCTATCTCAAGTAAAATATTTTAGTGAAATTTTAAGAACATGATTTTTTTTAGAATATATTCGGAAAATGGTTGCTTTTTAGGAGAGCTCAACATTAAATGGCTGATTATTTTGCATCAACATAAAAAAAACCTTTTAGTCTCACACACAAGGATGAAAATATTCACAATATTATTAATATTTTCATGACAATGTCTATATTTTCAAGTCTTGATATAGATAATGGGATCAAATGCCTTTCCTAGAGTATCCATAAGATTCCCACAATGTCCAAAATATCCACAGTATCCATGAATATACATGAATATATAGAATGTTTTCAAAAATGTCCATAAAATGTTCAAAAATGCCAGAAAATTTTCTTTTTACACAATTTTTTTTTGTAGCACATTTGTTTATATTATTTTTCAATAAAAGTTTATGAAAATTTTTAGCCTACAAATATTAAAAAATAGCTATTACACTTATTTAATTTTTACATAATTTGTCTTTTTTTTTTTACTTTTTAAACGAATAGCTTACATTCAAAAATCAAGATTTTAGTCATGATTTTTTTAATTTTCAACTCTCTTTTTTTTCTTTCAACAATATATTTATGACTTCAATGTTTGTCTTTTTACTTCTTTAAAGAACATATAGTTATGATCATAGACATAAATATTAGGGAAATTTTGAAAATCTTGGTGGAAACTTCAAAAATTTTAACGTATCGAACTGTCTTTCTACTGTAATATTTATTTTCATAAAATATCAAAAAAAAATATTGAAAATATTGGTAAAAATATTGATATCTAAAAATCTATAGTGTATTTGTATAAAATTTCAGTACATATCGTGGAAATTTCGATCAAATTTTTGATAATGTCAGAAATTATAAAATTGCATAGATTTTTTTCTCTTTAAATAATCTATCGGTATTTTATACTTCGAATATATGAATATTTGTCCTACACATTAATAATGCTAACATCGAGGAAGGTAATAATTTTATGAGTTTACAATAAATGAATATAGAACTTAATTATAGTACCTCCTCCAATAAGGCTCTTCTTGCTTATTATCCATGCAATCAAGGCTTTAAAAATATGATGGTTATACCATTTAATTATCCTCATGGGACATACCACCACCATCTCAGGTAAACAATTAGGAGACTTCGTAGTATCCCATTCATGAAAATACACAAGAAGTCAACAAATCTACATGTGACATATTTATACTTAGTACTACTCAAACAACATGCCATAGCACCAATCTTGTTTGAATCAAGATGAAATCCCAATTATGTTTGAGCCTCATAAACTTTCCTTTTAATATTAACAAATCTAATATGTATGAAGTTTATTATGTAAGTCATGTTTATTTATATTTCTTCTTAATATTTATTATATCTTAAAGTATTAGAGACATTTTAAGATAAAATGTTTGTAATTTTTAATGAAATTGCCACCAATATTGATATTTTCCCTATAATTTCCATAAAATTAAGGTACTGATATTTCTACCGATACTTATATTTCCATCCTTAGTTGTGAAATTCTTCACATTTATTCTGTAAATTACAAACCAAGATAGTCTCTTTGATATATTAGTGGATCCTCCGCCACAAATTAATGTTGAGATATAATGAGATATCCATCAAGACTACATATCAAAATGGATAAATAAAATTATCCAATTTATTTGTTAATAGTAGGAATAGATAAAAAAAATATACATGTGGCACACTAATAATTACTTCCAGCAAGATTCAAGGGCATTATCTTAACAAATCTATTATTTAGATTACAATTTAAAACTATTTGATGCTTTCTAATTTGTTGATGTTGGGATAAATGCCCTCAAAGCATATGATATTTTGTAATGGATATATATATATATATAGTGAATTTTTAATTATTTGCATGTGTATATATTTGAATACTTTATGAATATAACTAAAATTCCATAAGTATTTATGTTACCTTAAATATTATATATAAGTGTTATAGATAAGATGATAATATATAAGGATGAAATCTTTAATTGAGCTTTACTAGTGCATATCATTTCCATTAAGAATGGAACAACCTTACATAAACTATTAATGGAGTGAGTTATTAACTGAGTACACTATGTGTAACAACATTATGTTGGACTGGGACGATGTAATATGGACAACTAATACTTTTTATTAAATATAGTAAGTTCTAATCACATTGACCATTGGTCATGTATAAGACGATCTTAATCCTGAGTTATTAACAGACTCTTATTTACGGATTGATGTCTTTAGATTTTCTCAATATGTATTCAAAATTCTAATTATATCCCTTGTATTTTGGAGGTATAACGAAGTAAAGAGCCAGGAATGTTGATATTGTAAGATTAAATCTATTCCTTCTTTAATAGAAAGAGATAAATAATTCTTTTGAGTATTGATTTAGGTCTTGAAAAATATGAGCGCTTAATTCATGATTAAGTTCATGATTTTATCATTCAGTAGAGTAGCAATTGTATTAAAGGATAAAGAAGTAATCATAGAGGTTAATAGATTTTTTTATCTATTTCTAATTTTGAATTATTTATGTAGGATCAACTTATATGCAATTGCTATATCCAATGGCAAAGCCAGAAAACTTTTGCAGTGGGAGAGTGAATTAAACCAAAATTTTTAACTAAAACACATTATTTCTATTTTCATAGAGCTTAATTCAATTTTAAAAATTATAAATTTATATAATATTGTGATTAAATTGTTGTTTATTTCATATTGAAAAATTGAAATGTAATAGGTTATTTTGGAGCCTTAGTTTAAACCAAATCTTTTGGTTCAAATTAAGGTTATAATAGTGTTTTTTATTACAAAATTTAAATTGTTGCAGTGCTTTTGGCCCAAATTAACGGTTTAAACTAAGGTTTATAAACGCCCTAAAAATTTGAAAGATAAAGCACGTAGTTGAAACTTTTTAAAAGTTTTAATATAAATATTGTCAAGAATAAGTTTCTATGGGGTGAAAAAAGAAAAATGTGTAAAAATGTTTAATATTGGAGTTAAATCATAAAGGAGCCACTTGGACTACTAGAGGCAACCACCTCCACTCGGCTTAACGTGGCTTTGCCGCTGGGCTATATCAAATGGACAACTCTAAGAAATGAGTAATTATATCTATAATTTTAAGCCTTTAGTGGAGTTACATTGTAAATAATAAAAAAGATATATTAATTAAAGAGTTTAATTAATATATTAGTTTTGTTGAAGTTTGAAATTATGAGTCCATTAGTCTCTCTGCTATTCTTGTAAACACTGTTTGGACAAGAATTTATGGCTTAATTAATTAATTTAAAATTATAGAATTCTAAATTAAATATCCCTCAACATAAATTAATTTACAATTATTAAATAATGAGATTATTTAATAATCATTAATTAATTAATTTGAAAAATATACAATGAGTGGGACCTATTCTGATTGGCATATACTGCTAATGGGAAAAGTTCCTTGTGCAATTCAAACTTATTCATCAAGCTTCCATGTTGAGTAAATTGCATGGCTGGTCCATGAATTATTTAAAAGGCAACTCACTGGTCCCCTTTTTTTTAGCTCAGTTGACCATAAACTCCCAAAATCGGTGCAAAAAGTACTGACTTGACTGATGTCCATTAATTTTTCTCTTGTTCTCGATCACATGCCACACACATAGGGTTAATATCAAGGGTATTTAAGTAAAATAACATTTTTTTATTAAATTTTTAATCAAAATTTAAACTAAGAATTAAAAAAAAGGAAAAACAAAGTCCACAAACGAATTTAATTAGGTCTGCAACCGATACCCCCCCCCCCAGGTGACCCTTTCCTCCTACGACCCCCACCCCGGCGATCAACCCTTTTTGTTGTCGTTCTCTCTCCCATCACTATCTCTCCTCCTTCTCCTCCTTGTCTTCCATCTCTTCTTCTTCTTCTTCTTATTTATTTTAGTTAATCTGAGATTTTGTTTTTGATGTTTTTTGATATTTTGATTTGAGTTTTGATTGGGTCTTAATTTGGAGAATCAAATTAATGATGGTGATGATGTTTCTAGGGAGATCAAAAGGAAAAAAGAAAAAAAAAACAAGGTTGGTTTTCTGCTTTCGTTCTTCATGGGTTCTCCATTTCAATTGTTTGCTTTCAAATGGTGTTTTTAGATTTTGTGGTGGTATTTTGAACTTAGATGTAATTAAGAAGTTTAATTTCTTTACTTGGGAGTTTCGAAATACTTAATTTGGGTTTTGATTGAGTTTTAAAATGCTTAATTTTGAACTAGATTTTCAAACTAATATTTTGGGTTTTGATTGGGTTTTTATTATTTTCTTAAATCATATTTATCTATAAACCCCCTCAGCGCTAACCACCTCAACCATGGATTGGGTTCAATGAAGGGAACAATGGCGATGGATAGGATGGTGAGCTTCGCTTGTCTGGGTTTGGTCAGGGGAGGTGGGAGATTTGAGTTTGGCTAGTCGGTGTTGGAGAAGATAAAGTTTTCATCTTCCTTCTTTTTTTGTTTTGATTTATCTTTTTGTAACAAGGTTTGATATTGATCTTTTTGTAAGTGAGCATTGATCTTTTTTATTTTGTCTAGTTTTGATTTTGTTTTTCGTAACTAGGTTTGATGGGGTATTGAGTTTTGTTAGTTTGAGTTGGGGAAAATGAAAGTTTTTTTATTTTTTTTAATGGTAGTTGATTTAATTAGAGGTGTTATATTTTTTTGAAGTAAATGATGATCATGTGAAAATCATGTAACTATAAAAAGCATAGAAATTAACCTTCGTCAATCAATTTAGTCCTTTTGCACCAATTTTGGG
Organism: Artocarpus heterophyllus; assembly: GCA_025403435.1. Lineage (NCBI taxonomy): Eukaryota > Viridiplantae > Streptophyta > Magnoliopsida > Rosales > Moraceae > Artocarpus > Artocarpus heterophyllus. The sequence goes on along the minus strand of CM046347.1, from coordinate 17,935,673 downwards.
AGTGTAAAGTCAGCTGAGCTAAAAAAAGAATGGGACCAGTGAGTCACATTTTAAATAGTTCAGGGACTTGTAAGCAATTTACTATTCCATATTTAGAATTTCCATTTCTAGATACATATCATTTAATTCAAATTTAGAAAGTTAAATTTGGAAATAAATGAAATTGGATAATAAGTAGTATTCCTTTTTGAATTGCTTGATGATTAGCGCACAAGCATAGAGAGTTTTTCTGTGTGTCACTCCACTTGTAGTATATGGAAAAGAAACTTGTATCTTTTATTTTAATTAAATATTTAATATTTAAAATTAAAATAAAAGAAGCTTCTAAAATTAAAAATGTTATCACATTCTTTATAAATAGAGGCCTCCTTTATTCATTCCATACACAATTGAGAGCTTGGAGAGATTGCAAAAACATCGCAAAAACCTTTGCATAGGCATGTAGAGAGAGAAGAGAGAAGAAAAAGAAGAAGTGTTTTCTTCCTAAGACCTATTTTGCTCATACATTAAGATTAACAAATAACTAAAGTGAGCAAGTTATCCTTAGAAATGTTTAACTCCTACAACACCTACATATTCGTCCATTCCGTGTTGAGAACTATGTTAGGAAGACAATAGTTTCTCTTTTTGAGAACGTCTTCGCATCACAAGAATTGTGATTCACTTTCTTCATCCAGTGAGTGAATTATACATATATATATAGCGTTAAATTAATATAATCTATAGTATATTTTACAAAAGTTTTAAGTAAAAGTTTATTATATACGTTCCACACCATAACTATGTTTCTACTATTTTTCATGAAATTCATTTTCGAAAACCAAAAATTGGTATCAGAGTCAGCTATAAAATATATTGATTTAAATGTTGATTATGAGATTGTCAATTTTGAGTCTATATATGTGTGTGTGTGTGTTCTCTATATTGTATATATATGATGAGTGGGCACTTTGTATTCATATGTATGTTTTATATATTTAATTCATGTCATGAATGATGAATGTATGGATGGCAGATTTGGTTGTTGATTATATGGTTCTGAAGTTCTCTTTGATTATTGTTATTTTTAATTTTATTAGAATTTATTTGCAACATTAAATATTATTGTAATGTCGAAGACTAAAAGATTATTGAACATTCGAAGCTCGAGAAGGACCCGATGTACCAAAACCATTGACCATGAGATTGTTGATGGGTCTATGGTTTGCAAAATCATTAAAAAAAATTGACTAATCAACTCCAACTCTAGGTGTCACGACCTCAGCCATGGACATAACGACGCTGGTAGGGTTTAAGGCTAAGTGTCATGGCCCTACACAACCCGAGGGCTTGTTGGAAAAAAAAGTACACAGCAGAATTTTAAAAATTTTAAATCATAATATTTTTTAAAACACAAGTTTGACATACTATATACATAAATTAATCAGATCTTACAAACCTTATACGCCGAAGAGCTCCTATAATCAATAAAGATTAAAACATTCTAGAAGAGTCTCAACTAACTGGTTTTCTTTGCTATTCTTTATCCATGATCAGAGTGTGTGTGGGCACACATCATTTAGCTCTTCCTCAATGACTCTCCTTCCAACCAATTGAAAGACCCAAAGCAAAGGTTCGTGATTGTGAGCAAAAGCTCTTAGAGAGTTTCAGAGTATCTAACACGTAGTACTCACTCTTAACTTCTCAACTGATCTAAATAACTGAGAAAACTCACTCCTTATTTATAAAGGTTGGACCCAAGGTTGCATATTATTAGATAAGGCCTCAAAAATTCAAATCTAGATCAACTTCAGATAAAATCGCATCAAAAACATGTGATCAAATTATCATAAGATCGACAGGCTGAACTAATGGATCGGTCTGCCAAACTTGCTCCATTGGCAGGCCAAACTATTGGAAATAGTGCTGTCAAAGTTTTAAGAAAGTCAAAGTCTAAGGAAATGTTTTCTAAGAAATATTTCACGAAAACATTTTAAAAGATATATTTATGAAATGTTTTAAGTAATTATAAAGTTAAGTTTTAAGCTATGTTTTAGTTTATGTTGCAACGGATGTTGCAACAGATTTTAAAGTATGTTTTAAAAAAAAGAAAAGAAAAGAAAAAAACTATCCAACATTTTCTTACTAATCAAGTAAGATATAATTCAAGAAACGTATGTATAAAGTTAAGGAACGATGTTTAATATAGTTAAGTGAGGCCATGAAAAAGTAAAGCGTCACATAATATGTCTAACTTGATGGGTTCTTATCTGTATGTAATGGTTGCACACAATCTTTTATTTCTCACCTCAGATTCTTTGGATAGAGCCTCAGTTTTAATTCAAATAACCTAATATAGAAGTTATATAATTAAAAACAATCATATCTAGATAATCTCTAGGAAAATAAATATTCCTGATAATTCAACAAGTTTATCTTGAATTAATTTAATCGATAAACAAACATGAATTATTTAATCCTATCGAATTTTAGCCAATATAATAATTTAATATAAATCACTAATTTATTGAAAAAGTACGCCATATCGTTATAGGATTTATTATGAGCTGGCAAAGAGGACCTGATAGACCTATATAGTTCAAGCTTCGATAATTATAAAATATAATATCCCTTTTATAATTATCAACTCTAACGCTACTCTATTAAAAGCTTAAAGCTATACTCTCAAACTATATAAAATTATGAAGCTTCAAATTAGCTAAGTGTCCAAGACATATCATAATGCATCGTATCCCCATAGGATAAATTCCATCTTACTTTCCCAATTATTTTTATCTTGCATTCCGTTATCTCACTATTAGAAAAGTTACCATCTAAAGACAGTATACCATTCAGTTATACCTATGTATCTAATGGTTGAGCGCTCCAGTTTTCCAATTATAGAATAAAACATAAAAGAGAATATCATTGACTCCACCAATGGAGCTATGGATTCCATATCTATGAATAACAGGTCTACATTATCAAGAGTCATGTCTCTAATATATCGATATGCACACCATCACAAGGTTAGGATGTCACCCTTTGGTACATCAAAAAACATAAGTCAAAATAATAGGCCCGTTAGTCATTTCAGGATTAAGATACAACACATATGATTGTTTAAAGTGAATTGATTTGCACAGATGGAATTATTCATCCAAATCAATTCTACTTTATGTCATGATCCAACACATCATCACCTATGACAATGTACTAATGTTTCTATTCACACAATCCAACTCTAAGGTCCAACACAAACCATCTCTCATTAAGGATGTAGACAACATAACAATCTTAGCATGAATAAAGCACCCAACTTTATTCCCTCGATTGTGGATCTTATGATTTAGACCATCACCTTTAGAATCATGTTTTCCACATAATTTGTCCATCATATGCTTGATTCTTAAGGTTCAGACCGACAGTCTCATACTTTTGTTTGCGTAATGTACATTCAACAAATATGAATGTCAAGAGGACAACATGTTTAACAATCTCTTACTTGCACTAAGTGAGAAAATATAACATATCACACATCCCCATAGCTTCTACATGCCTCTCAAAAACCCTCACAGTTAGCGTCTTCATGAATGGATCAGCTAAATTGTCCTCATATGTGATTTTGCATACAGCAACATGCCTGCCCTCAACGAAGTCCTTTATCACATGATACTTCCGATGAATATGCTTACTCTTCTTATGAAATCTTGTTTCCTTAGCATTAGCTATCGCTGTAGTCTTATTACAATACAGTGATATTGCCTTATGCATGCCAAGAACTACCTCAAGATCCTCAAGGAACTTGCAAAGCCATACTGCTTCTTTTGAAGCATCACTAGTTGCGACATAGTCGGCTTCCATTGTTGAATCCGAAGTGCAATCTTGCTTGACATTTCTCCAAACAATGGCACCACTGCCTAGAGCAAACACAAAACCAGAAGTTGATCCCCTTGAATCTAGACAGGATTGGAAATATGAATTAGTTTATCCTAAAGGTGTTAAATACTCACCCAAAAATACAAGCATATACCCTTGAGTCCTTCTTAGGTACTTGAAAATATGCTTGACTGCAACCTAGTGATTTTGTCTTAGATCTGACTAAAACTGACTTACTATCCTAACTGCATAACTAATATCTGGTCGTGTGCAAAGCATGACATACGTGAGACTACTCACTACCAAAGCATAAGGCACCTTCCTCATGTATTATATTTCCTCATCAAACTTTGGCGAGTCTTTCTTAGAAAGAGTAATTCCAGACCTAGATGGTTGCCCACCTTTCCTAGAATCCTGCATCGCAAACCTCTTGAGAATTTTATCTATGCAAGCTCCTTGGGACAAAGCTATCATTTTGTTCTTCTTATCCTGAAAAATCTAGATACTAAGAACATAATTAGCTACACCTAATTCTTTCATGTCAAACTACTTGTCAACCATAATTTGACCAATGACAACACCCCAACGTCATTGCCAATTAGCAGAATGTCATCTACATAGAGTAGTAGAAAAACCACCTTCCTATCCTTAATGTATTTGTAAACACATGGTTCATCCATATTTTGTTCGAACCCATAAGTTTTGATCACCTGATCAAATCTTATGTTCCAAGAACGGGAAGCCTGCTTAAGTCTATAAATTGACTTTAACAGCTTACAAACCTTACCCTTCTGACCCTTAGCCTTGAACCCGTCTGGTTGTTCCATATAAATGGACTCATCAAGATAGCCATTTAGAAAGGCCGTCTTAACATCCATCTGTCAAATCTCATAGTTGAGAGCAACAACTATGGACAAGAGAATACTGATGGACTTAAGCATAGCTATAGGTGAAAAGGTTTCATTATAATCGATTCCTTTCTTTTGCATGTATACCTTAGCTACCAGTCTAGCCTTATAGGTTTCAAATTTTCCATCTGCTCCTCTATTTCTCTTATAGATCCACTTATACCCTATGGGTTTTACCCCTTAAAGAAGATCTATAGGTTCCTAGACCCGATTAGTCTCCGTAGACTTTATTTCAATGTACATGGCTTCTGTCTAAAGCTTAGAATCAACATCCTCCATAGCCTCTTCTAAGTATAAAGATCCCTATCATGTTCATCCGGTTCAGCTAAAAAGGCCTCACCATTGAACATATACCTCTCAGGTTGACACCCAATCTTCTCACTACACCAAAGTCCCTTAGTTTGTTATTCGGTTGGTTTTTCTACATTGATTGGATTGGTTTCTATCGAAACCCCTAAAGTGATCAAATCACTTGCCAACTCCTCGAGTACCACTTTACTTTGAGGCTTAAAGTCGTTCATGTAACCTTCCTCAAGGAAAGTTCCATTTGTAGAGACCACAGCTTTATTTTCCTTTGGGTTACAAACATAACCCCTTTTAGTCCCTTTTGGATATCCTGCAAATACACAAACTTTCGAATGTGCTTCCAACTTATTTGCTTCCTTATATAGGACATGAGCCGAACATCCCCCATATGTGAATATGGTTTAATGATGTCTTCTTCCCCGCCCACAACTAGTGAGGAGTTTTAGGAACCGATTTTGAAAGCATATTGTTCAAAAGATAACATGTAGTTTCTTGTGTATATCCCCAAAAGGATAAAGGCAATGATGAATAACTCATCATGGACTTGACCATGTCCAACAAAGTCTTATTCTTTCTCTTAGCTACACCATTTCACCGTGGAGTGCTCGGTGTAGTCAAATGGGATAAAATCTCATTCTCTAATAAATGTTCGAAGAATTCATCAGAGAGGTATTCACCATCTCAATCGGATCAAAGTGCCTTTATGGGTTTACCCAATTGCTCATCTGCTTCTGCCCCAAACTCCTTAAACTTACCAAAAATTTCGCTTTTATGATGCATTAGGTAGACATACCCTTACCTTGAGTAATCATCAATAAAAGTGACGAAGTACTCATACCCTTCTCATACCTGGATGTTCATGGAACCACAAACATTACTATGCACAAGTTCTAAAACTCCTTCGGCCCTATTGCTCTAAGACCCGAATGGTCTTTTAGTCATTTTGCCCTCCAAACAAGATTTACATTGTGGTATAGATTCCACCTTTAAGTGACTTAAAGGCCCATCCTTTACTAACCTTTGAATCCTATTTAGGCTAATACGACCTAATTGCAAATGCCAATTATAGGTCTTATTAGAGTGAAATGTCTTAAGTCTTTTAGAGTTATTATCATTAACCTCAAAGCAGTAAGTCCATCTTAGGTTTGATAAAATATAGATTGTTTTGCATCCATCTATCATAGATAAAAGATTTGTTTTTATGAATCACCACTTTATTATTAAAAGAAATTGAATAAGAACCTTTAAATAAACAAGCTATAGATATTAAATTCCTTTAGAGTCTCAGAACATAAAAACAATCTCGCAAAACTAAAATCCTATAATTATCAAAATAAAGATGGACGTCTCCCACTGCTTCAGCCAACACTAAGGATCCATCGCTCATCCAAAGCATAAAATCTTTGTGTAGCAGACTTCTCGTTTCTTTGAACCCCTATGGAGAAACACAAACCTAATTAGTTACTCCGGAATCTATGACCCAAGTGTCACTTGATTCCTCAATGAAACAAGTTTCAATAATCAGAGGATCCAACTTACCTCGTCAGAAAAAGAAGTCCCTGCAATTCTTCTTGATGTGCCCGACCTTCCCACAATAAAAGCACTTAAGCTTCTTTGGGTTCTTCTTTTTCTTCTTCTTATTCTTCTTCTTATTCTTGCCATTTGCAAGATTAGAAGCCTTCCCATTCATCGCCTTGTGATTCCTTCTTTCCCTGAGTTAGGATTGGAACCGGATGCAACCGCCAAGTTGGCCTTGCCACCTGCAGGAGTTTCCCTAATCAGATTTTTGAACTCCTGTAACTGCTTCATCAGCTCCGTTAAGGTCACATCCTGTCTATCGCTCAAATTGTATAAAGCTTTAAACGGGATGAACTCCTTTAATGGAGTCTAAAAAACCATAGTCATCTGTGACTCAACATCGATATCAACTCCATGGGCTTGAGCCTCAGCAAGGTAGCCAATGACCAACATCATATCTTCCTTTATAGACATCCCCGGTCTATGTTTGTAGTTCAAAAGTTTTTGAAGCACCCCCTACTGTTTTGTTATGGCTTGGCCTCCAAACATGTCTTTAAGATTATCCAAGGTCTACTTCGCAGTCTCATAATCTTCATGTTGAGCCTATAGTATGCTATTCATACCAGCCATAACATAACACCAAGCTTGACCATTAGCATCTTTTCAGCAATCATACGCTTAGATTTACACATTAATGGATTCCCCAATAGGTTCAGGAGGACACGGTGTCTTTAGCATAGACTTTAGTTTCTCAAAGGCTAGGACGATATTTAGATTCTTATTCCAATTATTGTAATTTTCACCGATTAATTGGTTTTTATCAAGTATCAAATATAAAGCCTTTTTAGACATATTAATCTGCAATAAAGATCATATACTAAATATAAGCAAACATTCAATAATAGGTTAGCAAGATAACACAATCAAGTAAAAAAAACAATTGTGTTTATGTGTCAAAACCTTGAAAATATCACAACCTTACAATGATAATTCCTAACTTAAAATTCAACAATCTGCGTAGGGGAGACTAGCCAAATTCAATTAAGAACATAGATCCCCTCCTGATTAAAATATGCCATCCATGACTCGTTTGATCCAGTATATATTAATAATCGTTTTCTTTTGCCATTAATTTTATTAACAGAACTCCTAGGGGGGCGTTAATAATGAAATTAACATAAGTGTATAACC